>JAOTOM010003763.1:0-184420 GCA_034440615.1 Ashinkailepas kermadecensis | reverse complement strand
CAGTTCCATTGCAAACACAAAAGGTATGTTGACTAGGGAGTGACTAGAGAAGAGGGTGTATGGGCACGGTTTTAAAGTCGGCACGGTCGAGCGCAGTTTCAGTGCGACCAATCGTCCACGTCCCAAGCGAATGGGTTCTAGGGCGAGAGCGTGGCGACTCCTCTCCGTCTGACATGGAGCCGGCCCAGGGTAATACTCGTTTTTGGGTAGCGTTCGCGCGGAAAGGAGGGGGAGGGCTGTTCCCCACAACTGAGGATCCAGACGGGCACTCCCGCCGTCGCGGCTAGGGCGTAGCTGGTCTCAGGGGAACTGGCTTGTCCACTCCTTGTCTCGCCGCCCGGCCTCTTTCCAATTCCGCAAGTCGAATTATCTTAGCCTCGCGGGCGCGCCTGTCGGAGTCTTTCCTCTGGAGGCTCGCGTCCGGTATCGGTAGTAGCGCTGGCGGCCGGTAACGTCGAGGCAGAAATCGTGCTTCTCGGCACGTTAGCCAGAGGTGGATTGGATTTTGAGCGGGGGCATTGTGAAGAGTTGACACTGGGACACTGAAAGCGGGAGACGACAGTTCGTTAGCCTTGGCTAATTGGGCCTTCGCCGGTTTTTTCATACTTTGTGCTTGTTTCCACTCGTGATTCGAGCCGACACTTTCGGCCGCTGCCTGCACCCCTTGTGCCATCGGGAAGAAATCATTCCTGGGCAGGGTGCCTGGACGTCTCTCCTTACCCGGTGAACGAGACTGGCCAGAGGCCTACCTGCGTCTATCGCCGGTACGCAAATGATGCCAAATGAGCTAAGTAGAGCACTGAGCACCGCAAGTAGCTGACGGGCGTTGGTATGTTACCGTAATGTGGTGGTCCTGTTAGTATCTGTCACTGCCGCTGAGTAGGAAACCTTTGGGTGTGCTTCTTCAGACGCTTCTCGGGCTTGTCGAAAAGAAATGCTTCTGGTGCTCTTAATGGCTAGTATTTCCATATTCCTAACGTATGCTGGGCAAGAACGATCGTATGCTGGATGCGGCACCTGACGATGATCGCAGTTGACGCTGCTGCAGTTCTTGCTTCTCTAGAACTGCAGCTGTCACCCATATGCTCTGGTGAACCACATTGTCCACATGCTGGGCGACGTCTACACTGCTGTGTGGTGTGGCCGCATCGCTGGCATCGGTAGCAGCGCATAGGGTTGGGGACACTCGTATGCAACCAACATATATGGTGGTTGGCAGGTCTGTCGAGTTAAAGGTAAAATGATGCTGTTAGTTCGTGTCAAATCACTTCCACGACGTACCTTGATCCTGTGGGCCCCCACTACACCGTTCTCAGACAAACCATCCACTATTTCCTCTTATCAGACATCCCTTAAGTCATAGCAGTTAATCACACCCTTCGAATGGTTTTTGGTCCGATGTGGCTGCGCTGCGATCGGGATGGTATATCGCGTCGCTCACTGGCGGATCTAGCCCACCGGTTTCGGGGGGCCCAACTTTCGGTTTTCGGCGTCAGCCCCCCCTCCCCCTCCCCTCCCCAGTGGAGTACCTAGGAATCGCATCAGGGGAGCGGTCGAACGGATTTGGAGGGTGCCATTCTCCCACTATTTTTGGTTAAAAGCACCGGATTTCGACCACTATTTGGCAAAGGGGCCCATTTTATAAAATAATAATTAATGACAACATATTTTCCTGTGTAGGGGTTATAGCTTACCTGCACCGTTTCTAAGTTACCGGATTTTTGTTCTTGTTTACCAAAACGTTCACGTTCACGTTCAACTTCTTGTACCACGTCAACGTTCGTGCACGTGTACATACTGGTGGATCCGATTTTGCAAACTGTTGCTGTAAGCAGAACTTGAGCAGCATGGAACCCTCGATGTGTGTCAGAATCTACTATGCTACCATATTGGCATCCAAACAATTATAAAAAATACCTTTAAAATTGGAGATTCTTTCATTCGGACGCTATTTTTTTTACCTCGGCAAAGGTTACTGCATTTTAATTTAATTTACTTCTGTTGGTTTCGGGGGGGGAGGCAAAAGACACTATGGCCCACTTTTAAGCGCTTCGGGGGGACATGGCCGGAATGACCCCTCCCTGGATCCGCTAGTGGCGTCGCTCACTCTGGTCTTTAACGGTGTACTTAAACTCACTATTTTCTGGAGCATTCCATGCCTCCTCCACGTTCCGGAACCCAGCTTCCAGTCCTCCCTCTCGCAAGGGTTCGCCTGTGACGATATCTCCAAGGAGGTCGCAACCGCGTTTGCGTTGAAAGGGGGACAGTGAGGGAGCGTCTTCCCAGGTTCCTTTGATGTCAAGACCAGAACCCGAGGAGATCGTGGCCTCGGCGCCGGAGTATTAAACTGGGTGTTTGACTGATTCTGGGGGTTCCGACCACGCGTTGTTGATGTGGTACGAGACGGTGGGGCACGGGACGGTACGACTCCGCGGGTGTCCGGTCGATGTCTGTGTATTGTTTGTTTATTAGGGTTTTTGGGTGCGTCAACCACAATTTGGTTATTTTGCACCCATAACAAGATTATTTCAACTTTTCACATCAGGAGAGCAAGAAATATATGGCACTAATTCAATAACTACCCGGGTGTGTATATTATTTGGAATCCTACTTCCGCAAAGACACGAAAAACTGCTCTATTTTGCACAAATCGCGAATTGTCACCGAGTAGGTCCACCAGCCTAACAGTGTTCGAGTTATATCCGAAATGGCGCCTGCGTTCCTTTGTGTAGTTCGAGCAAGATACTAACACATGGTGCACAGTCAGTGCTGCGTCACACCTCATACATTTGGGCCTTTCATCCCCGCACAGCAAATACCTATGTGTAGATAGTGTATCTCCAATTATAAGGCAACACAGGGCTACCTCGTCCCTTCTATTCTGACTGAAGGACGAGGGCCACAGCGCCAAGTGTGGTTTAATTTCTTTCAATTTGTTGGGCGCTACTTGGCCCCATCTGTCCTGCCACTGTCTTAGAAGAAATGATGAAATAATTGAGTAGTGGTCACTGGTGGGAAGTGGAAGCACGCGACTACATGGTGCGTGCGCTGCACGCCTTGCAGCCTGATCTACGAGCTCGTTACCACGGATTCCAACATGTGCTGGAATCCAGCAAAGTGTTACTTGTTTTCCCATGCGGTGTAGCGAAGTAAGTTGATATAAACTGTCACGCACAATGACATGTTGTTGGTTAAAACTACGTAATGACAAAAGACTGCTCAGAGGATCGGTCAGAATGACATGAAAATCCTCGCCGTCAACCTCGATGTATGCAAGGGCCTTGTTAATGGCCAGCAACTCGGCTATGAACACAGTAGCATGTGAAGGTCGGGTGAAGGATCTCGTGATGGATCCTCTCACGAAAGCGCTACCCACGCCGGTGTCAATCTTCGAGCCGCCTGTGTATGTGATAAAGTAGCTACGGTATGCTGATGAAATGTGTTCTAATGAGCATGATAGTAGCTCCTCTTTTGTAATATCCCTTTTTCTCTCAGCAGCGAGGACGACATCGATAAAGGGGGAGATCAGCTCCCCACGGGGGACTCGATATTCGTTCATACTGCCTGATTCCTTGCTGTCTAATTCTTGTCTGGTTCAAGAGCGTCCTCATTCTCACACAGTAAGCTGTTCCCCTCCTCACGTGACCACGAAGGACTGCATATATATCACGAGAAAAAAAACAACCTGATATGATGGGTGTGTCGGGAACTGACGCATTTTGCGTGCGTAGCGAAGTCCCAGCATTTCTCGTCTAATGCTTAATTGTGGCTCATGGGCATCTGCCAGTATGCTGACCGTGGGGAGGTGCGAAATGCTCCCGTAATTATACGCAATGCAGCGTGGTGTATTGGGTCTAAAATATGTTTTGTGGTAGCACACGCACCGTCGTATATAAAACATGAATAGTCCAGTTTGGAACGAGTCAGACTGCGGTAAAGCAGGAGCAGAGCCCTTCTATGAGCCCCATATGACGTTCGAGAAACACACTACAATATATTCATTGTTGTAAAGCACTTGTCTCGGAGCGTTTTTTATGTGTTCTCTGTATGCAAGACGATTATCAAATTGCACGCCAAGAAAGCGAGCCGTTGGTAAGGATGGAACGTCTTGCCCGTAAAGTCTAAACTGCATGTCCGGGCAGTTGCGACGACGACGGCAGAAATGAACCGCTGCTGTCTTTGCAATGGAAAATCTGAAACCATTCAGGTGTCCCCACTTTTCGAGGTGAGAAATCGCAAGTTGCAGCTGTCGCTCCATGAGAGGGGTTGACGAGCTGCACGACCAGATGGCAAAATCGTCAGCGAATAGAGATCGTCCGATTGATGGGGATAGCGAGTTGCCGATGTCATTTATTATAAGCGAGAATAGGGAGTGCTCAGAACGCTGCCCTGGGGAACTCCCCAACTTGGCGTTGCCAACTTGAAAACTGGTTGCCGACGCGCACACAAAACTCTCGATTTGTCATGAAGTTTTTTAAAAACGTGCCCAGGGATCCGCGGATTCCGCACTGGTGAATCTTCTGCAGAATACCGTGTTTCCAAGCCGTGTCAAAAGCACTCCAATGTCTAAAAACACGGCTCCTAGGTGTTTGTGTTTCGCAAAAGCTGCTCGAACTTCAGTGTCGAGTCTTAAAACATGGTCCATCGTACCACGGTTCTTTCTAAAGCCGCACTGGTCATTGGATAAGACGTTCTGGTTGTCTAAGAACCACGTGAGTCGGAGGCTAACCATTTTCTCCATTAACTTACTCAATGATGACAGTGATATGGTCAGTGATATTGGACGATAATCAGTGGGGTTCTCGCCATTTCTACCGGGCTTCAACAGTGGAATTATGATTGCGTTCCGCCAGGCTGGTGGAAAGTATCCCCTATCCCAAATTATATTGAAAATCTTAAGAAGTGTATATTTTGCGCACGTCGGTAAGTGCTTCAACATTTCGTTGTGCACTCTATTTGGTCCTTCGCACACGCTCTTCAAACCACTAATTATAGAGTCCAGTTCGGTTTCAGTAAACGGTAAATTGTAGACAAGTTGTTCTGATGTATAAAAACTGATCTCTTTCCTCTGACACCGGGCACGGTGTGGTAGGAAAGTTGGGTCAGTAGGTTCACTGCGCTTTGCAATGGCATGTGCAATTCGATTGGCTACATCTCCCGGATCAGTTATAACGTTTCCTCCAATGCTAAGAACCGGCAGTGGGACCGAGGAGAACTTCCCCGAAATCCCTTTAATTCGAGACCACACTTCCGATGCCGACGTAGTTCGATTTAGTCCGCCTCTATATGTTCGCCAGGATGTTCGTTTCGCGGCATGTATGGTACGTCGAGCCAGTGCTCGGGCCTGTTGGAAGTCCAGCATGTTATTCATCGTGCCATGCTTACTGAATGTTTTAAGGGCTCGTTTGCGAGCGCGGATAGCCTTTCCGCATTCCTCAGTCCACCAGGGAACTGGAATGCGGCGTGGGGTGCCAGAGGTACGTGGAATGCACATATCAGCGCACTGGATAATCCGTGATGTAAAATTATCGACACTAGTACAGTGATTTTCAATGTCAGGTGTAAAAGCTGTCTGTATCTCACATTCAAAACGTGCCCAGTCTGCCTTCTTCAAATTCCAGCGTGGCGGCCGTGTTCCCAAAACTACGCCTCTACGAAACGTTAGCCACACCGGATAGTGATCGCTTCCGAGACAATCGTCGTCGACAGACCATTCGAACTGATGGGTCAGCTGGGGGCTGGCTAGGCTTAGGTCTAACGCTGATGTCCGGCCCGATGGCAGAGTAAGATGAGTGTGTGCACTTGTGTTTAAAACGCATAGCGGCTCATGTATGATTAAATCCCCCAGTACTCGGCCCCGTGTGTTGATGTCTGAGCAGCCCCAAGCGGTGTGGTGAGCGTTAAAATCACCCACTAGTAGTAGTGGTGGTGGAAGATCAGCAAGTAGATGTTTCAGCTCCACAGCAGAAAACGTGACTCCAGGAGGCAGATATAGGGAGCAAAGACTAATGTGGGTGTCGCGAAGCGTGCAGGCGGGCAGGACCGGGGCACAAAACTGAGCGGGCGGGCAGGACCGGGGAAGTTGTCCTACCTGCTCGTAGTATGGAGAGTTGGTGGTGCGGGCCCAGGTGAAGGACGTGGCTGTTAAGATGGGATGGGCGTATGGATGGAAGGACGAGTGAGGCACTCCTAGTCTGGCCCCTCCCCTGCTTCCCGTTGAGCTGGCCGCCTGATCATTGGGGCACGCAATCCCCCCCCCCCCCACCCTCCACCCCCACCACCTCCACCACGAAAAGGTGGTGCCTCGTCGGTGGGGGGGGGGGGGAGACATCAGGAAAACATCTACTGATGGTTCCAGGCATACTCTCACCCAAGGTGAGGAGAGGTGAAACATTGTGCCAGAAAATAAAAATATCAAAACCTAGGGCAGGAAATTGTTGCCTTATGAGCCTGAAAACCTGAACATAAAGACCGGTGCCCGACCGCTGAACAATCTTTTTTCTGAAAAGGTTTGCAAAAAAGTTTACATCCCGCCCTCTTACCAACGCAAATACAACTGAGAAGCTTCGACCATTCGGCCCATATATTTTAATCCCCTGCATTGACCGGGCTCCTCAACCACCCACCATTAACCCGAGGGGAGGGGAAAATATTCCCCCAGCATATCTCAAAAGCTGCTGGCCCGATTCAACAAACTCAAGCCGCAGCCGATGCACAGCGACGTGGCGTGCTGTCTTGGAGAACGTACCAAATTATGTTCCAAGTGCGAATTGGGGCCGTCCGCTGCTGGGGCGGGGCGACGCGTCGCCGCCACGGCGCGCCACACCGCACCGCACTGCTCTACATGACAGGCCACATCGCAGTCAGTTGTATAGATAATCGCGTAAACCGCCACAGATATTATTCACACTCATTTCGTGAAGAATTTGCGAATATTTTGTCAACAATTTGAATTCAAGGGTAAACATTTTCAGAGTTCATTTCTATCAATGCTCTTCACTGAAATGCCGAACTTTCAAAGTGCAATGTTGAAACAGACAACATGGCATGTGAAGTATCTACTAATGGTCTCTCGCTTCCTCTTTACAAACATCGAATATCCTCATTCGTTTGGTTTCTATGCCAATTTGTGTGCACCGATGGGTTTATGTCAAAACAACTCGTCAAGCATGACGCCACTCTCACGTCACTCACACCTGACTTATTATAGCTTGATAGCTTGCTCTGTGGCAAAAGGCATACAATTAATCGGCTAACATCTATTAAAACGTTCGTGGAGATTCCACAAAGCGTTTTCAAGATATCGCGAAAGTTCGACGAGGGGTAGGGCAGATTTGACCCTGCTGTCAAAATCGGGCTGAGAGAATTGTGCATGCGGCGCTGGCTCCAATAAATATAATGGTATTGGCTGTGAGCTCAGCATTTTGGTTTTATGCTTTATACTCAATTGGACGGAGCGGAACAATGAACATGCATCAGCACCTTGCCAGCGGCCAGACACATTGTATACTGTGCATCGTGTATTATGAAGAAACCATCCACAGATATGATCCGAATTACGGATGCTGCCATAGCACATTTAGCATAGCGCGTAATAAGAACAAATGGATAAACACCAAGGGAACTTCATTGATTCCAAAACGAAACACACACAACGGGAATTATGTCCATGTTCACATAATGTACGTGGTATATGAAGCGGCATCGGGCTCATGCACTGTGGTGCTTCAAATCACTCGAGCACATGTACGATCGCTCACTCTGGGCAAAGTCCAGTGTACACGCAATTGAAAGTACCTGTTGAATTTGACAAAGTCGGCGGGAGAAACGATTGCAGACAAAAACAGCACGTACGAAGATGACATGTAAAATCGTTGTGAACGGTGCATTCTGGCGGATAGCACACGACATAGGCCCGTGGGCCAACAACGTCGTCGAATGTCAGAGAAGCAATCAGCGAGGGCAGGTGAACACAGTTTTTACGACGACGATACAAGCGGTGCAAAACAACATGTGTGTCGGAACACATCTTGCTTTGATGCATGCGGTTTGGAAATATCTCGAAATGTCATCAGCACGTTTGCTCAGAGCAACAGTTATTAGTGTAGACTTAGCCGGAGTGGATCCACACACCCACTCACACGGCATGATGTCGCCGAGAGGAAGTCTAAGCGACTCACGCACGGCAGTGCCATGTCGTGTTCATAGATGGCGCTAGGTGCGTGTTTCAGCCGTACCCGCAGTCGGCCAGTTCCACGACAAATCGACAAGGCAAAGGGTGATTGTCCACCCTCACGTCTCAGATTTTGAGCAAATTTGGTGGAAAGGTTATCTTATGCCCTGAATCAACCTGTGCAAATTTTACTTCGATCAGGTCAACGGTTCAGTAGTTATAGCCTCGGGGATTTCTGGAAGGTCACGCTGTAAGGTTATGTTCAATGGCCGATAACTAAGTTAATTATGAGTCAAAATATAAATATCCAGACATGTTGAAGTCGCAAAGATTCAAGGAATCCAATCCTGGCAATATGTGTAATATGTGATGAATAATAAAAGAGTTACCACATGACCTCAGGCAACGTGACCTCCGGTGACCTCGATGCCCGTGATTTTTTTATTGACAGAATGGAAGGACCGTGTCTTGGCTTGATATATAGGAAAAAATGGGCGTTTTTTATAAATCCTCATTTGGAGAGCGCAAAATTTACCATATTTGAAGTGTTTCGAGGATTGAGCTAGTAGCTCGGCCGTCCCTCCGTCCAATATAGAGATGTAGTTTGATTACATATTCCAACGCATTCTCTGGCATTGTGTGGACGACGGACGGTTATAAAAAGTAGTAATGCATAAAGCTGTATAATATTCATAAATTTAACTAACAATAACGGGGGAATTCTAGGACAAATCGATCAAGCAAATGGGTGATTGTCCACCCTCATGTCTCAGATTTTGAGCAAATGATTGATGCTTAGGGTTATGCCCCGAACCCTCCCGCTAAAATTGTATTCCGATCAGGGCAACGGTTCAGGAGTTATAGCCTCGGGTATTTCTGGAAGGTCACGCTGCGAGTTTACTCTCGGGGGCCGATAACTATGTTAAATATCATTCAAAATATCAATTTCCAGACATTTTTGAACTCGCAATAATACAAGGTATCCAATTCCGGTATTATTTGATATGTAATACATGTTTCAAAAGTTACCCCATGACCTCAGGTGACGTGACCTCCGGTGACCTTGATGCCCGTGAAACTTTACATTTTATAATTGACACGATGGATGGACCATATTTTTGCTTGACATATAACAAATACAAATAATAGCGCTATTGCTACAAATGTTCGTTTGAAGAGCGCAAACATTATCATATGTGAATATTATCGAGGATTTAACTTCTAACTCGGCCAGGCCGTGCTTCAAGCGTTTGAAAAGGGCCCTCCGGCTTGCCGGAAAAGGCCCTGGGTCGTCAAAGAGAGCCCCTGAAATGACGGGAGGGGCCCTAGTTGCCGCAGGGATCTCGGGCCGTCAGAAAGGGTCCTTGGGCCGACGGAAGTGGTCCAAGTTGTTGAAAGAGGGCCCCCGGCATGACAGGGGAGGCACTGGGTCGCTAAGGAGGTTCCCTGCGCCGACGAAGAGGACCCCTAGCCGTTGGAGGACCGGGCCGTCGGGAGAGCCCAGAGCCGGCATGAAGGGCCCTTGGGCCGATGAGGGCCGGAGCCGCACAGGGGCCCCTTGCATGGTAGAGGAGGCCCAAACTTTTGAAGAGGAGATTCCGACCGGACGGAGGGTGTGCTGAGCCGTGGAAGAGGGTCTCTGAGCCGACGGATGGAGTCCTGGGCCGGACGTGCAGAGCCACTGTCGGCTTTGACTCACGCTGATGGAGAGGGTCTCAGAGCTGACAGCGGGCCTCAGGCCGATAAAGAGACCCCGAGCTTTGGTAGCGATCCGGGCTGAAGCGGAGGGTTCCCGGTGCTACGTAAAGGGCTTCTAAGGGGGCCCGGGTCCACAGAGGGGCCCGGGCTGCTACGCAGTAGTGGTGTTTCCAAGTGGTGAAGAGGTACCCGCTCCCTATCGGGTCCAATGGAGCCCTTCAGGCGACCGCCCTAAGGGTCAGAAATATAACCGAAGAAATGTTTAAGTACATCTAATAGCTTGTGTGGTAAGTGCCCTTGACACGTGAAATGGTCCACCCTGAGGGTTAGCAAGGGCCGTGAAGAAAAGAGAGGACCCGCCCGAGAGCTGGAGTGCCTTTATCAGCTGAAAAGAGCAGTCTCGCTGGAATTGGCCCCAAACGGCTGAAGAACAAACAGGCACGTGAGGGTCTGAGAAGGCTGGGATGCCCTTTGGGTCTGAAAGGGCTCCTGAGGGATGAACAGGACCCATGCGAGCTGAAGAAGACTACTGAGGGCCCATCTCAGATCTGAAAATCCCCGAGATGAGAGCTAGACGGGACTATTGGGAAGTGTGATGGGCCCCTACAAGTAGGAAAAAGCCTTCAGTGGTGCAGAGGATCTCCTGAGAGTCAGAGAGGACTGGACTGGGATTATTCTGAAGCTGAGAGCGGCCCCTAATGGATGAACAAGGCCACCCGAGGGGAAAAAACCTTGTTGGCTGGCAATTGAGGTGAGGAATACCGACGGCCAGTCTCAGAGCTAGAATGCTCTGGAAACCACGAGAGCTGTCGATAACTATGAAGGATCCCTAGCAGCATGAGAAGGCCTTTGAGGATGAATAGAGTTCCATGAGAGCTAAGAAGAGTCCCTAGGTCAATGATTGTGAGGAATACTGAGGGCCAATGTCAGAGCTAGAAACCCTTAAAGCTAGAGAGACTGTCAATAACTGGGAAGGACCTTAACAGCTGGAGAGGACCCCTGACGATTATAAATGGTCACTGAGAGCGCTAGAGCGGACTGGATTGGGATGCCCAAGAGGCTTGAAAGGGGTCCCTATGAGCCGAACAGGGCCCCTGAGATCTAAGGAGTCCCTAAGGGTTAGCGATCGTTGTGAGGAATACTGAGAGCCAACTCCAGAGCTAGAATGTCATTGCCAGCCCGAAAAACTTGAGGAGTAGGGAGGTCCCCTGAGAGCTAGAGCGCTGAGCAGTGCGAGAGCTGTGTGAGAGCTGTGCGAGAGCTGTGCGAAAGCTGTGATGCTTCTGAGGCTTGGGAGGAACACTGGGGGATGAACAGAGCCACCTAAGAGCTAAGGGGAGTTCCGAGAGCTGGCGATGTTTGCGAGAAATTGTGAGGCCTGTCTCAGAGCTGCTTTATCACGAAGGAAGAGGTGGAGAAGGTCACTGCGAGCCTCGCAGATGGCTTTACGAAAGCACTTGCCGTCAAGGGAACACAAAAATTTCACAAGTTCTCGCCTACTGATGTTGCGACTGTTTTGCTACATGTATTGTCGAACGACGAGGGGCGTGCCCTGAAAGTGTCACGATAGGTGGACAAAGACAAGCTAGACACGAGACAGAAACAATTGGTGCAAATATGAAACATGGTTTGTTACCGCATCTACTTCCAGATTTGTGTGTTGATCTGTCTTTTGACAGATAACAAAAACCTTTGATCGTTTCCATGCCCTCAATTATGCAAATGGTACTTCGATGCACTTCTGACGGGGCATGGCTGTAAGGTGATGTACCTCCTTATTTCTCAGTTGGATACATGTTTGTTCTAAACATACCATGATTGTGTAGTCATGGTGTATACATTGCCCTCATGAATCCCTACGGATCTTGTTTTCTATGAGAATGCAAGCATTGACAGGTGTCAGAAAGTGTTCTCGGCGAACGAAATTGAGACGCATTTACTCAGCGAAATTACTGGATGTAACAAAGCACAGCTACTGGTGCCGAACACAGTCCAGTTGAGGATAATGGCCACTTCGGACATCAGCAGGCTTTCTATCTTATCCTACTTTTATACTTTTATCTTACATAGATAACTGGATATTGGAGGTAAATAAGTACATTAGAAGACATAAATCCACACAATGCCAGAGAACACGTTGCTACGTGTTATCAAACCGCATCTCGATTTTGGACGGAGAGACGGCCGAGTTAGTAGCTTCAGTCTTCGAAAGACTTCAAATATGGTAAAGTTTGTGCTCTCAAAATGAGGATTTATAGGAAAAACGCCTATTTTGTATTTGCTATATATCAAGCCAAAACATGGTCCTTCAATTCCGTCAATTAAAAATAATCACGGGCATCAAGGTCGCCGGAGGTCACGTGACCTGAGGTCATCGGGTAACTCTTTTATTATTCATCACATATTATAAACATTGCCAGAATTAGATTCCCTGAACCTTTGCGAGTTCCAAAATGTCTGGATATTTATATTTTACCGATAATTGACTTAATCATCGGCCACCGAACATAACAATGCAGCATGACCTTCCAGAAATGCCTAGGGCTATAACTCCTGAACCGTTGACCTGATCGAAGTAAGATTTACACAGGTGGATTCATGGCATAAGATAACCCTACATACCAAGTTTGCTCAATATCTGAGACATGAGAGTGCCGGGCCCTGGTCCATCTGTCGTGGAATGCCTGAACAATACGGCTGAAAAGAGCCGAGACCACCACACGCGAAAGTCACGTTACGACAAACCGAACAATGTGTCACTACAGCACCACTCCAAACCACACTGGCACACTCAGCCAATGTAAGGTGCCATTACCGGGACAAAGGGCTGATGGGCCGCGGGACTGTCCTGCTACAAGCACAAGATCAGACATCAAACCGCGAAAGGGAACTGGTGGGCCGACCGCAACTGCACTCTCTTGACAGCCGGTGAAGCTGTGCATCGTGCTTCAAGCTTAATGCACCATGCCAAATTGTCGGATCAGAATTGGTGCCACGCTGTGTGAGGGTCACTGCGTCTCACATTCAGGCTAGGGTGCATGCGGCCTTTCGGTACAATGGACTTCGTCTCGTCGTGGTGGATTTAGGTCACGCATCTATACGGTCCAAATGGCCGTAGATCCGAAGCTAAAGAAGGCATGGTGGGAAAATGAATCACACCCCACCTTGAATCTTTTTAAAAATATGGCGGCGGCACCACAAATCTGACGCACTAGTACTCAGAAGAGAATGAATAGCGAGAGTACGCCCACATCTGATAATGCCGGGCTCTGGTGCGGGTAGGCCACGTGGCAAATGGTGTCACAAGGCGAGCCAGCAGTGGCTGAGACGGACGTAGGGCGTCCGCAGCGGTCCGATGTAGAGCTTGAGCTGCCCGCGTGGAAGAATGTCGCCGCACTCCCCTGTCTTTGAGCAAACATTGTGAGTACTTCCGAAGAACTATTGTGATGGCAGTTGGTGAATGTCAAAAGTAAAAGAACATCTATCTTGGAGGAGAAAAATTATAATTTGACATGCAATATTCCAGCATGGAAAGCTGAGGAAAGTTGGCCGCAAATGCAAGACTCACCGCAAGCCACTTCCTAGGACTAACACCGTACCAAATATCGATGCATGAACAATGTCTGAAGGCGACAAAACTGCAGAAGCTGCCTTTGCAAGCCGGTTCTGTGGCGTATGCACCGTTGACGTCAACTTCGTCAATCATATTTGGTTCAATGACAAGACTCATTTTGTGCTGGACGAGGGCATAAACACACAACATTTCAGGATCTGTGCCAACAGCGTCCCAGATAGTGGTGGATAAGCCCACGCACTCAGAGAAGGTTACTGTATGGTGCGCCTTCAGCTCAAAAGGGATCATCAGTCCATTTTGGTTCCAAAATTTCAGGGGTTCCGCAGTCACTTCAGCGCTTAAAGTCAAGATGTTCACTCGTTTCTGGAGTAGCGTCTGCAAGACATGCAGACCATCCCAAAGCATCATGTGAGTCAATCAAGATGGAGCCACACCAATTGGTGGAATTGCGTGCTCCATCATGAATATAACACGCATAATCCAACTTTGAACGGATCAGCGACCGATAAAGCAAAAGTATGGAGCTCCTGTCCGCTCCATAGGTGGTACGCGAAACACATTTCAATATGTTCAGGGATTTAAAACACTGATCACGAAGTGTTTTAAAATGTTCCCTCTTACTAAGATACGAGTCAAAAGTGACCCCAAGAAACCTCACCGTAGATTGCATCAGAAGCCGGTTCTCGTATGGTTAAAGTGATATATCTGCACAGTTACGTCGGCGGCAGAAGTGCATTGCGGTTGTTTTTATAGTTGAAAACGAAATCCATTCATTACACTCCATTCTTCAAGTCTGTGAATGGCCAATTGGAGACTTCTCGACATGGCCGATAGCCTAGCTGTGCTGCAACGTATAGTAAAGTCGTCCACGAAGAGCGACCGGCCAAGTCCTGGTGGAAGTGAGTCACCTATATCGTTTATCATCATCGCGAACAGTGCTATACTTAAAACCCCTCGCCTTCTCCCGCTTCCCGCCAGGAGCCACATCTCTGGAATCACATCGCATGTGAATGCTAAGTGGCAGAGGAGTTGGAACGCACAGTCAAACAATAGGTTGCATTCAATTAAATCACACCTTGGAGACCGAACATCATGCTATCTCAGATCCAGGAGTGACGAGGTTACTCTATGTAGATTACGAATTGGCCACACACACGCTACTCACCAATACCTCCTCTGCGGGGAAGAGAGACCCAAGTGCCCCCCGCTGTCTGGCAACCGTTACGGTGCAACATGTGCTTTTCTTGTGCAAACACTTGTCGAGGGAGCGAAGGTTGTCTTACGGAAATAGGATCCGACATCTAACATATCGCGACGTGCTAGCAAACGACTCAGAAATCATTGATTCCGGTAACATATTCAAGTGCCTAAGAGCGATAGGATTTCAGGCCATATACTCACCTTTGTAACTCTCCATAATACTCTGGCATGCTAAATGAACGTTATGGGCGCTAAATGATCACATTTTCTGGTCGAGGCGCCCTAAAGCCCAAATAACCAATTAACTACGAGTGTACATCGATGAGGGCTCATCCACTGCCTGTGCCTAATCTCATTATCCATATCATCATATGGGGCTGAGTCACCTTCACTCTCAAAGACCTCAAAAGACCCTTTTCAGGTGACGTTTCGAAAATACCCGAGGATATAACTCCTTGACCGTCGAACTGATCTTTCTAAAAATGGCATAACTAGGAAACGACGAAAAGGCGTAACGACGAAAAGGCCTTTTCGTGTTAGACGAAAAGGCGACTACGTGGAGCATGTCCTGTAACTACTATCAAATGTTTTGAAGTAGACGGCCGTGTTTTTTTTTGTATTTTTCAGCGAAATGGGGATTCGAATGATGTAACACATTTATTCATGTGAACGATATTTTTCCTACTAAAAGATGTATAATGTGTGGAATCCTTTCAGAATCACTCCGCATTAAGCGGGTCGCGGATTATTTCTTCTTACCAGGTTCTGAACAGATGATATTAGACGTTGTAGCGTATTTGAACCTCCACAGGCAATAGTAGATTGGAATGGAAGCTGTCTAGATAGAGAGCCAGACTTCTCATTAGAGTTCTCCAAAAACGGCAGTTGTTCTTTTCAGCAGAAGGTTACTGGTAGGCGACATATGAAGGTGTGGGGATTGTTGCAAATCTCTGTGGCTGCACCCTCATCAATACTCCATCCGATGGAATTCCTCGTTTCAGAAGCGACTGCGTTCCACTTCATGACGACACAATTCTTGACTCCGCCAAGAGATGGCTCTCCCTCCGCCCAGGTCATCTCCTCGCTGGTGCCATCTACCGAGAGAAATTCGCCTTCCGACATGTGGTCAGATATGCCGACGAAGACGTCGCCATTTGTTGAGAAGTTCTGCATGAGAACTAGCCACGTGCCGAGATTTGAGACTGCAGCGAGACGAGCAGAGGCCTCCAAGGTGGCGCAGTGGGTGTCAGCTTCTTGCCAGGTGAGCGGGGAGGACATGTAGCGGTAGCAATGGCCGTCGAGGCCGATCCATCCAGCCGGGCAGGTGCTGCGGGCTGCGCAGCGGACAGGCCCCTCGCATACGTGGCCATCGCGCCGTTCCGCACATGGACGCCTAAATAGTGTCGCATTGATCCTGCCCTCTCTGGTATTGACGCAGCTGCCGTTCCGCACGGCGTCCTGGTGTATCATCGGCTGGAAGGCAGACTGCATTCCGTTAATGTTGATGAAGCCGTCGACGGTGTACTGCAGGCCAACGTACTCACTGTTGCTCGGTCGCGATGGGTGGTGTAGAAGCCAGGCGACCTCCGCGTCATCGTCAAGGGTGATGAGGTCGGAGTGGGAGTCGTGGGAGCGGCAGGCGTCGCGAGCGTCCGCCCAATTCAGCCCTAGGGATGTCAGCCGACGGCTGTAGCAGCTGCCGCGGAAGAGGAGCCAGCCTGCGAGGCAGGGTGTGGGCCGTCCTGCGACAGCCCCCCGGCGGGTGTAGTCGACCGGCACCCAGTCTGGCTTCGGGGTCGCGGTCATGGACACGTTCTCGAACAGCTGACATACGCCCCCGATCAGGCTCAAACCGAGGCAGTCGCCGCTGGTGGTTCTCTCGCAGGCAACAGCGCAGCTAAGGACCGAGTCGATCCCGGCCACCGACACCGCGACTGCCGCCGGCGCTGAGGTATTCCAGCTGCGGTCGTAGTGGGTGGCGGTGACGACGGCGGCACCTCCGAACAGCACGGCCACGACACAGAGAGCAGCCATCTCCCTCGATGGCAGGGCAGCGACTGTGCGGTGCCGGGGCTTGCCAACAGCTGTTTAGGCCGGTGTCGTGGCAACGTATGTCTTGTCGATTCTCACAATCGTTGCAATAAAGCACCGTCGGCTGAGTTGTGTGGCAAAAACGAATAATGCATCAGCTATTTACACAATTCAACGGTAACAATTTCCACAGTTTTAACAAACTCTGGTATGCCAAGCGATGCTTTGAAGCCACATGAGTGAACGTCATGAGTTGGTGAAACTTCAATGACAATTGTTGAGGACAAGTTGGTGTCCTTTACATGGGTTGCAAGGACATCGCAAATTCCTATTGATAGTGCACTACCATACACTTAATCCTAATAATTTTGTATCATTTCAGATGTCCATGCATCCCAAATTTGCAAGGCATTTGCAACACCCAAGGGCGCTGCAAGGCAGTTTTATAATTTGTCCTGGTAGGCTCTCTAGGCATAGGGTCAGGCCCGGATACGGACGGAGTCCGGCTCACAATTTACATCGATGAATGGTCATGGGCCGGGTGCGATTCTCCATTTTGCTGTTCGTACTGCAACTTTTGCTTAACTTTTACTCCAACTTTTATTGCAACTTTTACTGCAAAACGTTTCCTTAGCTTCAATCGATGGAATACATCAGCGGCCTAACACAAGTCTGCTGGCCATTTCTAAGACAAATTGACAAGTGAATTGACCAAAATAACACCCAATATTTTATAATTTTACGAAAATAATTGTGTGGGGTTATCCAATCCGCCGAACCCAGTTATGCCATTTTTAGAAAGATCAGGTCAACGGTCAAGGAGTTATAGCCTCGGGTATTTTCGAAACGTCACCTGAAAAGGGTGTCTTTTGAGGTCTTTGAGAGTGAAGGTGACTCAGCCCCATATGATGATATGGATAATGAGATTAGGCACAGGCGGTGGATGGCCCTCATCGATGTACACTCGTAGTTAATTGGTTGGTTATTTGGGCTTTAGGGCGCCTCGACCAGAAAATGTGATCATTTAGCGCCCATAACGTTCATTTAGCATGCCAGAGTATTATGGAGAGTTACGAAGGTGAGTATATGGCCTGAAATCCTATCGCTCTTAGGCACTTGAATATGTTACCGGAATCAATGATTTCTGAGTCGTTTGCTAGCACGTCGCGATATGTTAGATGTCGGATCCTATTTCCGTAAGACAACCTTCGCTCCCTCGACAAGTGTTTGCACAAGAAAAGCACATGCTGCACCGTAACGGTTGCCAGACAGCGGGGGGCACTTGGGTCTCTCTTCCCCGCAGAGCAGGTATTGGTGAGTAGCGTGTGTGTGGCCAATTCGTAATCTACATAGAGTAACCTCGTCACTCCTGGATCTGAGATAGCATGATGTTCGGTCTCCAAGGTGTGATTTAATTGAATGCAACCTATTGTTTGACTGTGCGTTCCAACTCCTCTGCCACTTAGCATTCATATGCGATGTGATTCCAGAGATGTGGCTCCTGGCGGGAAGCGGGAGAACGCGAAGGGTTTTAAGTATAGCACTGTTCGCGATGATGATAAACGATATAGGTGACTCACTTCCACCAGGACTTGGCCGGTCGCTCTTCGTGGACGACTTTACTATACGTTGCAGCACAACTAGGCTATCGGCCATGTCGAGAAGTCTCCAATTGGCCATTCACAGACTTGAAGAATGGAGTGTAATGAATGGATTTCGTTTTCAACTATAAAAACAACCGCAATGCACTTCTGCCGCCGACGTAACTGTGCAGATATATCACTTTAACCATACGGGAACCGGCTTCTGATGCAATCTACGGTGAGGTTTCTTGGGGTCACTTTTGACTCGTATCTTAGTAAGAGGGAACATTTTAAAACACTTCGTGATCAGTGTTTTAAATCCCTGAACATATTGAAATGTGTTTCGCGTACCACCTATGGAGCGGACAGGAGCTCCATACTTTTGCTTTATCGGTCGCTGATCCGTTCAAAGTTGGATTATGCGTGTTATATTCATGATGGAGCACGCAATTCCACCAATTGGTGTGGCTCCATCTTGATGGACTCACATGATGCTTTGGGATGGTCTGCATGTCTTGCAGACGCTACTCCAGAAACGAGTGAACATCTTGACTTTAAGCGCTGAAGTGACTGCGGAACCCCTGAAATTTTGGAACCAAAATGGACTGATGATCCCTTTTGAGCTGAAGGCGCACCATACAGTAACCTTCTCTGAGTGCGTGGGCTTATCCACCACTATCTGGGACGCTGTTGGCACAGATCCTGAAATGTTGTGTGTTTATGCCCTCGTCCAGCAGAAAATGAGTCTTGTCATTGAACCAAATATGATCGACGAAGTTGACGTCAACGGTGCATACGCCACAGAACCGGCTTGCAAAGGCAGCTTCTGCAGTTTTGTCGCCTTCAGACATTGTTCATTGCATCGATATTTGGTACGGTGTTAGTCCTAGGAAGTGGCTTGCGGTGAGTCTTGCATTTGCGGCGAACTTTCCTCAGCTTTCCATGCTGGAAATGGAATTAAATTTGATACTATAATTTGAAACAAATTTGACATGCTTCCATGCGGAAAGCATGTCAAATTATAATTTTTCTCCTCCGAGATGGATGTTCTTTTACTTTTGACATTCACCAACTGCCATCACAATATGTCTTCAGAAGTACTCTCAGTATATGTTCAAAGACAGGGGAGTGCGGCGACATTCTTCCACACGGGCAGCTCAAGCTCTACATCGGACCGCTGCGGACGCCCTACGTCCGTCTCAGCCACTGCTGGCTCGCCTTGTGATACCATTTGCCACGTGGCCTACCCGCACCAGAGCCCGGCATTATCAGATGTGGGCGTACTCTCGCCATTCATTCTCTTCTGAGTACTAGTGCCTCAGATTTGTGGTGCCGCCGCCATATTTTTAAAAAGATTAAAGGTGGGGTGTGATTCATTTTCCCACCATGCCTTCCTTAGCTTCGGATCTACGGCCATTTGGACCGTATAGATGTGTGACCTAAATCCACCACGACGAGACGAAGTCCATTGTACCGAAAGGCCGCATGCACCCTAGCCTGAATGTGAGACGCAGTGACCCTCACACAGCGTGGCACCAATTCTGATCCGACAATTTGGCATGGTGCATTAAGCTTGAAGCACGATGCACAGCTTCACCGGCTGTCAAGAAAGTGCAGTTGCGGTCGGCCCACCAGTTCCCTTTCGCGGTTTAGTGTCTGATCTTGTGCCTGTAGCAGGAGAGTCCCGCGGCCCATCAGCCCTTTGTCCCAGTAATGGCACCTTACATTGGCTCAGTGTGCCAGTGTGGTTTGGAGTGGTGCTGTTGTGACACATTGTTCGGTTTGTCGTAACGTGACCTTCGCGTGTGGTGGTCTCGGCTCTTTTCAGCCGCATTGTCCAGGCATTCCACGACAGATGGACCAGGGCCCGGCACTCTCATGTCTCAGATATTGAGCAAACTTGGTATGTAGGGTTATCTTATGCCATGAATCCACCTGTGCAAATCTTACTTCGATCAGGTCAACGGTTCAGGAGTTGTAGCCCCAGGCCGATTATCAAAACGCGACTGAGCTTTCACTGACGTCAGTGACGTCACTGACGTCTCGGTCAAATATGCTACAACATGCGAGGGCACTGACAGTTCTTCACATTGCAAAAAGAACTCACGCATATATACATCACGTGGGGTCATCATAACAGCTAACGGAGGTAATTGGCTATGAATGTACCATATTACACACGTATTCCACAAGTATTACGACTGCATTCGACAATATCCGGGGTGCATCACCATGTGGGTGCGAGCTTTCAGCCGGTTTTGCCAGCAAAAGTGTTCCACTACACGACAAGCAAGTCACCGCGACTCAGTCCCACAATTCAACCATTTGGCACGTTTATATCATCTGCTATCACCTCCTTCGAGTGACAGCCTAGGTTACTGGCAATGTTGCGACACTTAAAAGCGATGTAGCCGGCCAGGTATGACACCGCCTCCTCAGTGGGCGGCCTTGGCTTGGGATGTGTGCTGGCCGACTCTTGTCGGCTGTCACCGTCGGTGTCCTCATCGCTGCTGTATAGTGTCCTTGGGATGTGTGCTGGCCGACTCTTGTTGGCAGTCACCGTCGGTGTCCTCATCGCTGCTGTGTAGCGGTGTCCTTGGGATGTGTGCTGGCCGACTCTTGTTGGCTGTCACCGTCGGTGTCCTCATCGCTGCTGTATATCGGTGTCCTTGGGGTGTGCTGGCCGACTCTTGTTGGCTGTCACCGTCGGTGTCCTCATCGCTGCTGTATATCGGTGTCCTTGGGATGTGTGCTGGCCGACTCTTGTCGGCTGTCACCGTCGGTGTCCTCATCGCTGCTGTATAGCGGTGTCCTGGGACCAGCACCGCTTCTTCCTGGACACAGTAGTCGTGGTCCGGAAGATCGCCGGCCACAGGCAGTTCAGAACTTCCGTTTAGCACGCCTTCGTCTGTCTGCAGCTCTTGCAGAATTTTGTTTGTACCGAACCCTGGTCATATCTGCTGCTGCTGCTGCTGGCGGTGGTCACCTTGCTCGGTGGCAGGTGCTTGAGACGGATGGGCAACCTCCTGCACTGCTGGAGGCTGTCCTAAGCCTCCAGGGAAAAATAAGGCTCATATTCGTGGACAAGATCCTTCAAGTGTTCAAATGAACCCGATTTTATCCCATTTTGATGATATTTAAGTTCGGAAATGTCGTGTGGAAAACACGGAAGTTTGGCTGGAGCGCCTACGGGACTGAGCAATTGTCCAACCCATTTGACGTCACCGTTTACCAAACGATATTGGAGGGTAACGATATTGGGGAAAACGTGCCAAACGATATTGGGGGACATATCAGAACGTATAATACCCAAAACCTATAATGCTTCAGAACCTATAATACTCAAAACACCTAATGCTTCAGAGCCTCTAAATCGTCGTCTTGTGGGAATGTTCAATACCTATAACACTCAAAACCTATAATGCCTCAAACCACATAATGCTTGAAACATATAGGTGTTCAGAACATATAATTCCCAAATCCTATAATGTTTCAAAGCCTCTAATACTACGTCCTGTGGGAACATTGAAAACATATAATGCTCAAAACCTATAATGTTTCGAAACCTATAATTCTCAAGTCCTATAATGCTTCGTTTCAACTAATATTCAGAAAGCATAACTCTGGAAACAGCTAATGCTTCAAAACCGCTAAAGCTCAAAGCCTATAATGCACATAATCTATAATGCTCGGAGCTTATAATGCTCAAAACCTATAATATCAGCTGACGACCGCATGCCATAATCGGCCGTACGGTTCACTCCACGCCTCCACCGTAGTCTACCAATGGGAGACACCGCGCGAAAGCTTCCAGGTGCATCCGCCACAGCGGCGACACATGTGAGTGTAGGACATGAATTGCTCGCCGCATTGGCCGCGTTCATGCATTTGGCTTGTGAAGAGCAGGATATTGGAGTGAATGCTCCCTGATTCAAATTACTCGTCGGTGATTTCTAAGCTGAGTCACTGGTTTTACAAATAGGCAATTTCAGTGTCTAAGTACCCCAGGGGCGGATCCAGCTTTAATAGGTGCTGTGGCCGATTATTCCGCATTGACCGCTGCCGGGCTGAAGTAGAGGAGACCTGGCGCTCCTGTTCCCTTGCATGGAATAGGTATGCGTACGCTGAAGACCAATGGCGTACCTAGAATTTGTGTCGGGGGGGGGTTTGAGGATGCCCAGGTTTGTCCGGTAATACTCATCATGCTACATTTCAGTGGCATAATTAGGCAGTGGCGCAGCCAGAAGTTTCTGAATTGGGGGGGGGGTTGACGAAAAAAATGTCATGAAACAGAGACCTTTTCCCAAAAATAACTAAATACATAAAACAACACCCCTGTTCAGGGGTGCTGTTTCATGTGCCCCGTGACCCTGTGGAATGCCTATGCCAGCTGGAAAGAGGAATCTCAGCGGAAGCGGACCTCTAACAGCTGAGGAATAAACAGGGTGCCTGATGGTCAGAGGGGGCTGGGATGACCTTTCGATTTGAAAGTACCCTTGACGGAAGAACAAGACCCCTAAGTGCTAAAGTGAACTAGTGAGGTTCCATCTCAGATCCGAAATGTCCCCGAGATGAGAGCACGGGTTGACCCAGGATGACGCTTGCATTCTCAAAGCACCTAACTGCCTAGAAAGATGCTTTTCAGCTCAGTAGAGGGGCATATATAGCCAGTAATTTTCCGCATATTACGAAGAACGATGCTCGAATGACCCAGAAGGGTGCCTACATTCTCAAGCCACACAGCTGTCCGGAATAGCAACTGTATTGGCGAGATAGGCGCCTGATCTCACGGACTACCTTTGTCTTTCAGCTACCTTGTTATTTTACTGATTTTAGCTGGGTGGATACACTCAACCGATTGGGTTCAAGCTGATTCTACTGGAAGGACACTTGCCCAGCCAGCTAACATGCTACCCGAGGTCCTACTTCCTTAGGCGATGGCAGAGATTATGTATTGGACCAATAGCGCGCTTATTGCCAAAGTCGCCATGTTGCCCAGGACATGGACTACGTAACCTGTCAGGATGTAGCGCTTAACATTGGATAGTTATATTTTATTTTAAGAAGTATGGTATCTAGGGACAGTACCTAAGTGGTTTTAGTGAGCTTACCAAAGGGGTGCGACTCACCCCTTCCCCTCACACACACACTGGCTTGCGCAAGGGGGAAACAGCGCCCCTTGCATTCCGCCGTCCCTGCTGTGCACAGCTAGCAGTGCAGAACTGCGATTTTTCTTGACATTCATTGATACGTCCAATATTATGGTGCACAACAGGTGACTGCTCACCACGTACACCACGTTCGCGTGGAAGGTATTTCCCCTCCCCATTAATAGCATAAATTAGCACATGTGAGTACTGACTGCATATTCGAATGGAAACATGAAAGGCAGCCTGTAGTCTGGCGTAGGACCGCGTCTTCGTTTCAAATTCCATCAACCCACCTTTGTACCATCCGCGGTGCATACAAAATTCCGTCCACCCCAGCGACAGGCGGTCTGCTAATGTCGGCGGCCGCCGCCGCTAATCCCGGGATTCGCCATGAAAGCTCACCACTGGACCCTACGGACTTATGGCCACCCACCGAGGGGACCGAACACTGTCGCCACTACTGCACAGCAGGGTGCCACTTTGTGGTAACCGTGTCCATGTCTGCCCATATCGGTTAGTCTAGCGACAGTTTGATGCAGTAGATAGTAACATTTTCATACAATATCACCAATACTTGTCCATCAGACTCGGAAACCTAAAACATTGACCTTGCGTATGAAACCCTTGGACTTGGCCAATTTGTTTCAAAATCCCGGATATCTTCTGTATTTTCAGACACGGTCCATTGGAAGGTCTGGGAATGCTCAAAGAGGCGAAACACATACTATTCGCGAACTGAGCATATCCTAAGAATGAATATGTCATTTTTGCCTAGTATATGAGAGCTGGTGCTCGAAAAACATACTGTTGTTTGACTTTGCAAAAGAACAGACCCTGGTTTGGTGCACTTTCTATCTACCAGAGGTCCCACAAAGCTGTGATTCCCCATGACTGTTGGGATGGAACGGGATGCTATATTACTGCTGGCCAGGTCCCCTGTGCTGCACAGGATGCTCTTACAAGACTACAAGGAATCCTCTACAATTACTGGAATTTTATTCCCTTCGGGGATGCCCAAACAACTGCTGCGTGCCTCTAAATCTCATGGGGTGCCCCTACAACAGCTGAAGTACTCGCTCTGCACATTTCATGGATGTCCTACAACGTCTGGGGTGTCCCTCTGCAGGCTCTTGCAGTGCCGCGGGTGACACTCTGCAGATTGAGGGCGCCCTAACGGCTCGGAGCCACTCTGCACAATGCTTGGTTGCCTATACAATGGCTGGGGTGCTCCTTTTCAGACTGCATAGGTGTTCCTGCAACGCTTAGGGTGCCGCTACAGTGGCTGCGATGCCATATCTGCAGTCTGGCAGCATGGGCGACGGAACGTATGTGGCGCTGGGGTACTGCGCCCTCCCTTGCGCGAGCAAAGGGGCGTCGCACCCCCTTGACGATCTTACTAAAACTGCTTACTCTCCCTAAATACCAGGCTTCTTAAAATAAAGCAAATCTTCAAGGCTAAGCGCGGCATCGTGACACTTCACTTATGTAGGTATGGCTAGAGCATATGTTCGTAATTTTTCTGGTCATTTCTCCCGAACTACTAATGCTTCAAATGTAATTATTGTTGGGGTACACAGCACGCTTTACTCGGCATCACTGCTAAAATTCATTTAAAGTGATCTTACTTGCGGCATCGGAAGCTAAAGCTAAGGTAACTTCATTCGGATAACTTTGCCCATTGGCGGATCAAGCGGAGGCTTTGTCGATATGCTAGCTGGGGACGAAAATTGTGCTAACCATCTGAGAAGCTAATAATTTAGCGGTTAAATTCACACTTCCCGACCAAATTCCTCGTTTTCGGAATATATTGTTATCATCGTTTCCCCGGTGAAAATGTCTTAAAGCATACCCTGGGATCTTGAGGTTGCTTACACTAAGGGTACGTCCTTCCGGGGGTGCAGCCAGGAATTTCCTATGGGAGGCTCGACTAAATAAATATGTTTCGAAAAAGGGAAAGCGTTCGGTGAAACGAAAATTTAGGGTTTTAAGTTTTGAACATCTCACAATTTATTGCTTGCTCTAGTGTATTTTTGTTGGCTAATGGGGAGGGAGCTACCACCTTGGCTGTGCCACTGCGTCCCCCAGAATGGCGTTCCCACAGGAACGGTCTCTTGCAGCCTCTTCTCTCCCTCCTTTTTCAGCCAAAGTGACCTCGCTGACAAATTTTAGCCTCTTTGTAAGGTTTGAGTTCACCCGATTGATTTTTCTCAATTGGTGATGCTCCCCCAAGGAGATGGCGCCTGGTCCACCAGACGAATGCTTTTTACTTAATTTCCTTGGGGGGGGGGGGGTAGAATGGGGAAGTCGCCCCCTGCCGTGAAACTGGGGGGGGGGGGCGCCGCCCCTGAAATTTGAGGAGGCCCCTATCCGGAAATGCATAGGAAAAGCTGTGAGCAAGGAGGCCGACGAGACAGAAGATCATGCTGTGAAGGAGGCCCCAAGATTGGCAACGAGGCCCTCGGGAAATCTAATCAGGTCCCTATAAGATACGTAGGACAGATATTGGAGGGAGGCCCCCAGGACGAAAAGTATGCCACCGAGACGGGCAAGAAGCCACCCAGGTCAGACAAGAAGGCTTCCGATGGGTGGCAGGATATTCTTAATTTGGAAAACGAGGCCTCCAAGATGGAAGAGGAGGCCCCTACAATAGAAAATAAGGAATGATAGGAGATACCTCCCCGGACGCAAGAGGGAGCCACAAGATGGGTAAGAAGGTCTCCGCAGGAATGAGAGAAGGCCACTGAGACCAGCCAGATGAGGCCCATATTTTGGAAGAGGAGGACACTAGGAGAGAAGATTTGGGACTATCACACAAAAGCGTCCTGCTAAGAGGATAATGAGGTTTCAAACACAGGCGATGAGGCCTCCGAGACGTAAGGGGAGGTTCTAATTTGAAAAAGGAGTCACCTATGCGAGGATAGGAGGCCCCAGAAATCAAGAGGGTGTCAACAATTGGCACGGAGGCCCCCATGATTGCAAAGGAGGCCCCCAGGAGTGCAAAGGAGGCCCCCAGGATTACGAAGGAGGCCCCCAGGATTGCAAAGGAGGCCCCCAGGATTGCAAAGGAGGCCCCCAGGATTGCAAAGGAGGCCCCAGGATTGCAACGGAGGCCCCCATGATTGCAAAGGAGGCCTCAATACGGAATACGGTAAGGCAGACCCCAGAAAATGAGAGGAGGCCCTAAGACGGAAGAGAAAACCAGTGGATATGAGATGGGGTTTCGGAGACGTAAAAGCAGGCCCCAAAATGGGTAAGGTTCCACCAAGATAGAAAAGGATAATCCAGAAACGTGGCAGGAAGCACCTAATTCGGAAGAGGACGACACAGGATTGGAAATGAGACCCCATGATGAACAAAGAGGCCCATAAAACAGGAGAAAATGACCATTAGATAAGAGGGATGGCTCCCAGGCGAGAAGGAAGGCTCCAAGACGGGTAAGAAGGTCCCCAGGAGATGACGTCCCTAAAGTTGGCACACGTATTCATATTCGTATTAAGCACACACCACCGATTGCACCCACATTATCGTCCATGGTCAAACCGACCTCGCTGTTTACGAATCTGAACTTCGTTTTGCGTTAACTTCAACCGTTTGACCTCGACAGAATAAAATGTTAAGGTGAACCAGCGAGACAGTTCTAATTTGCAAATGAAGGCGAGACCATACATGCAGTCTCTATTTACAGATATCCCATTACAACGCGCAACTTTTAATCGTAACTTTACTTCGATCAGGGTCAAATGTCAAGGTCAAAAATCACTTTAAATGACGGGGACAGTTCTAGCTAATTCACGATGATATGCACACTACCAAATTGTTACAAGCAGAAGAGGTGATCACCGTGCAAAACTTTCAGTTGCATTCTTCATTAGGTCAAGGTCAATTACAAAGGTCAGAATGCATTACAAGTTACGGGAACGGTTGCGCCTCCTGACATATGGGACCGATGCGCATAAAAAGGGTATTGACGGACAGCACCTGGCGGTGTGCATATTTTCATCGCAAATTGCGGCAAGTCAAGGTCAATCATGAAGGTCAAAAATGTTATAGAATTATGGGGACAGTCATAACTCCCCAGCTAAAGCACAGCAATCCTTGTAATCGTCATTATCAGGTAGCTGACCACTGTGCGCAACTTTTAGTCATATTTTTAGACCGATCGAGGTCAAGGTGAAGGTCATAGAGCACTTGAAATGACCGGGACATCTCTAGCTCATGAGCGATAGTATGCACACTACCAAATTGTTACTTGCAGAATAGGTGATCACCGTGCACAACTTTCAGTTGCATACTTCATTAGGTCAAGGTCAATTACAAAGGTCAGAATGCATTCAAACCTACGGGAACGGTTGTGCCTCCTGACATATGGAACCGATGCGCACAAAAATAGTATGGACGGACAGCACCTGGCGGTGCGCATTTTTTTCATCGCACATTGCGGCAGGTCAAGGTCAATCATCAAGGTAAAAAATATCCTATAATGATGGGGACAGTCATAGCTCCCCAGCTAAGTCACATCAATCCTTGCAATAGTCATTGTCAGGAAGCTGACCACTGTGCGCAACTTTTAGTCATATTTTTAGACTACTCAAGGTCAAGGTTAAGGTCATACTGCACTTGAAGTGACCGGGACAGCCCTAGCTCATGAGCGATGGTATGCACACTACCAAATTGCTACTTGCAGAATAGGTGATCACCGTGCACAACTTTCAGTTGCATACTTCATTAGATCAAGGTCAATTACAAAGGTCAGAAGGCATTAAAAGCTACGGGAACGGTTACGGCACCTGGCTATACGGTTACGGCTACTAGCTATATTAACCCTCGCCCGTATAGGGGGAGAGGGGGTGCAACCCCCCCCCCCCCTAAGGTTTTTTGTGTATTCCTTCCAAACCGATGAACGGATCGCTCTGAGATTTTCAGTTTCCTCTGGGGCAACCTTTTGACGACGTTTGGTGAATTTTTTTGGGGAGGGCATGTCAGATCACAGAGTTATGAGGCCATAAAAGGGAGCACCTCCGAGCAGTTTTCAACAAATACGTGATTATCGCACCTAAACATGACATTGTTGCCTACATCGACTGGTATTATGTGTTTTGCAATGTAATTTTGCAATGCCCAGATGGGTTCCCATTGGAAAAATAATGTTCCAAAAATCGGTGACCTCGGTTGACCTCGTTTGACCTTTCGACCTTTTTAGCTGACCTACGGTAATTTTTCGTGCTGAATTCGAATTCAGCGTCCATTTTTACCCTGAGGAACTTTAAACTTCGAAATTGGAACCACTCTTAAAAAGTTGGATATTTGGGGTCACGGCTTTGACCTCATTTGGTGCATGACATATTGGTCCGATCACATCGTGTCACATGTCGTTATGTTCGCAAGGTCCCAATAAACATGTTTCCGGCCATGTCGTGCATATTTAGACAGTAGTTTCGATATAACTGACGATTGTCTTCGGAAAATACAAAAAAAATCAATTTTAGACCTTTGATCTGACCTGGAAGGTCAACCATTGACCTTAGAAGGTCATACTGAATTCCAACCGCGAGTTCTCGGCCAAATCTATCACTTTCGCATTTGGTTCGTTTTCGTAACATGCACGGTTTCGAATCGCCAGGGGGGGGGGTCGTACCCCCCCCCCCCCTATACGACCGAAGGTGGTAAAATGCCGAATACTGGCGAGGGTTAAGTTAGACTTGGTGGACATAGAAGTGGGTTGATTAATGGGAGATATCTTTAAGATACGCTTAGCACCAGCCCCGCCAGTTCCCTGCAATCTAGAAGCCAGCGGGAAGATTCTTCTGGTCCAGAAAGCATTAAGACATCGGTTTGTTTTGGCACTTAGGTATTTATCCACATACTACTTGTTTATGCCCTGGTATGGCTCGGTCCTCAGCGGAAAAAAATGTTATTGCGTTTTGCGTAAATGATGCACCATGCCAAGAACAAACAAGACATCAATATGAAATCATGTTTCCCATTCTGGAACCATAGTAAGAGCCTAAAAACCAATAGGAGGTCCTAAGACAGGGGAGGCCCCTTTCGGGGAGCAGAAGGCCCGCTTTCAACATTTTCCCCCCCCGGAAGAATTTCGTGGCGACGCCACTGCATCCCCCTCCAAGACGGGGTAAGGATCTGATCGGAGAGATGGCGCGGATAAAGAGTCCCAAGTCTAAGTGGTAATATGTGAATGAAGGTGATGCTACAGTTCAAGTGACACCAGTTGGTAGCAAGGAATAACTAGTTCTGTGCAGTTGAGGTTCGCTATTCGGTTTTGACTTGGTCTGACTGTGCGGCAGTTGGTCGCACTCGTTGCCATGGCAATCAGCACTGTGGAGCGGACGGCCCCTTGACACCGGAGCCGATACACGCGCGGCGAGAGGTGATGGATGGGTGAGTGATGGATGGGTGCCGGCGTCACGGCACGGCGGCTACACACCACGACCACCGACCGGATGGCAGCTAGCTCTCCCTGGCTCATGACACGGAGCCATCAGACGTCACGGCACGGCGGCTACACACCACGACCACCGACCGGATGGCAGCTCTCCCTGGCTCATGACACGGAGCCGTCAGACGTCACGGCACGGCGGCTACACACCACGACCACCGACAGGATGGCAGATAGCTCTCCCTGGCTCATGACACGGAGCCATCAGACGTCACGGCACGGCGGCTACACACCACGACCACCGACAGGATGGCAGCTCTCCCTGGCTCATGACACGGAGCCATCAGACGTCACGGCACGGCGGCTACACACCACGACCACCGACCGGATGGCAGATAGCTCTCCCTGGCTCATGACACGGAGCCGTCAGACGTCACGGCACGGCGGCTACACACCACGACCACCGACAGGATGGCAGATAGCTCTCCCTGGCTCATGACACGGAGCCGTCAGACGTCACGGCACGGCGGCTACACACCACGACCACCGACAGGATGGCAGATAGCTCTCCCTGGCTCATGACACGGAGCCATCAGACGTCACGGCACGGCGGCTACACACCACGACCACCGACCGGATGGCAGATAGCTCTCCCTGGCTCATGACATGGAGCCGTCAGACGTCACGGCACGGCGGCTACACACCACGACCACCGACAGGATGGCAGATAGCTCTCCCTGGCTCATGACACGGAGCCGTCAGACGTCACGGCACGGCGGCTACACACCACGACCACCGACAGGATGGCAGATAGCTCTCCCTGGCTCATGACATGGAGCCGTCAGACGTCACGGCACGGCGGCTACACACCACGACCACCGACCGGATGGCAGATAGCTCTCCCTGGCTCATGACATGGAGCCGTCAGACGTCACGGCACGGCGGCTACACACCACGACCACCGACCGGATGGCAGTCTCTCCCTGGCTCATGACACGGAGCCGTCAGACGTCACGGCACGGCGGCTACACACCACGACCACCGACCGGATGGCAGCTAGCTCTCCCTGGCTCATGACACGGAGCCGTCAGACGTCACGGCACGGCGGCTACACACCACGACCACCGACCGGATGGCAGATAGCTCTCCCTGGCTCATGACACGGAGCCGTCAGACGTCACGGCACGGCGGCTACACACCACGACCACCGACCGGATGGCAGCTAGCTCTCCCTGGCTCATGACACGGAGCCATCAGACGTCACGGCACGGCGGCTACACACCACGACCACCGACAGGATGGCAGCTCTCCCTGGCTCATGACATGGAGCCGTCAGACGTCACGGCACGGCGACTACACACCACGACCACCGACCGGATGGCAGCTCTCCCTGGCTCATGACATGGAGCCGTCAGACGTCACGGCACGGCGGCTACACACCACGACCACCGGCCGGATGGCAGCTCTCCCTGGCTCATGACATGGAGCCGTCAGACGTCACGGCACGGCGGCTACACACCACGACCACCGACAGGATGGCAGATAGCTCTCCCTGGCTCATGACATGGAGCCGTCAGACGTCACGGCACGGCGGCTACACACCACGACCACCGACCGGATGGCAGCTAGCTCTCCCTGGCTCATGACACGGAGCCGTCAGACGTCACGGCACGGCGGCTACACACCACGACCACCGACCGGATGGCAGCTCTCCCTGGCTCATGACACGGAGCCGTCAGACGTCACGGCACGGCGGCTACACACCACGACCACCGGCCGGATGGCAGCTCTCCCTGGCTCATGACACGGAGCCGTCAGACGTCACGGCACGGCGGCTACACACCACGACCACCGACCGGATGGCAGCTCTCCCTGGCTCATGACACTGGAGCCGTCAGACGTCACGGCACGGCGACTACACACCACGACCACCGACCGGATGGCAGATAGCTCTCCCTGGCTCATGACATGGAGCCGTCAGACGTCACGGCACGGCGGCTACACACCACGACCACCGACAGGATGGCAGATAGCTCTCCCTGGCTCATGACACGGAGCCGTCAGACGTCACGGCACGGCGGCTACACACCACGACCACCGACCGGATGGCAGCTCTCCCTGGCTCATGACATGGAGCCGTCAGACGTCACGGCACGGCGGCTACACACCACGACCACCGACCGGATGGCAGCTCTCCCTGGCTCATGACATGGAGCCGTCAGACGTCACGGCACGGCGGCTACACACCACGACCACCGACCGGATGGCAGATAGCTCTCCCTGGCTCATGACACGGAGCCGTCAGACGTCACGGCACGGCGGCTACACACCACGACCACCGACCGGATGGCAGATAGCTCTCCCTGGCTCATGACACGGAGCCGTCAGACGTCACGGCACGGCGGCTACACACCACGACCACCGACCGGATGGCAGATAGCTCTCCCTGGCTCATGACACGGATGCCGTCGGACGTCGGTCTTGGCTGAAAACTGTTCTTTACGCCAGTTTGTGTATTCGGAAAATATACCGCAATAGATTAACTTTTACAGCATCCCCTCCCCAAAAAAACCTGTATCAGACCCGCACATTCCTTATCAAATGTATTGTCAGTTCTGACTGACATATACGGCGAAGACGGGACCTATAGTGGTTTGCCGTACCGAAGCTTATCAGTGTACACACGTCTCAACAAAGGCGCCACCGTACTGCAGCGAGTCTGTGTACATTGTACACGCGTTTCAACAAAGGCCAGACCATACCGCGAGGTTCGGTGTACACACTATAGGCGACAAATGCAAGGACCGAAAGTTCGGTTAGAAAGCCCGGTCAGAATAGGCGGGCTTTTTTACTGGTCTTTGGAGTATATGCCGGTCTTTCAACCGGTCTGTCACTTCACTACATATATTTTAGGGGATGTAAACTGCACAAAAAACCTAATGAGGATAATCAGCATGCAGCTTGTGAGTCCGAGGTGGACATTCAGTCAGCAATATTTTGTCATGCGCATTGAACAATTTGATGACAAATCCTAACACACTTGGCCAAAATGTCTGGCATGTTACTTGCTGAAGACAGCAGACCATGAAGTTGATAAGTCTAACACATCCATGACATGCAGCTTTCAAACGTCTTCCATAATTAACAACAAAATTCCACAAAAAGCGTCTCTCCAGACGTACAGCTTAATACTTACCTTCATGGGTGTAGAATCTGAAGATTATTGATATATATATAAAAATGAATGCAACGACGCAAAGAGCAATTTGGAGTGCTCTTAGCTCAAAGCAATGCAAATTTGTATCCAAAGTGAAAATGTGTATGCAAGGTAAATTTGATAGGCACGAAATGCTTTACGAGCAATACTTATCTTCCAGTATAATGTTGTCTCAAATGCTCCAGTATAAAATGACAGCTAATGTACTTGCCACCAATGCAGTATTGTACTGGATAAAAGTTTTGGATTCTGACCTATGTTGAACATGCCAGCCGGAAAAGGACTCATTAATGCACAAACTGTGGGGTTGTGAACACGTTCAAATATTTTGGAAAGGCATAGATGAACGGCTGAGATTCTTAGCTGAAGTTGGTGACTTGATGTTTAAAAAAAGGAGGTTGTATTGGGTTTGCATAGGAATGCTTTTGTGAGTCATTGTGTTATCGTAGGGAAGCATATTATGTGGGCCGGTTAGTATATCAGTGTTGCAATTTTGAAGACACGATTTCTGTATGAAAGACAGATTGAGGAAGCGTTTGCTGTTAGGAATAGGAACAGGGTTAGATTAGATCAGAAACGGCGTGTTGTCTTTCCTTGATTTGCTAGTTTCGTTGATCGATATATTATGAGAAGATGAGCATAAATGTTACCCTGGGATGTTCCCAGTAAAATAAATTGGAAAAAATATAAATATTCCATCCATTTCGCTTATTCCTTTAAAATTAAAACTCCGGCTACAACATCGAAAAGCATATATTGTGTTCGAACACATTACAAACATCACAATCCGAACAACGATATCGTTTCTTGTATCACTGTGCCTTTCCTTCCTGGACACCGTGATGAAATAGTTTCCTACAAATATATCACAACAAATGTACCGAGCGCGTACGACAACATATAATTGCGCCATGTACTATCCTTCCAGCGAGCGTAATTTTCGGAGGGCCTCCAGGGCGCGTGTCAAAAATCATCCGTTCCGAGATATCTACCGGCTGACAATTCATCACCCGCCACTTGGGCCACATAGTAGGTGGTCACACTCATCAACAATGGGGAGGGTGGGTGTGGATGGCTACTGCCAATATTTATCGGAATAAAAAATGCACGCATGGCACAATTGGCCATCTGACACTCTCAACGCCACCATTAATTGGACATATCGAATCACTTGAGTGCGTGACTATGCCGTATTTCGTGAACTACAGCAACTGTCCACGATTATTATATCTAGAACAGCCTATTATAATGTCCATTTTAATAACCATAGCCATTTGCTCATATCTGTGTTTATACAACGCATGACCTAGTCCTATCCCAGTCATAATATGTGCGCTGTCACATTCATACTGAACTTGAGCGGTCCGAAAACATGATTAATAGTTTGCACCTTGGTCCGCTTACTGACAATAAAGAAAATATGGGATTCCGGCAATACACATTTTGTGTGTTTCTGTGCCGTACCGCATGAGGTGCAACCGTCACATTAGTTTTGAATGCATTCTAACATTTATAATTGACCTTGCTCTTATCAAGCATGCACCTAAAAGCTGTATAGTTCACAGTTGTACGGTGATGACAAGTGCTCCAATTAACAATTGGCTAAGGTATGTGCAATCGCACATGAGTTAGACCTGTCCGGTCAGTTCCGTTGCACTGTCACATTCATATTGACCTTGGGCGGTCTAAAGATACCACGAGAAGCTATGCAGTGTCGTCATCTTCCTCGCAATACTCACGACATGAATTTATTGGATTAATTTATTTGTATTATGAATTTATGAATTTATCGCTCATGCGCTAGAGCTGTCCCGGTCACCCTGACTTGATCTCGGTGACCTAACGTGACCTTGAAAATATACAGCACAACAACATGCACCAAACAAGTAGCTAGTATGGCCAAGCACCCTCCCTTTTGCCGATATACGGGAAGCGCATCAGCGCCGATTTTTGTGGTCTGGAACTGCGAAATGTCTTGACTTTGACGGCCTTTAACTCGATAAATCTTCAGCCGAATTTCGGTTTTCTTACTTTAAACGACGCAACGGACATTTGGAGGCAAGCACACACAAACACAAACGACGCAACGGACATTTGGAGGCAAGTACACACAAACACAAACGACGCAACGGACGTTTGGAGGCAAGTACACACAAACACAAACGACGCAACGGACGTTTGGAGGCAAGTACACACAAACAAAAACGACGCAACGGACATTTGGAGGCAAGTACACACAAACACAAACGACGCAACGGACATTTGGAGGCAAGTACACACAAACACAAACGACGCAACGGACATTTGGAGGCAAGCACACACAAAATAGCGTATATCGACCAGTAAAATCTGGAGATGTTTGCGAAAAACCGGACGGGTGGGCGGATTTCGCTCCCCCCCCCCCGTTCCAATGCGCGTATTAAATGATCAGCGGACATGCTGGCACGGGCGATTCTGCAGTGAGGTCGCAGCCAACATGATAATACAGGCGATTTGGTGGCGAATTCACAGCGAACATGTCGGTACAGGTGATTTAGTGGCGAACGGGCAGCAAACATGCCGGTACAGATGAGCGTGGGGTACAAATTTGCAGCCAGCATATCGGAACGAATTTTTATAATTATATGATGGTACCGACCGTAAAACGTAATGCAACTACCTGGGCTAATTCGGTTTAAAGCATTATTGCCCCCACCAGGAGACGTTAAAAACAATTCCACCGATTGGTTGCCGTCGGCAGTATTTCAGAACCTTGCATGCACAATGTACATACACAATAAACACACTAGCCCGGAATCATTGCATAAGCAGTGGATCTGGCTAATCGAAGCAGTCGTTAGATTGGTTATTTAAACGTTGGGATATATATATATATATATATATATATATATATATATATATATATATATATATATATATATATATATATACGGCCCCGAACCTCCCCCGTCCCAGGGGAGGTTCGGGGCCGAAGCAGTGATGTATGGCATCCAGGAACTGGGAAGTTTTTGGGATGATGTATGTCTTGAGGAGTCATACTACCAACGGCGACACGATGTGAGGTGGTGGAGAACTGTTCAGTATGGCTTTTACTCTTCGAGAGGTGTGCACGGAACTGGATAAGTCAGTGAAACTCACAGGCTCGAGTATGATACCTAACTTATCATAACCAAGTATCTCGCGAGAGAAGACAAACTGTGAGCCAGTTGGGACGGAACATCTAAGCGGTAGAAATTGTCGAATATTGTTTCACCAAGAAGCAAACTGCAAACCAGAAGCGACAAAAATGGAACAAGTTCAAAACACCCTTAAGCTGTTTGGACCGAGTATGAAAGAAGTACCAACCACACAGGTGAGTATTTTGGTACGATATTATTCCGATTATTGTGTTTTATATCACATTGCGTTATATACCAACTTCAATTAAGCATAATTACGTGCGCATGATTCATCAAATGTATTGTCTAATCTCGGCATTATGGAATTCACCACTTCAGATTCCACTCCGCATTCGCGGTGCATCGACTATGTCCAAATTGTCAGGTATTCAGACAGGTGCGCAGCCAGGGGGCGCCCCTCCCATTTAGCACCAAAAAATACAGTGTCTATGTTGTCTCTTGGGGTGGGAACGCCTCTAGCTGAAAAATTGAGGAGTAGAGTGCACTCGAGCCTTCCCGGAGGGGTGCCTTTACCTTTCAAAATGCGCCTCTGAATGGAAAAAAAATTCGAGGGTTCACTCAAACAGACCGAATGGGGCCTTTTCTTTCCGAGGAGCGCCTCTGGCTGAATAATTCGAGGGGATGCACTCGAACACACTGAAAGGACGCCTTTTACTCCGAGAGAGGCACCTCTGGTTAAAAGTTTGATGGGGATGCACTCGAGCTTTCCCGGAGTGGAGCCTTTTCCCGTCCAAAGGGACGCATATTTCCATGGGGGCATATCCCTTCAGTGCCACCCCTGTATCCGCCCCTGCCCCCAAGTACTTTCACAGTGGCGCCCCTCCGTTGAAATGGTGCCCCTTCAGACAAGTGCCCCATGACAATTCCTGAAACCGCCCATGGGCGAATTCCTCGGCGCTGGCAGGGCCGCCGCGCTGCAGACGTTAAAATGTTGAGGTTTGTTGAGTATTTTACGTTAAAATGTTCAATTACTTTTTGCACATCCTCATCCTTTTCCCGGGGCTATAACATTCTGTATGCTCAATCAGCCGATGCCCAATCTTCATAATGGGGAAGAATTATTTTCCGATATATTTCTGTTTACATGTGTGATTAAAAAACCTTCTTTTATATTATCCGTGACTTTGACTATAGCGACTACTTTGCCTATTTTACAGGCACGTAAATACTTGGGGAGTGGCGACGCATGCGTGTTTTCCCATATCAGACATATAGGACATATAAAACGGAGAGACACCAGAAATAGATACTTCAGATTTCCTGCAGCTACAGATTACCCCAAAATGGCACAGACCATTACCTTAACCTCGATCGGTCTAAAAACATGACTAAAAGTTGCGCACAGTGGTCAGCTCCCTGATAATGACGATTACAAGGATTGATGTGCCTTAGCTGCGGAGCTATGACTGTCCCCATCATTCTAGGACACTTTTGACCTTCATGATCGACCTTGACCTTCCACAACGTGCGATGAAAAGATGCACACCGCCAGGTGGTGTCCGTCAATACACTTTTTGTGCGTATCGGTCCCATATGTCGGAAGGCACAACCGTTCCCTTAGTTTTAAATGCATTCTGACCTTTGTACTTGACCCTGACCTAATGAATTATGCAACTGAAAATTGTGTACGGTGATCAACTATTCTGCAAGTAACAATTTGATAGTGTGCATACTATCGCTCATGAGCTAGAGATGTCCCGGTAATTTCAAGTGCTCTATGACCTTTACCTTGACCTCGATCGGTCTAAAAACATGACTAAAAGTTGCGCACAGTGGTCAGCTCCCTGATAATGACGATTACAAGGATTGATGTGCCTTAGCTAGGCAGCTATGACTGTCCCCATGACTCTAGAACAGTTTTGACCTTGATGATTAACCTTGACCTGCCGCAATGTACGATGAAAAGATGCACACCGCCAGGTGCTGTCGGTCAATAACCTTTTTGTTTGCATCGGTCCCATATGTCAGCAGGCGCAACCGTTCCCGTAGTTTGTAATGCATTCTGAACTTTGTAATTGACCTTGTCCTAATGAAGTACGCAACTGAAAGTTGTGCACGGTGATCACCTATTCTGCAAGTAAAAATTTGGTAGTGTGCATACTATCGCTTATGAGCTAGAGCTGTCCCGGTCATTTCAAGTGCACTATGACCTTCAACTTGACCTTGAGCGGTGTAAAAATATGACTCAAAGTTGTGTACAGTGGTCAGCTTTCTGACAATGACGATTACAAGGATTGATATGCCTTAGCTAGGGAGCTATGACTGTCCCCATCATTCTAGGACAATTTTGACCTTCATGATTGACCTTGACCTGCTGCAACGTGCGACAAAAAGATGGACAATGCCAGGTGCTGTCCGTCAATACACGTTTTGTGCGCATCGGCCCCATATGTCAGGAGCCGCAACCGTTCCCGTAGCTTTTAATGCCTCTGACCTTTGCAATTGACCTTGATCTAATGAAGAATGCAATTGAAAGTTGTGCACGGTGATCATCTCTTCTGTTAGTAACAATTTGGTAGTGTGCATATCATCGTGAATGAGCTAGAACTGGCCCCGTCGTTTTAAGTGATTTTTTACCTTGACATTTGAACCTGATCGAAATAAGGTTACGATTAAAAGTTGCGCGTTATAATGGGATATCAGGAAATAGAGACTGTATGTATGGTCTCGCCTTCATTTGTAAGTTAGAGCTGTCCCGCTAGTTCACCTTGACACTTTATTCTGTCGAGGTCAAACGGTTGCAGTTAACGCAAAACGAAGTTCAGATTCGTAAACAGCGAGGTCGGTTTGACCATGGACGATAATTTGGCTGCAATCGGTGGTGTGTGCTGAATACGAATATGGATACGTGTGCCAACTTTACGGACGTCAGGAGATGACAAGGCAACTGAGATAGGAAAGGGTGCTTGTAATTTGGAAGATGAGGCACCCTGGAGAGAATAGGAGTCCACCAGGAGATAAGAGGCCACCCTTAAATTCGGCAAAGATCGAATAAAAACACAGAGCAGGAGGCCCCCAAGACGTGAGAGGATGTCCCTAATTTGAAAAAGAAGGCCTCTAGAAGAGAAAAGGAGGCCCCTGTCGGACGCGAGAGGAGTCCCTCAAGACGGAGTAGGCGGTCTCCAGGGCCGAATGAGACCCTGAAGACCGGAAGAAGTTCCCAGGTAACGAGAGGAGGCCCTTAAGATGGGAGTTGGTAGCAGGTATGGAAGAAGGTGAGGTTTCCAAAATTGAAGATCCCCTCAAGACGGGTAAGGCTTTGCCAGGACAAAGGAGGCCCACGAGGCGTGGCAGGAGGCCCCTAACTTGGCAGAGAATGCCCCTGGAGCATAAGAGGAAGCCCCATGCCATGCTAAAGGGGCCCCAGGATGTAGGAGGAGGCCCTCCAATACGGGAGAGGAGGCCATTGAATATGGAGGAGGGTAGGACACAAGAGGAAACATCCAAAACCGGCAAAGAGGCTCCAGGAAATAAGACGGGAACCCTAAAACGCGAGAGGAGGCCTATAATTTGCAAGAAGAATCACCCTAAGAAATGGTAGGAGTCGTGTCGGGGTACTTGAAAATCACGATGTGGGCCCAAAAAGATCCGGCCGTTTCCCCTGAAAATCACGCTGAGCCTGGGGCACCAAAAATTCACGCCCGGACCATGAAAATCACGCTTGGGGCACAATAGGTCGAACCGTTCCGCAACAGTCTCATTGAGACACAAATGAAGCAACGAAAAACAATCTGGGGAAACGAAAAACAATCCGGACATGGATAATCACTCTGGGACCCCAACAATGGCGCCAAAAGCCTCCAAAACGTATTGGCCCCCAAAATGTGTCGAGGTCGCTAAAACTAGCGCTAGGGATCCAAGCACATGACGTCGGGATACAAAAGATTACATTGGACTAAAAAATAGTCGCGTCGCAGCCCTTCAAAATCGCACTGGGGGCCCAAAAGATCGCGCCGGGCACCCAAAAGTTGCAGCTTCCCCCAAAAATCAATTATCAACCGGAATCTCACTCTGCGGCCTCAAAAATCGGATCAAAGTCCCCCAAAAACCCGTTGGGCATCGATAAAAAAAACGTGTCAGGGCATATAAAAAAAATCGTGCCTTGGCCCCCAAAATTCGCGCTGGGGTCACTAAAATTCGCGTCGGTCCACCAGAATTCGCGCAGGAGGCTCGAAATATTGCGCTCGGGATCCACAATTCCCATCGGTAGTCCCAAAAATTTGGTCGGGGCATACCAAATTAACGTCGGGGCTCACAACAATTGGCGTCTAGGCCCCACATAAGCACAGTGTGACCCCAAAAATCGCATCGGTATCCGAAAAAAAAATCAAGCCGGAGCCCTCCAAAATATGGAGGGATTAAAAAAATAAATGTCCGGGTCAGGAAAATGGCTCTGGATCACCGAACATATCATCAGATGCCTTCACAAATCACACACGGCCCCGAAAATCATATCGGAGCTCGAAAAAAATCGAGGTGAGATACAAAAACATGGCGCCAGGGGCTCGAAAAATCAGGCCGGGATTCGGACTTGAAGACAATTCAGAAGAGATCCACAAAAAAATCGCGTTGAGTCCAGAAAACTGGCGTTGGGTCCCCGGAGCCACGCGCCTGGGCGCGATAAGTCGCGCTGGGACCCAGAACAATCGCACCGAAGCACCAAAATCGTACTTGGGCCCCACAAATGTGCGTCAGAAGCCCCAAATAAACGCAACGGAACCCCTAACAGCACAACGGGGCCGAAAATGCAACTGGCCCTCCAGAGTCCCGCAAAAGGCGACAGGGCCTTAAAACATGCGTTGCAGCCCTAAATAAACATGTCGGGAGCTCTAAAGGAAATACACCGGAAGTTCCCAAGGCATACAGGTGCCATGCGACCGCACAAGGGCCTGAAAAAGAGGCTGGGGACGCAAAAAGCAGCATGGTCCCAAGACGAACAAAACGACCGGGCATCTTTCGAACACAACACATCTTTCGAAGATGTGTTGGACCCCTAACAAAAAGGGATTGGAGCCCTAAGATACATCCGTAGACGAAGAAACACGAAACGGGTCCAAAAAAAGAACACTGAGGTAGGGCCTCGGTTCGGTAGCCAATCTGGGAGCATATTTAATCAAAGATATAAGGTGCATCAAAGCTCAGCGGGTATCCGCATTTTTAACCACCATAATATGTTGGAAGAAGGGAACTAATGATCGAACTTAATTTATCGAATTTTCTCAGCGATCGTCCATACGAAGCATTCCATCACGTCAAATATGGCGCAAGTCTATCATGTGGCAGCAATTAGCAAAACGTAGGAGGCCTAGCAGAAACCGTAGCATCGCACGAAGTGTGGCGAATGCGACGAATGCGCGAGATGGGTGTGCACGTGCACGAGCGTTGGCGCCGTGGCGACCGGGCGCTATGAACTGGAATGTCTGAAATTGGGAAATTTTCCATTTTATAGTGTTTTGCGTAGGTATAATTTCAGCAGTGCGAGGTGGCTTATCAAGGGATACCAAAAGAAAACCTTAGGACAGGGTGAGGGAGTTTGGATTGAAATCCGACGAATCAGAAACAATAGTGGTAGATTAGGCCCCTCCACTGGACAATTCAGTTGGTCACTAATTATTTTATTTCGAAAGGTCCACTTTGACAAAATAGTGCTCGAAATCCGAGAACTTATTTAATGGTGTATGTCGACCCCTCCAAATACGTTTTCCCCTCCTCCTTGACGCAAATATAGGTACGCCACTGGTCCCCCAATCATTTTCAGAAGCATACGCCCATGGGGCAAAGCCGACATTGAGGGGGCAAATTCCCCCTCATAAGCACACAGAACAACACCGATACCCCATATAAAATGGGAGGAATGATATTGTTTAATGCATTTTCTTTCTACAACCTTGCCTTCTGTGATTACAGCCTGCATGATTAGAGCTTGCAAGCTTCAATACCTTCTCAACGACGTCATTTACAAAACTGTACAGCACAGCGAAAACCAGAGGCGTGACGGCGTGGAATTTGAAGGTTTTGAGTTATTTATGCATTGCCATTGTTACATTGTTGCATTGTCATTTATGCATTGTTGTTCAATGCTTGTTCTTGCCGTTAATTTATTCGCTGATGAATTATTATTTTAGCTTGCGTGACAGGTGCCTTGCAGCCAGAACCAAATGTTATAAAATCAATTAATCCCTAAGACATGACGATCAGAAAACCGATTCAATACACATCTCGTTCTCACCTTCGCGAAATTGTCGTCCTAGGACTGAGAAATGATCATTTAAGCTTGCTTATGACATCAAGCCGGTGGGATTGACAAAGAGAAGTGATGAATCTGGCTATATTCAGTTAGACTTGGACGACATAAATGTGGGTCGATCAATGGGAGATATATTTCAGATATGCTCAGCACCACTCCCGCTAGCTCACTGCAATCTAGAGGCCAGCGGGAAGATTCTGCTGATCGAGAAGCATTAAGATATTGGTTTGTTTTGGCACTTAGGTATTTATCCATATATTACTTATTTACACCCTGGTATGGCTCAGTTCCCAGCGAAAAAAAGAAGATTATTGCTATTTCGTTTTGCGTAAATGATGGACCATGCCAAGAGCAAATGAGGCATCAATATGAAATCATGTTTCCCATTCTGAAACCATACTAAGAGCCTAAAAAACAATAGGAGGTCCTAACACAGTGGAGGCCCTCTTTCGGGGTGCAGGAGGCCCCCTTTCAACATTGCCCCCCCCTGGAAGTTTTTCGTGGCGACGCCACTGGATATACGTATTTTGAACGTGATTCTGGATGTTCTTGGGTATCCTTAAGGCCATGCAGTAGCGTCTTAGGCAGCCTTAAACGTACGTCAGGTTGGAGTTGTGTTCGTATTCGTATTCACAGACGTGTTAGCCAGAGACGTATTCGTATTCTCGTTTGGCGACAGTTTTATGTTTGTTCGCAACAATTATCACAAATGCTTATGCCTGTACTGAATACGCTGGAAGTAACTATAGTTACTTCCAGACCTATGTATATATACATAGGCCTCACGTGACCACTTTAACGGTCAATGTCTAATTCTATGCAAACCGGTTTCTTCGGTCGCCTCGCATTTTTTTTTCTCGTTTTGGCCCAAACCTATCCAAATCTGGAATCAAGCGATAGCTCGTGGTGAATCATCGAGTAACATTTCAAACCAGGACATGTCAAGGTCATGCCTCAAGGCACAGTCAGCTTTAGTTATTTGATGACCTCGCGTTGGTTTGCCATCGCTTCGATTTCCATGAAAAGGCGCCATTCAATGTGGCTTGTTGTGCGGAATCAAAAATTTTGCAATCGAATTAATCTTCAATGTTAAAAGTCAGCCTGATTTCTTCGGTCGGCGTGAATTTTGTCGTTTCCGCCTGACCCTGCCCAAATCTTGTATCAAGAGATAGCCCGTGGTGAAACCTCGAATAACATTTCAAACCGGAACATGCCAAGGTCAAACCTCAAGGTCAAAGGTTGGATTGAGTTATTTGATGTCCTTGCATTTCGTCGTTATGGCTTTAAGTTGCCAAAAAAGTGTGCAACTCGAATTGGCTTGTTATGCGGTATCAGCAAGTTCAGCATTATAAATAATTTCGACGGTCAATGGTCACGCTGATTTCTTCCGTCGCCTCGCACTTTTTCGTTTTCTCCCAAGCCTACCCAGACCCACTATCAACCGATAGCCCTTGGTGAAGTCCTCACGTTTCGTCGCTATGGCATCAATTTTCATCAGGTGGGTTTCATTCCACGTGGCTTGTTGTGCGGACTCAGAAAGCTACGAAATCGAACTAATTTCAAAGGTCAAAGGTGAAGCCCAGTTCTTTTGTCGCCCCACATTTTTTCTGCGCCGAACTCTATCTAAATCTGATATCCAGGAATAGCTCGTGGTGAGTCTGGAGTAATATTTGAAACCGGCAATGTCAATGATAATCTTCAACGTTAAAGGTTAGTTTACATTTTTCGAATTCCTCGCGATTCCTCGCTATGACTCAAATTTTCATAAAGTTGGTGTCATTCGACGTGGTTTGCCGTATTGCATAAGAAAGTTGAGAAATCGAAATAATTTTGAAGGTCTCGAATGTCCGGTGTTTGTTTGTACAATGCTTAAGTATGATATTGCAATAGGAGGAGCATGTCTCTTTGTTTGCAGCTATTGTGATCAGTGGCGCGATAAGGATTTTCCTAAGTTGAGGCCCAACGAAGAAAAATGTAATGAATAAGGCGAGCCTTCGACGCATCTCGTGCGCCGAAAATTCATGGTTTGCGTGGTGACTTTCTAAAAAATTCACATTTAATCTAGTGTATTTTTGGTTGTAGGAGGGGGGGGGGACACCTTGGCTGCGTCACTGACTGTGATAACAGACACGCATATCCTATTTGACTAATAGTAAGTGGTGTTGTTTTATATACTTTTGTAGGGGCAAGTGCCTCCTCAATGTTGGCCTTGCCCCCCCCCCACAATAATTTAACTTTGAATATGGAACTGCATGGAGTGTGCCCCCTCCCAATCTATTTGGGTCTGCCCATTACCTTCATGTATTTTGCCCCCTCCCCCAATAATTTTCAGAAATCAACACCCGTGCTAGTAGCTCCCCGAAGAAATCCGTGATAACCTGCTCGGACGACATCTCATTGCTGACATTTAATTTACACTGTCACACTGCTATTCAGGATATGTAAATATATCAAACTTTTTTCGTTCGCTTTCTCCGTAATGGTTCAACGGAAGTTGTCAAGTATGCAGGAGAAGCCACACGTAAATGAGAACGATTTCTTAACCAGCCGAATTTCACAACCGCAAAAGAACAATGTTGTAATCAGGGCGAGAGCGAGGAATTGTCATCGGGAGGGAGGGGGCATTTGTCTAGAAGAGCGCCATTTCTTTGGAGGGGCACCACTGCGAAAGTCCCAGGAGGGGTCTCTGGATGGCCAAAAATCGAGGGGGTGGGGCGGTGCACTCGGCCTTCTGGGAGGGGTGCCTTTCCTTCCAATGGGCGCCTTTTTCTCTCAAAAAGGCGCCTCTGGCCGAAAAAGTATAGGGCTGTTCGGGGGATTCGATTTTCTGTTACAAACCGATAACGTTTAACGTATTTACAGGATTGCTCTATGGTGATTGTGAAATCGGGCCCAGCACATATGGCATAAGGTTAGCTGTAGGGGAAGTCGAGGTATGTTGAGCCTATTTTCACTTAGGAAGGCCTGGAGCGCATGAGATGAGACAGACTGATTATTTGTACACATATTCCGAAATGTTGATCTTGTGGGCACAAATCAGTGGCATCGGAATTTTTCTCAAGTAAATTTCAATGGGTTGCGTCAAGATATTTTGGGTTGTTCTGACGTATCGCCCCGGTCTCAACTTACCCCAGTCGTGGGGTAAGTTGATCCTATTTGTGGGAATTGTTGATCAGAAGCTCTATTTACGTAAATAAATGCTGTAAAGACTACTTGTGAGTGTTACTTTTAGTGCCGCAGGCTTTTTATGATCTTTTTCACCTGTCGTTTTCTGGCGGCAAAGCAAGCAAGCGAGAAGAAAAGCAACATTTATCAGCAAGTGCCTTGCAAAGATCGATAGAAATGTGAATTATGTGCATGTAGGTTCAATCACCAAAAATCACTGTCCGACTGGTTTCGTCGGTCAAGGAGGTGAGAAAAGGCAAGCGCTGGAGCGCGCCCGGAATGGCGCGGTCGCCACCCCTCCCAAATCCCATCCTTCGGCAGCAGAGTAAACAGGGGAACACCCTGGTGTGGCGGCACGGTGCTATGCGTGCGCAGCTTCGGCTAGACCGCCGGTCTCCACCCGTCCCATGTACCCTACAGGGCAGTGTGCGATGATGTTTGAAATGATCTGTTGTAGACAGTAGAGGTGGTATGTGATAGTACTGAGACATGTTTTTCACTGGTCATGAGAGACTAATTTACGTGGCTGCTTTCGAATCATACTACCTGTCACAGGTGTTGTTGTATGAAAATTAATATGGGGGGGGGAAGTGCTACATAATTGTTGTAGTTATAAGATGTGGCTGTTTCACACGTGCACCGAAGGAGGGGGGGGGGGGGGGCGGAATCCGCCCATTTCCCTTTTTTAACATTATCTCATAATCGGGCGGCGATATTGTAATGCAATGTTGTGACTGTTAAAAAGCGATAAGCCCATCCTATGCAAAACAAAATCGCAATCCGTCAGTAAATATCAGAATTGCGGGGTACCAAATCGACCGGCCGTGCGGCGGCTGGCGGGCGTTCAAGGTCACAAACGCTTCTTCGGTACGGTGGGCCGGCGGTACGGTGAGACAGCCCATCACTACCTCATTTGACCTTAAAGGTCTAGGGTCATGTATTATGTACTGATGCGAGCTCACTACATCAATAATCTACCCTCCAAATTGTGTGCTTAGGGTTTCAGTAGTTTCCGAAATCTTAGGGGGAATGGGGCCGAATCATCCCCCTCTTGCGCGTGTTATGTCAGAGGCCCTCCGGCGCTCGTGTTAATCGACGTATCCACGTAGGTACCTAGGTACCTAGCAGTGGCGGATACAAGGGGGCACTGGGAAATGTGCCCCCATGGGAATGCAAAATGTTTCCCCGCGGGGGAACATGCTGATATTAGCGCCGCCCTGGAAACATACGGGACATTGAAGCCGCCACATTCCTCTGAAATTCCGACTAGTGATTGGCCCACGAGTTCACATTCCACCTATTTCCGTCTTGAAGGACCTGTATTACAACCCTGTACCTGGCGCGAGTATTGGTAGAGTACGGTGGAGATGTGAAATAAACTGATAATGGCGATAATGGCATGACGTTTTCAGCTGATATTAGAAGTTTTGAGCATTATAGGCTCTGAGCATTATAGATTCTGTGCATTATAGGCTTTGAGCATTAGTGGTTTTGAAGCATTAGATGCTTCTAGAGTTATACTTTCTGAATATTAGTTGAAACGAAGCATTATAGGAATTGAGCATTATAGGTTTTGGAGCATTATAGGTTTTGAGCATTATATGTTTTGAAAGTTCCCACAGGACGTAGTATTAGAGGCTTTGAAGCATTATAGCATTTGGATATTAGATATTCTTAACAACTATATGTTCCAAGCATTATATGGTTTGAGGCATTATTGGTTTTGAGTATTATAGGTATTGAAAATTCCTCCAAGACGACGATTTAGAGGCTCTGAAGCATTATAGGTTTTGAGTATTATAGGTTGTGAAGCATTATCGGTTTTTTGCATTAGAGGTTCTGATATAGACTCGGCCCCTGGGTACTAATACTAAAGGGTACAACGGAATCTAGTAGGTATTCTAGTTCCAGCCCTGGTGACGTCGACATGAATGTGCGAGATTTCTAGTATAATATACCAGGATTTTGGTATATACCATGACGTCACGTAAACATTTCAAATACGTTTTAAAACCTGGCTAAGATTCATCTATGGCGCAGCGAAGACATCAGAATGTTGTTGTGGTTGGGCCAAGGCGGTGTTCTATAGCCTTGGCCAAGGCTCAACACATCCTCGAGAAGGTTTCGTAGGTTAAATACTACTTTATCACAATGTCACCGCTAACAGGAGAAAAAATCGGTATTTGTGTGGATGTCACCGATTTCGCCGCACTAAAGACAAAATGTGTTTGTTTACCATTGTCACGACCAACGGGGGTCGTCAAACGCTGATTGGTCGGCTCAAGCGTCTGCCTTTTTTATTGGACTACAATGCTGGAGCGCACCCCCCTGGGTTGGGCGCACGGTGTTTCTGATTGTCGGTACGGGAAATTGAAATATGAGGCTGATGAATATTGTTTGGATTCCTAGGTTATTGAACATGCTCTTAAGTTCGTGCAGAATTTATTCAGTTCATAGGATACAACAACCCTCAACCTGTTATCGTTCATAACCCCTAAAGTTTCACCAATTGAATTTGAAACCATAGCTGGATTTGCCAAATATGAACCTAGGCTTACCGGTAAATTTATGCTTTAATGTGTTTCATGACTCTTTGGAATTAATCATTCCAATGTAATGTTTATGAAGGTGACTAAGATTATGGGATCACTCATTTTCTGTGCAAATACTTCAAGTTGTGAGCAAAATAACACCAAAAATGGCTTTCATTTAGGTAGCACAGCATTAAAAATAAATGTAAAAAATGCAGCATAACCAAACCTAACATATCCTAGCCTACCTTTAGAGAAAAGCTTCGCTAGCCATGTCTTGGAATATCATAATCTTGAATGTGCCATGAACACGATATGAAAGCAACATACATGTTATGACAGGTATAACATTAATTTAATACCCATTGCCCAGCATAGGGAAACCATTAGATGGCACTAAAAGGTAAGCATATTTGGTATGACATGTGCCCCACTATCTGCTCTCTAGCCATGTGTGAAGTATTATGTATGCATGTATATAATATATGTATATATATATATATATGCATATATATATGTATATATATATATATATATATATATATATATATATATATATATATATATATATATATATATATATATATACATATATACATACATATATATATATATATATATATATATATATATATATATATATATTTATATATATATATATATATATATATATATATATATATATATATATATATATATATATATATATATATATATATATATCTATATATATACATATATATACATATATATATGTATATTTATATATATAGATATATATATATATATATATATATATATATATATATATATATATATATATATATATATATATATATATCGTTGAGTGCTTGCTGTATGTAAGGTATACTTATACACAGTAGGTAGTTTTTAATTGACGCTCCTTACAATGAATCAGAAGTTTGAAATTACACGTATTATATTTGGGGCACAACCCTTGGTCACATACATTCGGACAAGTGACATTGTACGACGCATTGCAAAATCGCCAGAATATGAATATCCTCACAAGTGAATGTTACATAAGAGCATTACCATGAATAGCTGACGCACATACAATTTAATATGATAATGCTCGCTACACGTTCACCTAACTAAACGCCAGGACGAATAGTTCCTATTTATCTTTGGTCTAAACTCGCGAATGCACATCGACAAACTTCTAAATCATTGTAAAGAACGTCAATTAAAATATGCCTACTGCATATATGCATATATATATACATATATATATATATATATATATATATATATATATATATATATATATATATATATATATATACTACAGATTACTGGGATGCAAAATACATGAAGTTAATGGGAAGCCCCACGTCGATGGGATGCATACTTGATGGTACCTCATGTTAAAAATCTAAATTATTGGGTGACAGAGCCAACACGGAGGGGGCATTTGCCCCTCAAAAATATATAAAAGAACACCCCTGGTCTAGACGCATATGCATGAAAAATGGAAAACAATCCTGAAAACCGGCTGCAGGTTCCGTATCTGCACATGGGTGATAAGGGCGTGACATTCCAACCAGTATCGGTACCTCCGCCTGTAGCCTAAATATAATGTTGACCCCTTTTCCTGGTCGGAGGGATACCAACTTTCTCATGGGAGGCACATGCCCCCTTGCAGTGCCGCACCCTTGTTTCCGCTCCTGCACCGGGTGGGGAGGAATTATGTTGCAAAGTTGTCTCTTACTTGCTCCTACCCCTCCTTTCCAGCCGTGATCTTCAGTTGGCCTGTCTCATCATACTGCTACTACCCGTGGCACCGCGCGTTTCCTGCGGCGCTCGACATGAATGCAGGCAGCGTGGGCCCAAGCAAAAAGTCATAGCGTTAGGAGAAAATAAAGCTCATATTTGTGGACAAAATTCATCAAGCTTTCGAATGAATCCGATTTTGTCCCGTTTTGATGGTATTTAAGATCGAAAATATCGTGTGGAATACACGGAAGTTTGGCTGTAGCGCCTACGGGACTGAGCAATTGTCCATCCCATGTGACGTCACCGGTTGCCAAACAATATTGGAGGGCATGACCGGCTCGGCCCGGCATGACAGGCCCGTGGCGCGTAGCCGCCAAACGTGTTGTGCAAATTGAAGTTGCTGCAGGTGGGGGAGTACCCGCTGGTGTTGTTTTATATTTTGTGGGGTATTATTGCAGTTTAAGGTAACCACGAGACAAGTTTTACACACATTGTACATCTATGAAGTATACAAAGGGGTTAGGTTTGGTTAAGTTACCTAGGATACGTTAGGATTTTGTTGTAAGCTAGGTAGGTATAAACATTTTTTTAAAAGATAAAATAAAGATTTCTTCTTCAAAAACAGTTCAAGCTAGGCTACGTTAGGTTAGGTTTTTAATTTATTTCTTATTTTCTGTGCAAATGCTTAATTTTCAGGTTGTGAGCAAAATAATACCAAAAAGGGGCTTTGAGTTAGCTGACAGCATTAAAATAAATGTTTAAAAACTTTTTGGTATTATTATGCTTTTGCATGGTAACAAGAAAAGTAATTATGCTCACTTGCCTCCATGAAACAAACAAAGGTATATATCAAGATCAAGGTAAAATGTGACTTTTTTATTTTTATATTTTCATATGGGGTATTTGAACGTGGAAATGATGATGCGACTACTCATTTTCTCTGCAAATGATTACTTTTCAGTTGGCAAAGAAATACACTAGCAAAATCTTCACTCTACAAATATAGCATATTGCGTATACTGGTTTTCTGGTTAGGTTAGGTTAGGTTAGGTTATGTTTTGTATGTTATTTTAGGCTAGGTTAGGTTATGTTAGTGGAGGTTAGGTTATGTTAGGCTAGGTTAGGTTATGTTAGGCTAGGTTAGGTTATGTTAGGCTAGGTTAGGTTATGTTAGGCTAGGTTAGGTTATGTTAGGCTAGGTTAGGTTAATGAGTAGTGCTAGGTTAGGTTATGTTAGAAAGCATAGGTTAGGTTATAAATTAGGTGGTTAGATTAGATTATATTATGCTATGATACATTTTAAAAGTATATTATGCTGTGAAAATGAGTGACTGCATCATCTTCATCATGTCAGAAAGCATACAATTACAAAAAAAAATCAAAAAAATCACATTTTACCTTGATCTTGATATTTACCCAAACAAATTGGTAAGGTTAGGTTAGTTTAGGTTTTTAAGTTGAAAATGTTTTTGAACATTTTTTAGATAAAAAAATAATTTGCACAGAAAATAAGTGGTCCCATCAGTGATAAATAATTTGTGAAATAGGGTGGAATATACCACTGAGCACTGAAAAGACATCCTTTCGAAGGAAGCATTGACATTGTGTTTGTTGATGTGTGTGCTTATGAGGTCTCCATGATTAATTTCTAAAAGTATTTCAGGTATTTTTGTCTTAAAAGGTGTTTTGGGAACTGTTGGATTTTTTTTCTCGGAATGCCATGTTTATGAACGTGATTCGGAAGATGTGATCACTCGTTTTCCACGTAAGTGCTTACTTCTCGGTTAATCCTAGTGATAGTTTCTATAATGCGCCATATATGCCACACCGCTGTTCTTTGTTCCATAATTTATCCATCCCTCACCTGGCACTTCTCAGACGTGATTAAAGGGACATTCAACACTTCACGCAATTGATTCAACACTTTTTCACGTTGAAAATGCTTAATTTCTGCCTCTGCCACATAGATGACACACCATTACTATTCCACCAGAATGCCAAAAAACAGACAGCACGGCTCGTGGCCGTGATGTACGGATGACGTCACGATAAATATTAGGCTTGTGTTTTTAAAGTATAATATATGAGTTTATATTAGTTTAGATAAGAGTAGATAGTATTACATTAGGTTAGGTAGGTTGGGTAGGTTTTCCTATTTAATTATTAATTATCATACTACTTGTTGGAAGTCGTGAGGAAAGACGAGACCGAGCAGAAGCCGACTTGTAAATATCACTGGGGTCTGTCACGATAAACATTACGCTTGTGTTTTTAACTTAAAATATGAGTTTATATTGGTTTAAATAAGAGTAGATTGTATTACGTTAGGTTAGGTTAGGTTTTCCTATATAATTATGAATTGTCATACTATTTGTTGGAAGTCGTGAGGCAAGACGAGACCAAGCAGAAGCCGACTGAGCCGTGCTGTCTGTTTAGTTCATGCTCTTATGTTCAACATTACAAATTGTGATGCACAAGCATCTAGAGACACAATGCTGAGTACAGAGACTATCTATGATGTGGTCTGCTAAACAATAAAATGTGTGATGTGGTCTGCCAAAGTTTCAAGAAATGAAACAATACTTTAATCGGCATACTTCCATGACACATTTTGACATCCTACTATACCCGTTTCGACATCACACACCTTACGGAAAACCATTATTTTAACACTTGCATCATATTAGTCACCTTCATAAACATGGTATTCTGAAGGCAAATAAAAAAACACTGCTGCAAATTTACCACCTAGCCCAACTTACCTTTGGGTAAAAAATTTAAAAAAATGAAATTAGGAAAATGTCGAGCATTTTTTGTCTGGAAATTCTCAAAATTAAAAAAGAAACCCAGCCTAACCTAACCTAACCTAACCTAACCTTTTAAACTTTTGTGAATATTTTTGGAACCTTTTTGGTATTATTGTGCTTTAAGGTGGTAACAAGGAAAGTTTTACACACATTTGCCTCCACAAAGGAAACAAATGGGTTAGGTTTGGTTAGGTTAGGTTAGTTTAGTTTAGGTCTTTTAAGTTAGACATTTTTCAAAATGTTCTCTTTTTTTTACTCCCATTTGTACAGAAAATAAGTGGCCCATCATCTTAGTCACCTTCATAAACATGGTATTCTGAAGGAAAAAAATCAAAAAACACATTTTAATACAAATTTATCAATCTTTGAGTGTTATATTGCATCCCAACTGAAAAGGATGGATTTGCAGAGGAAGTAAGTGGTCACATGTTAAGCATAGTCATAAACATTGCATTGGAAAAATAAATTCCAAGAAATAAAAATCACATTCAACTTCAAACTTACAAAATTTCCAGTGAGTCATGCAAAAAGCTTTCTCTGTGTCCTCACAATTGTGTTTGGGTCTGGACCCTGACATTGGAAAATCCTGGCTATGCAACTGGGTTTGCCCATGGTTCGTTGCAGCTCATGTGAGCTTGGCTGAGATCAAACTGATTACTGGGATAAAAACAGGCTTGAGCTTTGTTAGAACAGTATTGTAATTTTTTTCTCAAAGTAATTGGAGCTCCTGCTTTCCGGATAAGTTGTTGCAGAACCGGGCAGTATACTAGGCTTAACTGTGGATAGGTATTTAGCAATTACTTCTGTGCATATATTTGCATAGTTTTATCTCATAAGTTTCGTTTTTAGCAAGCAGATTATAATATTTACACCAAGAGACGCTGCCCAGCGCCATTTTGTCCATTCTGTCTGTCTTTGTCTAGTGTGTCGGTGTTTTCAGCTATTTATTTCATTTTTGGCAGTTATTCAGCAAGTGATTTCTTCTTTCTTTAAAACCACAGTCAACTTTCTGCACAGTGATTACCTTATAAGTGCTGCATAGTTAGGAACTAGCATACACCTAAGCTTTGTGGGTTATTTTGCTCTGCTCTGTTATTTGGTAAATCATTTTGCAGCAAGTTACTTTTCAATCTCAATCTAGGAATAAGCTGCAGCCTTTAGGATGGTTACTACCAGGATGCAGGCACTAGAGGATGAGGTTTGGGCGCTACATGACCGACGCAGTCGATGCGCCCCTAAACTCCAACAACCAACCAGAGGATGAGGTTAGGGCCCTTAAGGCAGAGCTTTACAAGCTCAAAGCTTCCCTTGCTTCACAGGGCAGGCCAGCAAGTAAGGGGCAGTCTGTAGCAGGGGCATCCTATGCCCAGGTGGTCACAGGCCACCAGGTGTAGCTTCCCCTGTTGTGGAGGTGGCAGGGAGATCTGAAGAGAGAAGTGTTCCTGGTGAACAGAATATTTATAGTTGTAGCTCACAGGAGGGGCAGTGGTTTAAAGTCAGGGGGTGGAGGATTTGGAGGCGTGAGCCTAAGTAAGGGGGCAGTGAGTGGCAGGTGGTAGGTGGTAGTTGTGGGAAGCAACCTAGTGAAGCAGCTCAACAGGCAGGAGTAGTAACATCCAATAGGTTCCAGGCATTGGAGGACTGCCCCCAGGATAGTGATAGCAGCAAGGAGAAAGTGCTAGTCGTAGGAGACTCTCGTGTGCGGCATTTAGATACGGTGTTCTGTCAAGGTCGGAGAGGTAGGAGGTGCATCACCAGGCCTGGTGTCAAGGTTAGAGACCTGGTCCCAGTGGTCGCACAGGCCACCAGTGAAAACCAGTGTATTACAGTTATAGTTCAGGTAGGAGTGAACAACATAGGTCCTGCTAGGAGTGAGGAGCTGATGCAGGACTACAGGGCCCTTCTGGCCACCCTGAAGCAAAGCAATAGCAGAGTTATTGTTACAGCTATTCTGCCTAGGGCTGGAGTCTCCCCTGAGTGGAGCTCTAGGACACTGGCAGCTAATGCCAGGGTAGGTAGGCTCTGCAATGAGTTAGGTTTGACTTTTGTTGACAAGTGGTGCAGGTTTTATGGCTCATCTGACCTCTATCAGAGGGATGGCCTGCACTTCTCCGAGAAGGGGGTGCAAGTGTTAGGCAAAGTATATGAACATGTCCTTCAGGGAAACTAGATAATGGGGTGGGGAGGGAAGAATTGGCATTGCCATCTCAGGGATATGCCAATAGTAACAGCATAGGCAACAGAACCTCACAGTCAGCAAATAGGGGTAGCAGTAGATCAAGGGGGCAGAGTGGTAGCTCATCCAGAGATGATAGAGCTACTCAACATGAAAAAGCCAAAGAGGGTCATGGAACTTTTGTTAAGTGTATGATGCTTAATGCTCAGAGCATTCGATCCAAATTTGATGAGTTCAAGTGTTATGTTGCTGAGGAGAAACCAGATTTTGTTTGCATTACTGAGGCATGGGTCAGTGAGGGATATTTTGGGGATAACTTGCAGGACTATGAGATCCAGGGATACAATATGTTTTCATGCAATAGGGGTCCAGCTGTGAAAGGGGGTGGTGTAATGCTGTATGTGAATAGCTTATACAGTTCTCAAAAAGTAGCAGATGGGGTAAAAAATGTGTCTGTGGAGTCCATTTGGCTTGATGTTGCTGTGGGAAAAGGCAACAGCAATACACTGAGGATAGGAGCTTTGTATCGATCAGGAACCTTGCCACATTCTCAGCAACTGGAGCTCGATAAAGTGATTTGTGAGGAAATCAGTAGAAACTTTCAGAGGAAATGCCTTATTCTTGGTGACTTTAATCTAAAAGGATATGAAAATGTTGGTGTTGGCTCCCCATCATGTAAACTGTTTAGGAAATGCCTTGAAGAGGACTTGTTCCAGTGAAAAAAAATTAACCATTTTGCATGGAAAATCACAGTTAATGAAAGTTTTAGGTTTTCATCCTTGGTGATGACTTTCATCTTTTCATAAACATATTACAAACACAGATGGTCATTGTTGTGATGGAAATAAAGTGCATGTTTGCAATGTTTTCATCCTTGTCTTTTGTTTTTCTAGCAGGTATCAATAGTCTCACTCTCAGGTGAATATAGAATGAGCTTTGAGACAAATGCATATCATCACAAAACCTAAGGGACCTGTAGTGAAGATGTTCCTGGCAGGCTGAAAATTATTGTACAATGAACTAGATGTGTCTATCTTCATGAAGCTAGGCATGAAGTTCACAGTGTATCCTCACAATCAGAGGATTATATGGCATGATGAACATAAGTGCAGCAATCTATGAATATGCATGAATCCATGAAATACACACTCATACGATGCGTCTTAAAAAAAAACATGTGAAGCTGTAGCATAGCCAGAAATTCGGCCGAGCTGACACACTTAAGGGCTGTATCATGACATTGGCCAAACCCAAGTAATTGTCAGCTAATGCAGGGGGATTTGGAGCAAGCGGGTGGGGGCATCACCAGCCTAGATAGCCTGATTTGAACTAAAATTATCCTTTATTCATGCTCTTCAGAAAAACAGGGAACATTTTATGTGAATAAAAAGTATTGTTTTAAACTAGAGCTTGCACCTAAACCATACAAATCAGGCATTTTTCGTCAGCGATTTATTAAATCTTACACAACCCAAGCTGACTGACAACGGGCTGGCTGGATCCACCCATGAGCTGAACCCTTAACAGCGTTAAATCTCATGACTGAGTAGTATCTCAGCACTGATTACAGACAAAGAATGCAGGTATACAAATCTACATTAATAAATACAGAAATTCCCAAACCTCGATCCTATTCGGCGACTTACGAGGGCTCAGCTTTGTTTTTCGAAGTCTTGTGTGCGTCATAATTGTAGGCATGTATTTTGAAGAAAAATATAATTGATAAAATGTTCCGATATTAATATATGATTCTCTTCAGATGTAAACAGAGAAATAAAGTTAGAATTGTTTCTTCATTTATCTTAACCTTACACTGATAAATTTCACAAATACTGCAAATATTAGCAAACCTTGATTATCAAGAACATGGGATGAAAAATTTCATCCTTAGGCTGGCACATTCTAGGAGGATGAAAAACACATGAAAATACAGGTGAATTTGTGGATGAATACTGGCGAGCATGATGGATAAATCAAAGATCAAAGCAAATATTTGAACGTCTCATCATTTTCTACACATTATAAAAGGACAATAACGCTCTGCCGCGGTACAAGGAATTATTCATATGTTCATCTGTGGGCTTTTTCGGCCAGTCTGAAGGATGAAAAATCCAGGTAAACGCGGGGCTTGATTTACGGAAGTGCTACGAATAAATCGCACAACAACTGGGATTTTCCAACTCTCCGTTCATTTTAGTGCGTGAAAATTAGTACAAAAACACTTCCGAAGGTCTTCCTTACGTGCCATATTTTTTACAACGCAAGAGCTCCTGACGTGTGGATGCTTGGAAAGTAAGCTGCAAATGGAGACCAGTTCCTTGGTGATATGGCAAGGGAATACTATAAGTGGACACAAATCTAACTATTTCAAGTTCATTTTCTGATTTGAGCACCCAAAATACTCGACATGTGCACATTTAAGTGAAAATTATGGTGTTTTTCAATCGCCATTTGTCGATAGCTCACTGGCTTTTTCCTTCGTCACAGGTAACAACCTGAATGCCATAATTCTCCCTTGTAGTGGAAATATTTGATCCTAGTTTTTTCATGGCATTCTTTATATTGTTCCAAGTCCTTTCCAGTATAATAGCCTCCCAGCCGTGCAGGTTAAATATAAAAAAATAAATTGCGAAGTGTGCATTGTGTCCTGTGGCACTATAATTTGTCACGAAAGCGCAAAACATCGCTGCGCTGAATTTTGTTTACATTCCATTGTTTTCATAGCCTTGCATTTGGCATATACGTGCATACAGTGCAGCGTAAGTTCTATGTGTACTGCCTTGAGCGTTGTTAACCTTAAACCACCTCATCCTACATTGCACAGATGTGTGGTACAATGTAGATGATGAATATCTCAATCTAGATTGGTGATATATTAGTGGCATATCTGCGTGTGCTGTTCGAAGGAAAGCATATGATCGAGGTAGGACGAGTGGATTCTAAGGTTGTTCTGCTTTGTTGGGAGGGGGCAGATTCAGAGCTGAATGAGGCTGAAATAGATATTGTAGGGGAGAGACAGTATTGGATCTAAGGAGGCCGAATGGGCCGCCCCCATGCCCAAAGGGGAACGCCACCTCATCTGCTAGAATGCTACCCCTCTAGCCTCCTTTCCATCCCCTACTGTTGAAGTGCCATCCATCCGGGAGGTCGGAGTGCACCCCCCCCCCCCTCCCCCTCTGGTCCCTGCTTCCTAGGAAGGCAAGTTAGTGCCACCCCAGCACATCTTTAGCTTCCACCAGCCCCACAGCTTAAATTCCTGTATCCGACCCTATTTGGGATTGAATTATGTGATGCTGAATATTCCTACAGGGGAGGAGCCGTAAAATGTTGCAAGGTGTGGACAGGGCAGGAATTATGGATCCAGCACCCAATTATATTGGCATGAGGACAAGTTTAAAAGAAACTATGAATTTACAAAAGAAGTAGCTAAAGAAGCATGAAAGATAATGAAACTATGAGCCACGGGGCCAATGGCATAAGAACAGGGCAGGTCCCCCCCCTCCAGCTTTGAAGCTGGTGGGCATTACCTGCCATCTTTTCATGGTCTGAGCACCCAGATCTCTCCCCCCCCAGTAGTAAACATTTCAGTCTCATAGCACATCCTGCCGCCTCACCCCCCCCCCACATAACAAAATGTTCCTTATGGCCCTGACAGGGGCCATCTTGGTTACACTTTGTGGACACTAAGAACTAGTTGTCCACAACATTTGTCGATTAGTTATCCATGAAATAATGAAAGGAAATTCTTTTCTCCTTTTAATACCAGTCTATGCTATTTTTATAGACTGCTATGCATACTGACAATGCCAATTGTGCGTGATAGCTGGTTCCAATGTTAACTACCCTGCTGGTAAAGAAAGACTGTCTTGTCTTTATACTGATATGGTTAACTTTGATTTTGAATTGATGGTCTCTAATAACTAATTGTATAATTTGTATTATCCTAGAGATGGATCTGTTGCTGACCATGAATAAATTTAAATACCTTGATGAGACCTCCCCTTATTTTTCTGTATCTAAGTGTACACACATTCATATCTTTTTTAATCTTGTCTCATATGGTAGGTTGCTCAAATTACCAATTCTCGTTTGCACTCTCTCTAAATATTACCAACTTTTTCCATAGCTATAGGGGATCAATCTCCATTATTTAAAATGTGCCCTGAAATTTTGTTATTGCTTCTTTTGTATGTTGTCCATAATTTGTGGACACAATATGATGTACACAATTTTGTATTCACAATAACACCTAAGTCCTTCTGTTGAGTCACAGCTAGTACTTGGCTACCCATCAAGTATGGATTCCTGATATGATGTCTACCTACATGCATTATTCGACACTTATCAAAGCTAAATTTAATTTGGCACTTTTTATACCTTTTCAATACTATTTACGAATATTGTGACCAATAGTGGTTCCAGTACTGACCATTGCAGTACTTCACTAAGAGCATCTTGTCATGAAATCTTCATGCCACCTAGCACCGGGGACGAGTGGTCTAGGGGTAAGATGCTCGTCTCACAATCAAAAGATTGTGGGTTCGAATCTCACCTGTCGCTACTCTTCGCCCGCGACCAATCGGCGTGAGAGATTGGCGACGCTATATGACTCGACGGTCGCCGTGTCGTAAAACCAATAACCACAACCACCACCGCCACCTAGCACCACTATCTACTGTCCATCTGAAAGCCATAGCTCAAACTGATTTTCATATCAGGATTAAATCAATATGATGTCTTATCACACTTGTCTGTAGCAAAATCCAAAAAGTTCAAGATATTTGTCAGCGAGATCAACCTTTTCTAAACACATGCTGGGTGTCTCGAATCAATATGTTCCCTTCCAGAAAACAACCATTATATCCGTAATAATTGGTTTAAGCAGCGTATATCCTAAGGATGTTGGTCCTGCATTTACATAACTTCATTCAAAATGGTGTGGTCCCCGCATTGTCCCGACTAGATGCTACCTCAATCACGCCGTGATCTAGTAGAGATCGCGGCGCCTTGCCCGCGGTATTAACTGCAAAACAATTGTCGCACCTCTACCACTGACCCACACTAATCTGTATCCGTTCTTTGACAGTAACGCCGCTGCTGCCTCAATCCTGTGTGCCGGGATCCTGCTATCCTGGTTTGGTCTGGCCGCATCGTCCGTCCATCACCTACGTCAGACCTTCCTGCCATCCTTCTGAGGTTGGTTTTTTTCACCTACATCCTGTCCTGTGTTCTTACGTCGTTGACTTGCTGCTTGGATCCGTGGGTATCAGGCATGGTGAAAATTAAATCTGATGAAGCTGTCGTATGCTATATATGTCTTAGAAATATCAGAAAAAGTAATGCTAAGCGACATGCGCAGAACGTGCACAGGGTGGGGGAAAAAACTTCAGGACTTTAGCAAGGCATGTGAGAGAGAGACAATGCGATGGAAGAGGCGGGATCGAGATGTCCGTCCAGACCCGATCGGATGTAGCACTGCTGTGGGGACGTCTGGAGACGATGCCACGCCAACTGCACCAGCAGCAACCACTGACTGTGCCTCCCTCGACTCTGACAGTGATGTAGACGATCCCAGCCCAGCTGCTGTCGAGTCGGAAATGAATGACGAGCCCAACAGTGACCCCATGGACGAGACGAGACCGACAAGGACAGCGGTCATGGACACAGACGATGCGATTATAGCGATTATATTACTCAGACTTGAACGGTTATGGTTGTTGATGCAATAAAACTCATATTTTATGTTCTGAGTGTGTACTATATCATTGGCGTTGAAAGAACGTGGAACAATGGACAAAGACAAGAGAAGCTGTTGCTTCAGTTCAACGAATCCAAGTCGCGTTGGGATGTGGAAAATAATTATCTCCGTGAGATAGTACGATTTTGGTTTCGCTGTTGACTGGTATTCGTAGAAACTATCCACATTTCCAGTCACACTCGCGATCGTATCGATTCGAAGTTCAGCCATGCACAATTAAAAGTTGTTATTGGCTTGGTTAGTGCTTCCGTTGATGGCGTCGGTGCTGACTGTTCAGATGCATCATTTCACTTTTATATTAAATGTTGATGGTGTGCTGTATTATTTATTTACAAAGCCCAGCTGTTTGATCGAGTTGCGGCATGGCCTTCACCAGAGATGATGCTCCCTTGAGACCAAATGACTAAGGACATAAACACATCACAAAAAGCAAAACAAAAGCAGTGTCAGTATTAGTAACATTGCCGTAGTTACGCTCCAGTTACAGCCGAAAAGCAGACGTAGAAATGTGCAGGCAGATGATTCGAAAGTGCTGTCAGACACCGACACTGAACTGGTGATACGGTCGTTCTGCGGGCACTGGTTCAGCATTTGAGGACGTGACAGGTCACAGGTATGATGACAGTTATCTGGATTGCATAGGTCAGCACCGCCACCCAGGGATGTAGGCTTCGTGATCAGGTCTGCATGATGAGGACTGGTCAGCGAGGCAGTGGCCAAGGTGGATGGTACCTGTAACACAATACCAACCAATCAAATACACCCACATGCAGCTCATAGCATTTGGGTGAGGCCATCATGCACATTGTACATGCAGGTTTAAGTGGCAGGTGATAGATGTAGGACATTTGTCTTCTCCAAGGGACGGAACAGTCAATTACTTCGCATTTACCTTTGTACCTTTGCACGCATCACGGTCTGCCATCATACACATTGAGGAAAACCACAGCCATCAAGCACCCGGCATGCACAGCTGAAACAAACACGTCCAAGTATAACATGCAATGTAGGTCTTTGATAGGGCGGTGCACAGGTGTCCTTCCGCCATGTGTGGCCAGATTAATGTGAAGAAGTACTGAAGAATGGAATTGCCTGTTTCATTTCAAGCACCGTGCTACATTCATGAACTCAATAAAGAAAGGAAGAAGCAAAATGAGAACCATGTGAAGGTACTGACCCCAAAAATGTGGTTCAGGAAGAGTGCACGCAACATACAATTTGTCCAAATTTGTATGATTATGTTTGCCACTCTGGCCATGTGTTTAATTTATTAGTATGATGGCGCAATCTGGGTTTTCATCATGATGCATCTATTCAGCGTTTTTCATCTTTCACTATCTCAGAGTGATTTTGTTTTTCATCCGCACAGGTATTGAAAAGTAATTTTAAGACACTGACTTGTTCTTACACCAGTTTGTAACGGAACCAACCAGGCAGGGCTCATTCTTGGACCTTGTCTTCTCAGATTTAAATGATTTAGTTCAAGACTTGACTGTAGGAGAAACTCTGGGAAGAAGTGACCATAACATAGTGAGATTCAAGGCACAGGTAGCAGGGACAATCAAGGATAATTCGGCAAAGATTCCAAATTTTAATAGGGCAGACTTTGACTGCATGAGAGAGGCTTTAAGTGCCATAAAATTGCACTGCCATAGCATTGAATGTGGGCTAAGCAGTAAGGTTTTGAAATTTGCGGATGATTTGAAGATCTTTAGGGCAATAACAGGGCACAATGAGCAGGTTTTGCTGCAGAAAGACTTAGACGAGCTAGTGAAGTGGTCCGAAAAATAGCAAATGAAGTTTAATTTTGATAAGTGCAAAGTCATGCATGTAGGTAGGCAGCATATGAAGGCTCCATACTTGATGGGTGGCCAAGTACTATCTGTGACTCAGCAGGAGAAGGACTTAGGTGTTATTTTGAACACAAAATTAGTGGCTTCAGAACAGACCAAAGAAGCCAGGAAGAAGGCACTAAGAATGCTTGGGGCAATACAGAGGAATGTGTCATACAAAAGTGAGGAGGTCATCAGGAAGCTTTACTGTGCATATGTCAGGCCACATTTGGAATACTGTGTCCAAGCTTGGTCCCCTAGTTATCAGAAAGATTGTTGGCTCTTAGAGAGAGTACAAAAGAGGGCAACAAAAATGGTTCATGGTATAGGCAACCTGGCATATGAGGAACGATTGAAGAAATTGAATATGTTTTCACTTAGATATAGAAGGCTGAGAGGAGATCTCATCGAGGTTTTTAAATTTGTTCATGGTCAGGAACAGGGATATCTCAGGGAAATGTTTGAATTTAACAGAAATGATGCAATTAGAGGTCATCAATTCAAAATTAAAGTTAATCACAGCAGGACAAGGTTAAGACAGTCTTTCTTCACCAACAGGATAGTAGAACACTGGAACCAGCTGCCAGGAACCATTGTCAGTAGCAACACACTGAACATCTTTAAAAACAGCATCGACAATCATTATAAGAATAGGGGGCTTGTTTTTCTGTATTCCAGGGAGCGTTGATCGACAGGGAGGAGATGGGAGTTGGGAGGAGTTTGTAATTGTTGAGTGTGTTATGCAATAGCAAGTGAGTCTCTTATTAAGTCTAAATGCTTTATAACTTTATATAGGGTGTACCTAGCAGTGGATTCAGCACCTTCCTTCGGGATGTGATACTGATGAGATTGTCTATGGTAGCACAATGGGTATGATGGGAGGAGTTTGTAATTGTTGAGTGTATTATGCAATAGCAAGTGAGTCTCTTATTAAATCTGAACGCTTTATGCATTTGTGTGGGGTGTGCCTAGCAGTGGATTCGGCACCTTCCTTCGGGATGTGATGGTGATGAGATTGTCTATGGTGGCACGATGGGTATGATGGGAGGAGCTTGTTGAGGGTGTTATGCGGTAGCAAGTGAGTGGTGCTAGATAGGCTGGGGTATATAGCTACCTAGGAACTTGGGATAAGGGATTGATTGGGGTGAGAGTATGTACATTTCTAGTACCTTTTCTAGATAGGCTTAACCCAGATGGGCCCCTGTGTCTCTTATTAAGCCTTAATACTTTATGACTTTATAATTGTCAATGCATATGAACATGGTGAAGATGGTTTGGCTTCGGCCTCAGCAAAAGTATAGCTCCACCCCTGAGACCACACGCTGCATCCAAGCACATGCCATTGTGCATCCAGTTGAATGTTTTATGTATCCATAATAAATCAATATGAGCCAATGCATGCATTTTGAGGTGACCTAACCCCTTCCTGTTGGTATAGCCATGCATGTTGTGAAATAGATAACGAAATAATGGTCAGGAACGTGGCTTTTATCTGGGATGCTTTCCATTCTGGTCATTGTCATTATCCTCTCCAGGAAATTATCCACTCCTTTATTTGCCAAAATATGAGCTAAATTGTTTGAAAATGAATGTAAGCTCATTGCTGTTTGAGAACATTCCTGGAGGTGGCTAGAAAGTGCAAAAGTGAGTTCTTGTTTTCAGAAACAGAGGAAAAATTGTCCTTTCTGAACTGGAATACCAAACTGGAATACCAGAAAATGTTGCTCAAAATCTGGACCATGAAGTGCATTGATCCAACCCTGGATGGTAAATTAATTTAAACAAGGGATAAATATGTATCACTAATATGAGCCACATGCCTATCTGGATGAAGGGAAAAGGGTAACTTAACATTTTTAGATGTTCATTGGATTATTTGGGTGGAAATGTTTGAATACCATGCTAATCAGCATGGACACCAAGATGTTTCCCAGTGTCGAATCCGGTCACGAAAATGGCGAGCCCATCAACATTTTCACCTTCATAGTCATGTATAATTGTTCTGCCTCAGTGTATAGTGAGCATTTCGCGGGGTTGGGAGTTCAATTGTGTTCCTTCCACCGTCCCTGAATGGTGCGTTGCTTGCGATTGACGCATCGTCTCATTGTTAAGCAGGAGTTCGTGTTGGTCATGACCAGGGTTGGCAAAGTCCAGGCTGTTCCTGGTTTTGTTTTGGCATCCAGAACATTTTCTTCTCCAGAATATTTTTATCTCCTTTTCATCATTTGCAGGTTGAATAATGCTGACTGCGCTGTGTGACAATGGACTGATCTGTGATAGAGTGCTTAAAAGATACTGGAAAGTACAAGCTGAGATTCTGATGTCACAGGTTTGAAGAAAAATAGCCTCTACACGTTCGGTTTCGCCATAAAAAAATCCTCCACAACCAGGATTGCAAATCCAGCCCTGGTCATGCCCGATACTGGTAACGGCAGCTACGACGATGTTGAGCGCCGAGCGGTGGCTGATCCCAGTGTGGTCCATTGTACTCGCCAGTCCGGCGCTGACGACTGGGATAGTGCCACGGCGCACCCATCTCGGGGCAGAGCCCACCGGTGACGGCGTGCCGGCCAGCCACCCTGTGCTCCGGACGCAGAAGACTGAGTCGATTCCAGCTCGGCAGTTTCAAAAGCAGGATTGGCGGTGAGATGGTCTGCTCTCGGCTTGTTTCTGACGCTTGGCGAACAAGTCTGGTTCTTGTCCACCTCTCATCGCTCACATTCAGCACTTCTGACGTTGCGCTGCCAGGAGCGCGCGACCCTCCTCGATGGTCAAGAGCTCCATCGCCTTGGCGTGGGCGACACCGGAGAGGTCCGCCAGTTCGCACCGGAACTCATCCTCTTACTTCCGCTGTGTGTCCGTGTGCGCGTGCGGGCTCTCTGGAGACCCTTCCGCGTCGACAACAGATCCACCACTGTTCGACCTGTGCTCTTCTCCGTGATAGTAGGAACTCGCGCTTTCTCCCAGAAGCCAATCACCGATGGCGGTGACGTAATACAATACTTCGCTGAGCCACTGTTTCGTGTTCATTGTGAGCGTGGAACGACTGGCGTGGACGTCTCCTGTTTAAGGGAGTCAGTCACGTGCCCTCGATCTCCGGTATGGGCTGGCCGGTGAGCCTGACGTGACTACGGCACGGCTACGGGCAGTCGCCACTGCAGTTGGGAAGTAATGGTATTCCGATAGGGCTAGGGTATTGGGATAGTAGGATAGTTTGGCATGGTTGAGTGGCGACGTTCTGTAGCAAAGCAGCTGAGTGCGTCGTAGATGAGCGCAAGTGGTGCGTGTTGTGAAGACATCAAGGAGTCTGTATGTATAATTGGCATCACAAATAGCTTTGCAGTCAGGCTGGGCGTCCTGGCACCTGAATATCCTGCTTAGGTTTAGGTGTGGTGGGAAACAGTAGATCTGTGCAGGATATTCAGGTGCCAGGACGCCCGGCCTGACTTCCAAGCTGTTTGTGACGCCAATGGTACAGTATGTCAGAGGGGACGAGTGGTCTAGGGGTAAGATGCTCGTCTCACAATCGAAAGGTTGTGGGTTCGAGTCTCACCTATCGCTACTCTTCGCTCGCGACCAATCGGCGTGAGATATTGGCGACGCTGCATGACTCAACGGTCGACGTGTCGTAAAACCAATAACAAACCAACCAACCAACCAACAGTATGTCCGATGGTGACCGTAGGTGTTGTGTTCCAGGATGGCGACACCTCTGTCTTCAGGGCGCGGCTACCGTGTCTCTGAGGTAAGCTTGGCTACTAGTTGTACTGTATTGTATTGTACTACTTCTGATATCTGGATATGCAGGAGTAACCATCTGAGGTAAGCTTGGTTACCAGTTCCAATACCTGCACATGCAAGAGTAACCATCTGAGGTATGCTTGTCTACCAGTTCCTCAGTGGGTAACCATGTGGTGTGCAGGGTAACCATGTGGTTGCCCTGTACAGTGTATATGCAGGAGTAACTGCATAGTGAGGCTCCCCTGAGAGGTAGTACTGTTTGAAGAAATATTTTACAGCAAACTATAGCCGATTGAAAGTTTTGTTTCTGGATGTATTATCATGTGTGAGGGTTTCAGCTCAGGTTGGCTGACTTGGCAGAGCTGGAATAACTGGTGATGTTGACTTCATCCTACACTTGATGTAAGAGTTTTGATTCGTGTGCTGGGTGTCTTAGACCTTCTATGAAACCTCTCGCATACTCTTCACCGGGTACAAGTTCTGTTGATCAGCAACGGATAGTGTCTCACTGGAAGTCCAGTATTCAGGCTCTAAAGTGGAGTATTAACCATTACTTCACAGACCATTAGCGGGGGAGGGGACGAGTGGTCTAGGGGTAAGATGCTCGTCTCACAATCGAGAGGTTGTGGTTTCGAGTCTCACCTGTCGCTACTCTTCGCCCGCGACCAATCGGCGTGAGAGATTGGCGACGCTACATGACTCAACGGTCGACGTGTCGTAAAACCAATAACCAACCATTAGCGGGGGAACCGGTGCGTGACACGATTGTTCGCGCTTCACAGACCATGCTGAGCCTCGCACAGCGGACCGGTGTCGTCTCACGGCGAACAGAGCCGTCCTACAGCTTCTGCGTGTACAAGCCGTACTGCAAGGCAGCCAGACGCCGTAACAAGATTCGCTGCGACTGCGGAGAGGATGACGGTGAGCTCCCCTCGTTGTTCAGTCAGGGTGCAAGTGATTGTGAGTTTCTGGTGAGATGACTAGGAGTGGGAGCATCAGTGCGGACGTGAAAAGTGATGACGAACCGGTTAAATATAAATATAAAGCTTTCTGTGGGTAATCTCGTTATGAGAAGGATTGTGTCGTAATAATAGGTAAATACAAACATTGAGAAAGCAAGCAATGTAACTGAGGTGATGCATCAAAAGGTCTGTGTCACATCCTGATATGTTTCACTGTTTTAGCACAGTTATTTTGCATCCACCACGCCCAATTCCATTTCAGATTAACACTAGATTTGTTGCACAAGTCTAAACAACATTTATTTGTGTTATTTCTTTCGAGGTGATCTCGCGCGGCCGACGGGGTGCCACAGCCAATATGACTATCTATATATATCTATATATCTATCTATCTATAAATATATATATATATATATATATATATATATATATATATATCTATCTATCTATCCATCCATTCATTCATTCATTCATTCATTCATTCATTCATTCATTCATTCATTCATTCATCCATCCATCCATCCATCCATCCATCCATCCATCCATCCATCCATCCATCCATCCATCCATCCATCCATCCATCCATCCATCCATCCATCTCGTCTGCGTGCCTCGGGTGTGTGTGGCACGGGAGGGAGGCATAATACAGGCTTGGGGGCTATATTTTTATAGACTGGTTGATTGCACCTTTCTGGCATCTTGACAGTCGAGTGCTAAGTTGACATCCTTCTCAGTATAGGCTTAACAGCTTCTTTTGAGTGGATAGCACATGAACATGAACACTATTGACGTATCATGAACACTATTATCAATTTAGCACAATATAACCAATGATATGATCAACATGCCCACAAATTCCAATAACTGAACTCACCGTCATCGATAGCCATATCGTGTGGCCCAATCCTCGAATGGCAGGATGCAGTGGTAACAGTTATAAATTATTCGTGAAATAGGATGGAATATACCACTTACTGAACACTCAATTGACATCCTTCTTCAATAAGTATTAACATCCTGGGGGACGAATGGTCTAGGGGTAAGATGCTCGTCTCACTATCGAAAGGTTGTGGGTTCGAGTCTCACCTGTCGCTACTCTTCGCCCGCGACCAATCGGCGTGAGAGATTGGCGACGCTATATGACTCAACGGTCGACGTGTCGTAAAACGAATAACCAACCAAGTATTAACATCCTGGTCTTTGATGCATGCTCATGAAGTCTTTGTGTCTCCTTTTTGACAGTATCCCGTGTATAAGTAGCATGTGCATGCTCTTGACAAGGAATGGTGATATGCGAACATTTCACAATGCAATTTAAGGTGAAGCGATTACCTATAATGTGATATGGCATACAATAGCAGTTTACAGCACAGTTATTCTCCCTATCCCGAATATAGCTCTTAAATTATGAATCTCAAAACAAATGATAAAGGTAGTCATAAGTACCTACACCATTGGCTGAAATTTGAGTCTGAAAGACATCAAAGGTATTTTAAATGGCACTAATTCCATGGAAAATTTCGACATCCTACTGTGCTAGTTTCGACATCTCACACCTAACAAAAACCATTATTTTAACCCTGAGTGGTAATGGTGATTTTGGCAGCCGGTAACTATGACTTGGGTGATCGAAGCTATATCTGACCTGAGTGTCTGGTAACTGACCTGGGTGACCGATAACTGTGACCTGGGTGACCGATACCTGTGACCTGGGTGACCGATACCTGTGACCTGGGCGGCCGGTAACTGTGACCTGGGCGGTCGGTAGCTGTGACCTGGGTGACCGATAACTGTAACCTGGGCGGCCGGCAACTGAACCTCACCACGCCTGGCTGTCGGCAGCCCGTATCGACTGGCACTGGGACCGGGGCCGGTCGTCGTCGTCGGTGCGCTTCACGTCGACGCACGTGGTGTGCCACGAGACCCTGTCGACGGGCACGGCCGTGGTGGTGGGCGACACGCCGCTACAGCGTGGCTGGCACCACTTCTTCGAGGTGAAGCTGCTCACCGACCTGTACGGCACCGACACGGTCAGTGCGGCAGCCCGCCTTCGGATCTTCGCCGAGTGTGACGGCTGTCAGATCGTCACTAGGTGTGGCTGTGATGTTAGACCGTCACCGGGTGTGACTGTCATGTCAGACCGTCACCAGGTGTAACTGACGTCAGACCGTCACCAGGTGTGACTGTGATGTCGGATCGTCACCAGGTGTGACTGATGTTGGACTGTCACCAGGAGTGACTGATGTTGGACTGTCACCAGGAGTGATTTTGGTGTTGGACCGTCACCAGGTGTGACTGTGATGGAGGATCGTCACCAGGTGTGGCTGTGATGTCGGACCGTCACCAGGTGTGGCTGTGATGTCGGGCCGTCACCATGTGTGACTGTGATGTCGGACCGTCACCAGGTGTGGCTGTGATGTCGGGCCGTCACCATGTGTGACTGTGATGTCGGACCGCCACCAGGTGTGACTGTGATGTCGGACCGTCACCAGGTGTGACTGTGACGTCAGACTCACCAGGTGTGACTTATGTCAGACCACCACCAGTTGTAACGTTGCTGTCAAGCCATCACCAGGTACATTTATCATGTTGACAGATGATCGGTCTGTGCATTGCGGATGTGGATTGGAACACGTACAGCCAGCTCTTCGCCAGTATCCTGGGCATCGGGCGGAACTGCTGGGGCTTTTCGTACCACGGTAAGGGCCGCGACTGTCCTGTGCTACTTGTGGGCAATAGTACCGGCTGGACCTGGTGGATTGCTCTCCAGCCTAGTCGCCCGTGTCGCGCGGGCCATTGTGTCAGCTGCGCCGGTGTGCTGGAGTACTGAATGTGCCACGGGGCGTGGTCAGGGTCAGGCGCTGTAGTATGTTGTCTGCCTCGTAGCTGAAGAGTTGCAGGGTGAAGACTAACTGGCTGTGCGGGCGCCCGGTTCGTTTGTTTTTATTTATTTATTTATTGGGCGTTTCACGGCGCACTGTATGCACAATCACGGCTAATGACTCCACCCACACTGTTTCGCCGGTGGGCCGTGGGATTTGGAAATATCCGGAGTGGTGCAAGCGTTGAACCCGGGACCTTGGGTACTCAGAGCTTAACACCTTAACCACTCGGCCATCCCCGCCCCGGCACCCGGTTCGCTCGCCACCGGCCGGTGCGGCGATGCCGAGTGAGAGAAGCTAGGCTGATGGGGCCACTCTGAATGGCTGATGACGTTGCCTGTTTGGCAGAACGTCCGCAGTCTGCAGCCATAACCACACCAATCATCTCCAGCCCAACCATCAGGCGTATGGGCGTACAGTAGATCCCAGCCCCTCCGCAGCAGGACCGCTGCCGCGTCAGCATTGTTCGGGTCCATGCACTGTTACCTAGCGCCGGCTGTGCTACACGTGACGCAAGTACTGCCTATGCCGTTGGGCGTGGTCAGGGTCAGGCGTTGTACTGTGTTATCTGCCTCGTAGCCGAAAAGTTGCGGGTTGAAGGCTCACTGGCAGTGCGGCGATGCTGTACTCGGATGATTCGCACGAATTGACCGCCTCTGGCGCCAGTCACCATCTGTGCCACGTGAACGACGTCCGCCGCCGACTGACCTGGCCTGACCTGACCGTGTCGCCCCAGGCACAAAGTGGCACAACGGTGGCGTCGCACCGTACGGCCCCAAGTTCGGCAAGGGCTCCGTGGTGGGCGTGCTGGCCGACCTCTGCTCCGGCCGCCTCGAGTTCTTCCTCAACCGACGCTCGCTCGGTGAGGCCGTGTGCCGTCTCAGGGGAGGGGGGGGGGGCGTGCACTGTCCCAGGGGAGGTGTGGTGAGGCTGTGGACTGTCCCAGGGGAGGTGTGGTGAGGCTGTGGACTGTCCCAGGGGAGGTGTGGTGAGGCTGTGTACTGTCCCGAGGGAGGTGTAGAGAGGCCGTGTACTGTCCCAGGGGAGGTGTGGTGAGGCCGTGTACTGTCCCAGGAGAGGTGTAGAGGGGCCGTGTACTGTCCCAGGAGAGGTGTGGTGAGGCCGTGTACTGTCCCAGGGGCCGTGTACTGTCCCAGGGGAGGTGTAGGGAGGCCGTGTACTGTCCCAGGGGAGGTGTGGTGAGGCTGTGTACTGTCCCAGGGGAGGTGTGGTGCGGCCGTGTACTGTCCCAGGGGAGGTGTGCCAGGGGAGGTGTGGTGAGGCCGTGTACTGTCCCAGGGGAGGTGTGGTAAGGCCGTGTACTGTCCCAGGGGAGGTGTGGTAAGGCCGTGGACTGTCCCAGGGGAGGTGTGGTGAGGCTGTGGACTGTCCCAGGGGAGGTGTGGTGAGGCTGTGTACTGTCCCGAGGGAGGTGTAGAGAGGCCGTGCACTGTCCCAGGGGAGGTGTAGAGAGACCGTGTACTGTCCCAGGGGAGGTGTGGTTATTGCCTTTGTTAGTGTGTCCCATGACCAGGAGTAGCCTGAGTGACCTCCACCATGGGCAGGCCCGGTCCTGAAATGTTATCCCAGTGGGCTGTCTGAGTGATCTCTCAGTGAATGTTCCCGGTGTACACACTACACGGCCATGTCTGATCTCCTCAGAAATTGCTCCGATTACGGTGTTATCCCAGGGGGTAACACCGATAGGGGATCTGGACAGTCCATGTGTCCAGACTCCGAGTGTTCCTCCAGTGTGCCGATGTTCACTGGCCTGGTGTTCCCCTGGCTCCAGGTGTGGCGTACTCGGACCTGTGCAGGTCAGTGGGTGTTGTCCTGTCCCCAGGTGTGGCGTACTCTGACCTGCATTGGTCGGACGAGTCAGTTGGTGTTGTCCTGTCTCTAGGGGTGGCGTACTCGGACTTGTGCAGGTCAGTGGGTGTTGTTCTGTCCTCAGGGGAGGTGTACTCTGACCTGTATCGGTCGGACGGGTCAGTTGGTGTTGTTCTGTCCTCAGGGGTGGCGTACTCTGACCTGTATTGGTCGGACGAGTCAGTGGGTGTTGTCCTGTCTCCAGGGGAGGTGTACTCTGACCTGTATCGGTCGGACGGGTCAGTGGGTGTTGTTCTGTCCTCAGGTGTGGCGTACTCTGACCTGCATTGGTCGGACGAGTCAGTTGGTGTTGTCCTGTCTCCAGGTGTGGCGTACTCGGACCTGTGCAGGTCAGTGGGTGTTGTCCTGTCCCCAGGTGTGGCGTACTCGGACCTGTGCAGGTCAGTGGGTGTTGTTCTGTCCTCAGGTGTGGCGTACTCGGACCTGTGCAGGTCAGTGGGTGTTGTCCTGTCCTCAGGGGTGGCGTACTCGGACCTGTATCGGTCGGACGGGTCAGTGGGTGTTGTCCTGTCCCCAGGTGTGGCGTACTCGGACCTGTGCAGGTCAGTGGGTGGCAGCGTGGGAAAAGTGGTTCGCTGACCTGGAGTCGGAGAATAAAAAAATTGTATCGGAGCCCTCCAAAAAAAGAAGATATTCCTGTCCATGGAGTCGGAGAATAAAAAAATTGGCCTGACCCCCCAAACAAAAAATGTTGTGCCATTCATATCACTCACCACCTTAGGCCTGACGTTAAAATATGCAGTTATGGATGCCTCGCCCCCAAACAGTATATAAACTTACACCCCTTTACTGGACCCTAAGTCACTTCAATCACGCCCACTTAATTCACCCGCACTTACTAGGTTTTTTTCCGGAAAGCCCTCAAAACTTTGTCTCAACCCGAGTATACACAACCAATCGAGACAAAGATCTTCGCACAAAGGGAAGGGGACGAAGCAGCGAGGCGATACGCGCGATCAAAGCGTGGTCGCTGTGTAAACATGACTGCAGTATTTACACAATTTCAAGACCGCTGCTTGACCTCAATTCCTGCCGCCTTTAATAGGATTTCATACGTCAATACGGTATTACCTTTTTCCTTCAGTTATGTGGGAATCAATACACTGAAGATATATGTTCATGATCGTGAAATTACGTTGTCTTTATCCTAAATCAAAACATGAATCGGGCGAGACCGTCCCAATAATTTGTTAATTCTCCTACTCTAGTACGGATATTGTGCGCCTTACGGCGACGGATCCAAGGGTGGTCGTATCAAATGACAGATTTTCGTAACTATTTTAAATGACGTCTAATTGTGGCCATAAATAGCCCGGAGAACGTTTAAACTCCGTACATGCTCAGTTACTGCAGTTGCTGAAGTGATAAAACTACTATTCAGATGATTTTCTCTTGATGGGTTACTGTAGTTTTGCGAATTGAGGTGGAATTCATACCAAAGTAACCCAAGGTTTTTTGCATTTTTTTAGCATTTACATGGCTCACAAAAATAGGTCTTCTGCCATCAATGAAGTTCGCTAGCTGATGCTATTTTATGCATTTCAATTCGAAATTGAATGCTCTATTTCATGAAATTAACAGAATTACTGAAAACTGTCTGAGATGTCCAGAATTACGTTCTCCGGTAGTCTCCGATTGGAATGCGGCTGGAGAACGGACCTCGGGTGGTGTTCTATAGCCTTGCCTCGGGTCCGATATGCGAACATTTGACGTCATTGTATATATTTCGAGTTCCAACTATGTTGGCAAGATATGGCAGGAAATTATGGCAGCAATACGAGAGGTTTTGTAATGGAGTTTTTTATGGTGTAATGCCAGTATCTCCCGGAATTATCAAGAAGAATCGTGGTATTTTCCAATCTTTCCTTCTAAAGTGTCATTTCGACAGAATTCTGAAGACATACGAAAAACTAATCCCTCATATCTTTGTTATTCATAATGAGACGAGATTGGCGCAAGCCGAATGACGATTCATCTGGGTTACAGTGCTTGCGCTTGGCCGCCGTCCTGCCAGTGTGAAAATATCCTGGAGAGTAATAGGCTGAGGTAATAACTAGCTCAGAAATTTACATTATTTTGTTCTCTATTGCTTTTATGCTATGTTGATGCTTTTGTTTCGTTCGGATTTGTGGGCATCGTGCACACCAACGATTGACCTGAGTAGCCCCCCGAGTTCGGCCTTGATTGGGGCCCAAACTGGGCCAGGACATAGTTTGTAACTGTGCGATCCGTAGCTATCTGATATAACCAAGGGCTCCACCACAAATGTGTGGGATTTTGCAGCTACATTTCCTTGCACCTTCAATATCAGTTCTTCCAGGCAAAATAAATGTATAGGTATAGCCAGAGTTGAATGTATTTATTCCAAGCATATTTGCTGATTCATACACACATGCAATAGGTCACATGCATAATATGCAATAGGTTTGACACATGCACAATGCAATCCAAACAACCACCACAAACTTGTAGGCATTCTGATATAACATGATATGCTTCCTGGGCAATTGACTGCAATCTGCATTTCATGCCTTATGGCCTGCTATGCCATGCTCTTCTGTTCTGTTGTCCAGGCTTCTAATTTGTATGATGGACTGGAAACTGCAACTGCATTGTTGGAGCTGGACTGAGATCCTGTAAACAAAATGTCATCCATTATTGGCACGTTTCATTCGGAGAATAAAAAAGTTCAACATTTGCAGTCACAATCCTGGAGAATAAAATGTCCTTAGGTCTCCATACTCCAGGAGAAGCCCAAAATTCCCACCCTGGTGGGTGGTGTCCTGTCCTCAGGGGTGGCGTACTCGGACCTGTATCGGTCGGACGGGTCAGTGGGTGGTGTCCTGTCCCCAGGTGTGGCGTACTCGGACCTGTGCAGGTCAGTGGGTGTTGTCCTGTCTCCAGGTGTGGCGTACTCGGACCTGTGCAGGTCAGTGGGTGTTGTCCTGTCCTCAGGGGTGGCGTACTCGGACCTGTATCGGTCGGACGGGTCAGTGGGTGTTGTCCTGTCCCCAGGTGTGGCGTACTCGGACCTGTGTAGGTCAGTGGGTGTTGTCCTGTCCCCAGGTGTGGCGTACTCGGACCTGTGCAGGTCAGTGGGTGTTGTTCTGTCCTCAGGGAGGCGTACTCGGACCTGTATCGGTCGGACGGGTCAGTGGGTGTTGTCCTGTCTCCAGGGGTGGCGTACTCGGATCTGTGCAGGTCAGTGGGTGTTGTTCTGTCCTCAGTGGTGGCGTACTCGGACCTGTGTCGGTCAGTGGGTGTTGTCCTGTTCCCAGGTGTGGCGTACTCGGACCTGTGTCGGTCAGTGGGTGTTGTGCTGTCCCCAGGTGTGGCGTACTCGGACCTGTGTCGGCCGGACGGGCCGCCTCTGGTTCCAGCCGTCTGCACCACGGCCGCCAACACGAGCCTGCGTCTGATCACGGCCATTTCGGTGCCAGACTCCCTGCAGCTGCGGGCCACCGCCGTGGCCACCCGCAGGTACCGTCCACTCCTCCGACATGGGCGCTAAATGACCTCGTAGTCGGCGCGCCCTTGGGCCCAAATATTCAATCAGCCACTCTTCCGGCCATCACCTCTGGTGCCGCACACAATGCCGAGTGTCATGCACGCCACCGTCTGTCGCTGCTGCGGCTCACTTCCGTCTGCACCTCCCACATTTGGAGGTACAGCAGATACCCCCAATGAGTAGGTTGTGCAGGAAAGGATATTGAACCTGAAAGGAGAAGATTGTTGAATTTTGAACGTAATGTGTTTTACTTCCAGAAAAGAAATTACCTCTCCAACTTAGCTGAGAACAATTCCAGGACATTGACCACAATTGGTAATAGTATGCTTCCAGTTCGGTCACCAATTAATCCGCACAGCTGTGTGTGAATAATGTGTTGTGGTGTTGCGGCCTGTTCTGGCTTTGTGTCGTGGCCTTGTCCAGTGTATCTTGGACAGCTGTGTTGCCTAGCGACGTGACGAGCCGTTTTGTGTAGCCATTTTCACTCAGTGGCGTTGGGCATTGCCGGCTGTGTTGCCTAGCCACGTGACGAGTCGTTTTGTGTGGCCAACCGGCTGTGTTGCCTAGCAACGTGACGAGCCGCTTTGTGTGGCCAGTTTCCCGCAGTGGTGTCTTTTTCCTAGCGACTGACGAGCCGTTTTGTGCGGCCAGCCGGCTGTTGCCTAGCGACGTGACGAGCCGCTTTGTGGCAGTTTCCGCAGTGGGTCTGACACTGCCGACTGTGTTTCCTAGCGACGTGACGAGCCGTTTTGTGCGGCCAGCCGGCTGTGTTGCCTAGCGACGTGACGAGCCGCTTTGTGTGGCCAGTTTCCCGCAGTGGTGTCTGACACTGCCGACTGTGTTTCCTAGCGACGTGACGAGCCGTTTTGTGCGGCCAGCCGGCTGTGTTGCCTAGCGACGTGACGAGCCGACTTGTGTGGCCAGTTTCCCGCAGTGGTGTCTGGCACTGCCGGATGCCATTTGCCGTCTGGTGCGCCGCTTCCCGTGGCTGACCTACCCGGCTTGGGCCGAGGACGGCGGCTCGCTGCAGCTGGTGGTGGTGGACGACGACTCGCCGGTGCGGCGCGACACGATGGCGGCCGAGTACACAGGTGAGGAACGTGTCAACTGGGACGGCCAGGTACAGAGGTGAGGCACGTGTCAACTAGGGCGGCCGGGTGTAGAGGTGAGGAACGTGTCAACTGGGACGGCCAGGTACAGAGGTGAGGCACGTGTCAACTAGGGCGGCCGGGTGTAGAGGTGAGGAACGTGTCAACTGACGGCCGGGCAGAGGGAGACACGAAACCGGGTGGGGAGTGTCAACTGGGACGGCCGGGTGCAGAGGTGAGACACGTGTCAACTGGGACGGCCGGGTGCAGAGGTGAGAACGTGCAACTAGGGCCCGAGTAGAGGGAGGCACGTGCAAATGGGGCGGCCAGGTGCAGATGTGAGGCACGTGTCAACTGGGGCGTTCGAGTAAAGGTAGGCCGCAACTGTGTGGAAGTCAACGAGGGGCAAGTACTACAACGTGTCAACGAGGGGCGGCCGAGTGCAGAGGTGAGACACGTGTCAACTAGGGCGGCCGAGTGTAGAGGTGAGGCACGTGTCAAATGGGGCGGCCAGGTGCAGAGGTGAGGCACGTGTCAACTGCGACGGCCGGGTGTAGAGGTGAGGCACGTGTCAACTGGGGCGTTCGAGTGCAGATGTGCGACACGTGTCAACTGGCGCGGCCGAGTGCAGAGGTGAGGCACGCGTCAACTGGGGCTGCCGGGTGCAGAGGGAATGTGAGGCACGCGTCAACTGGGGCGGCCGAGTGCAGAGGTGAGGTGAGACGCGTGTGAACGCACATTATTGGGCAAAGTGCGGTATACCTATACAGAGGTCAACAGAGGGTCGAACACACGGCTGGCGGGTGGTACATGGCTGACAAATAGACTCCTCCTCCCCTCTCCCTCCTCCCCCTCCCTCCCTCCCTCATCACCTTTCTCCCTCCTCCCCTCCCTCTATCTCTTCCTCCCTCCGTCCCTCCTTCCCTCCCTCCCCTCTCCCTCTGTCTCCCCTCCCTTCCTCCCCGCTTGCCCTTCCCGGCTCCCCCTCTCATGGATTTTCTTCAAATTCGTCCAGGATTCTTTTTCAAGACTTTCATTGACGTTTTCAAGATCTTTCTCAAGACGTTCAATTAGTTTTGAGCAAGATGAAAGACGTTGAAAACTTCTTCAATATTTTCTCGTAGAATTTGGGAACCCTAATCGCATCGGAAATGACATCGATGTGAAGAATTGTCTTGGTGTGGCCGTTTTTGCTTCGTACAGCGCCGCGTGCTGTGTGGTGACATGAGGTGGCATGTGTGTTGTCCCAGCTGCTCGGCGTATTGCGCTGACGCGCCTGTGTCGGCCCGACAGGACTGGTGCCGGCACTGCCGTACCCACTGGCGGCGGCGGCGGCGGACCTCTCTCCCGCCATGGCGGTGCGGCTGGCGCTGTCGGTGACTGCCGACTCGGCGGCGGCGACTCGGCGCGGCCGGCCGCCGACGGGCCTCCGGCTGCGGCTGGTGGTGTCGTCCGACGACGAGGACGCCGACCGGCCCGACGAGCCGTCGCCGCCGTGCGTCAGCCCGCCGCTGCTTGTCGCGGCGGACGGCCGCAGCCGCGCCGTCAGCGACGCGTGCGCTGCTCAGGCTGCAGCCGCGGCGGGGAGCGCCGGCACTGTCGGCGGCGGTGACACGTGCGCTGCTCAGGGTGGAGTCGGGGCAGCCGGCGGCGGCGACACGCGTGCTGCTCAGGGTGGAGCCGCGGCGGAGAGCGCCGGGGTAGCCTGCGGCGGTGACACGTGCGCTGCTCAGGGTGGAGCCGTGATGGAGAGCGTCGGCACTGTCGGCGGCGGCGACACGTGCGCTGCTCAGGGTGGAGCCGCGGCGGGTAGCGCCGGGGCAGACGGCGGCGGTGACACGTGCGCTGCTCAGGGTGGAGCCGTGATGGAGAGCGTCGGCACTGTCGGCGGCGGCGACACGTGCGCTGCTCAGGGTGGAGCCGCGGCGGAGAGCGCCGGGGTAGCCTGCGGCGGTGACACGTGCGCTGCTCAGGGTGGAGCCGTGATGGAGAGCGTCGGCACTGTCGGCGGCGGTGACACGTGCGCTGCTCAGGGTGGAGCCGCGGCGGGTAGCGCCGGGGCAGACGGCGGCGGTGACACGTGCGCTGCTCAGGGTGGAGCCGTGATGGAGAGCGTCGGCACTGTCGGCGGCGGCGACACGTGCGCTGCTCAGGGTGGAGCCGTGATGGAGAGCGTCGGCACTGTCGGCGGCGGTGACACGCGTGCTGCTCAGGGTGGAGCCACAGCGGGGAGCGCCGGGGCAGACCGCGGCGGCGGAAGCGCCGATCCAGCCGACGCTGGAGTCGGGTGTCGGACGCCTTTGGTCGGTGGCGGCTGCGACCCACAGCCGACGGCCGCGCCCGGTGTGCCAGCGCAGTGCCATCAGACCAGACCTGACCAGGCCAGACCAGTCGCAGTACCATCAGCGTCGCCTCTGGCGAGTCACCGTGACCTCGACCACACGCGTGGGCTGAGTCGCGACCTTAGCCTCGGCGCGGTGGGCGGCCTGGCCGTGGTGGGGCCGTCAGGAGGTGCCCGCGACGACCGCTGTATTATTCCCACTGTTTCCGATGTCGTGGAGCACTGCGCGTCCAACATCGAGTCAGATGACGTCTCATCAGTGCAGCGGCACCGGCCGCGGTCTGGCGTTGACATCGGTCACGCCGTTTCCGACACAGTGGACGGCGCTCTACGTCAGGTGTACCGCCCCCACGGCTGGCGTGCTGACCCCTGCGACCTCTCTCCGGTCCCCGATATCCACTGGGAGCCGTGCCGTAACGTCACTATCAGGCGACGCGGGAGGGCCTCCAGTGTCAGTCATGACGTATCCTCTAACGTAACGGTGAAGCGAGGAAGTAGGGCCTCCAGTGTCAGTCATGACGTATCCTCTGACGTTATGGTGAAGCGAGGAAGTAGGGCCTCCAGTGTCAGTCATGACGTATCCTCTGAGGTCACGGAGAAGCGAGGAAGGAGGGCCTCCAGTGCCAGTCGTGACGTATCCTCTGAGGTCACGGAGAAGCGAGGAAGACGTGCCTCCAGTGTCAGTCATGACGTATCCTCTGAGGTCACGGAGAAGCGAGGAAGACGTGCCTCCAGTGTCAGTCATGACGTATCCTCTGAGGTCACGGAGAAGCGAGGAAGGAAGGCCTCCAGTGCCAGTCGTGACGTATCCTCTGATGTCACGGTGAAGCGAGGAAGGAGGGCCTCCAGTGTCAGTCGTGACGTATCATCTGAAGTTACAATGAAGCGAGGAACACGTGCCTCCAGCGTTAGTCATGACGTATCCTCTGACGTCACAGTAAAGCGAGGAGGGAGGGCCTCCAGTGTTCCTCATGACGTATCCTCTGAAGACATAGTGAAGCGAGGAAGACGCGCCTCCAGTGTCAGTCATGACGTATCATCTGACGTTATGGTGAAGCGAGGAAGGAGGGCCTCCAGTGTCAGTCATGACGTATCCTCTGAGGTCACGGTGAAGCGAGGAAGGAGGGCCTCCAGTGTCAGTCATGATGTATCCTCTGACGTCACAGTGAAGCGACGAATGAGGGCCTCCAGTGTTAGTCGTGACGTATCCCCTGACGTTATGGTGAAGCGAGGAAGAAGGGCCTCCAGCGTCGGTCATGACGTAGCCTCTGAAGTCACAGTGAAGCGAGGAACACGTGCCTCCAGTGTTAGTCATGACGTATCCTCTGACGTCACAGTAAAGCGAGGAGGGAGGGCCTCCAGTGTTCCTCATGACGTATCCTCTGAAGACATAGTGAAGCGAGGAAGACGCGCCTCCAGTGTCAGTCATGACATATCATCTGACGTTATGGTGAAGCGAGGAAGGAGGGCCTCCAGTGTCAGTCATGACGTATCCTCTGAGGTCACGGTGAAGCGAGGAAGGAGGGCCTCCAGTGTCAGTCATGATGTATCCTCTGACGTCACAGTGAAGCGACGAAGGAGGGCCTCCAGTGTTAGTCGTGACGTATCCCCTGACGTTATGGTGAAGCGAGGAAGAAGGGCCTCCAGCGTCAGTCATGACGTAGCCTCTGAAGTCACAGTGAAGCGAGGAAGTAGGGCCTCCAGTGTCAGTCATGATGTATCCTCTAACGTCACAGTGAAGCGAGGAAGGAGGGCCTCCAATGTCAGCCAAGACGTAGCCTCTGAAGTCACAGTGAAGCGAGCAAGGAGGGCCTCCAGCGTCAGTCATGACGTATCCTCTGACGTTATGATGAAGCGAGGAAGGTGGGCCTCCAGTGTCAGCCATGACGTAGCCTCTGAAGTTACAGTGAAGCGAGGAGGGAGGGCATCCAGTGTCAGTCATGACGTATCCTGTGACGTCACTGTGAAGCGAGGAAGAAGGGCCTCCAGCGTCAGTCATGACGTATCCTCTGACGTTATGGTGAAGCGAGGGAGAAGGGCCTCCAGTGTCAGTCATGACGTATCCTCTGAAGTTACAGTGAAGCGAGGGAGAAGGGCCTCCAGCGTCAGTCATGACGTATCCTCTGACGTTGTGGTGAAGCGAGGGAGAAGGGCCTCCAGTGTCAGTCATGACGTATCCTCTGAAGTTACAGTGAAGCGAGGAAGAAGGGCCTCCAGCGTCAGTCATGACGTATCCTCTGACGTTACGATGAAGCGAGGGAGAAGGGCCTCCAGTGTCAGTCATGACGTATCCTCTGAAGTCACAGTGAAGCGAAGAAGGGTATCCAGTGTCAGCCATGACGTAGCATCTGAAGTCACAGTGAAGCGAGGAAGACGTGCCTCCAGTGTCAGTCATGACGTATCCTCTGAAGTCACAATGAAGCGAGGAAGTAGGGCCTCCAGTGTCGGTCATGACGTATCCGCTGATGTCACGGTGAAGCGAGGAAGGAGGGCCTCCAGTGTCAGTCATGACGTTTCCTCTGGTGTCACAGTGAAGCGAGGAAGACGTGCCTCCAGTGTTAGTCATGACGTATTCTCTGACGTCACAGTGAAGCGAGGAGGGAGGGCATCCAGTGTTAGTCATGATGTATCATCTGGCGTTATGGTGAAGCGAGGAAGACGTTCCTCCAGTGTCAGTCATGACGTATCTTCTGGCGTTATGGTGAAGCGAGGAAGACGTGCCTCCAGTGTCAGTCATGACGTGTCCTCTGACGTAGCGGTGAAGCGAGGAAGGAGGGCCTCCAGTGCCAGTCATGACGTATCTTCTGACGTTATGATGACGCGAGGAAGACGTGCCTCCAGTGTTAGTCATGACGTATTCCCTGACGTCACAGTGAAGCGAGGAGGGAGGGCATCCAGTCTTAGTCATGACGTATCATCTGACGTTATGCTGAAGCGAGGAAGACGTTCCTCCAGTGTCTGTCATGACGTATCTTCTGGCGTTATGGTGAAGCGAGGAAGACGTGCCTCCAGTGTCAGTCATGACGTATCCTCTGACGTAGCGGTGAAACGAGGAAGGAGGGCCTCCAGTGTCAATCACGACGTATCCTCTGACGTCACCATCAGGCAAGGCAGGAGTACCTCCAGTGCCAGTCACAACGTAACCTGTGACTTCACGGTGAAGGGAAGTAGAAGGGTCTCCAGCGTTGGCCGTGACGTAGCCTCTGACGTCACTGTAAATCAAGACAGTCTTTCAGTATTTGGTGCTTGTCGTGATGTCACGTCAAACGAGCGAGTGTCCAGCGCTTGCGATGCCGTCAGCACGCGATCCGGCAGGACAGCCTCCATTGTCGACACCTCGCTGCCGTCAGTGCGCGTCCGCCTCGACGCTCTGCGAACCGCGTCAGAGTCGACTCCGCGCACCTGTAGTGACGTCATCAGTCACGTGACGGTGCGGCGGCAGCGACGGGCGTCGAGGAGTGCGACCACCGGCGCTCCTTCGCCGTCTGCTCTGCGCGTTGCCGGGCCCGGCGTCAGCGGTCTGGCGCAGTCCCCCGCTGCTGCCGAACCTGCCGTCGCCGACTCGGCGCGTTCCCCTCCAAGAGGACTGTCTCCTGTTGGCCGCTTGTATCCCTGCTCGGCGCCGCCGTCACTTTCGCGCCGCGGCGTCAGTCGTGCGGTGTTGCCGGGAGGGCGGCCACCCACGGCGGTGTGCGGCAACACGCGTGACGTCACGTCGACGGGGCGGGCCACCGTTCACGTCGACAGGGCTGCTGCCGACGAAGTCGACAGCGTGCTGCGTGAGGCAAGTCGGACGGCAAGTCGGCTGCAGAGTGACGCCGGACCCGGCCAGACGCGTTACCCGAGCCACGATCGTGACGTCAGCCGCGGTCGTGACGTCAGCCGCGGTCATGACGTCAGCCACGATCGTGACGTCAGTCGCGGTCGTGACGTCAGCCACGGTCGTGACGTCAGCCGCGGTCGTGATGTCAGCCACGATCGTGACGTCAGCCACGATCGTGACGTCAGCCACGATCGTGACGTCGGCCGCGGTCGTGACGTCAGCCACGATCGTGACGTCGGCCACGATCGTGACGTCGGCCGCGCTCGTGACCTCGGCAGGGCGGACGACTCGTCCGTGGTGCGGTTACCGGAGAATGGCGGCCTCGATGGTGCCCGCACCGCCCCCGCTGCTGCCGGTGTCGAGGAGCACTGCGCTGCGCGCGCCAGCTGCGATGGTTGTACGAACTGTGCGCGGAAGCGGCGCGCATCCGGTGGATGTCAGACGGTGGACACTGACAAGATGCGCCAACGGCGTGCGGCCAGCGTCGGCTGCGGTGGCCGTGCTGTTGGCACGTGTGCACCTCGTGCGACTGGTGGGGATTACCCCGCTGGCACTGTCGACGTGGGCAGCCGTCGCGCATCCAGCGTGGAGTGCGGCGACAATGCTGCCAACCGTCGCAGCCGTCGCGCATCCAGCGTGGGGTGCGGGGACAGTGCTGCCAACCGTCGCAGCCGTCGCGCATCCAGCGTGGAGTGCGGTGACAATGCTGCCAACCGTCGCAGCCGTCGCGCATCCAGCGTGGAGTGCGGCGACAATGCTGCCAACCGTCGCAGCCGTCGCGCATCCAGCGTGGGGTGCGGGGACAGTGCTGCCAACCGTCGCAGCCGTCGCGCATCCAGCGTGGAGTGCGGCGACAATGCTGCCATAGCCGTCGCGCATCCAGCGTGGAGTGCGGCGACAATGCTGCCAACTGTCGCAGCCGTCGCGCATCCAGCGTGGAGTGCGGCGACAGTGCTGCCACGTGTCGCAGCCGTCGCGCATCCAGCGTCGGCTGTGACGTGCGCACCGTCTCGGGCGCGGGTCTCCGTCTGTCCGGCAGCGCCGGCTCCACCTCTGCTGACGACCGTGCCGTGCACGGGCCCGGCGATGAGGTCACGGGCGGCCGGTGGGCGGCCGGTGATTGGTGCCGTGACGTCACCAGCGGTGGGGCGTCACGACGAGACTCTGTGTGTCGCGCGCCGGCCCGGCCAGCCCGCCTGCGGTTGAGTGTGGTGCTGGAGGAGTCCCCGCTCCGGCCTGGAGACTCGTCCCGGATGAGTCCGGCGGTGTGACGCGGTCGGCGCTCCCGGAAGCTGGAGGAAGCTCCCGGGAGGAGTTCGTGACCCTTGGCAGTGCGATACGTGTGTGTGTGTGTGTGCCTGGAGGAGTCCCGTAATATGGCGTAGTTCTCTTCTGTGGATTCCCTGCTGAGTTCGGCGCGCGCCGGAGGTTCTTCCAAGTGACTCAGCTCGGAGCAGCAGCTGTGTGATGACTGTTTCTACGCCCGAATTATGGAGGAGGTTGTGTAATGGCCGTGAACTGTGTGTACGACAGTTGAGCGCAAGGAAGCGAATCAGTACAAGTCAGTGTTGAAATAATGGCTTTTCGTCAGGTGTGAGATGTCGAAACGAATACAGTAGGGTGTCGGAATTCGCCATGGAAACGATGTCATTCAATAGAACAGAAGTTGTTCAAACACAATTGTGATCCGAAAGGGAACACATACGTGCACTTTTTTTCCTTGTTTTGAGAAACATAATTTGTGGGTAATAACTATTGTAGCGATAGCGATGCAAAATACCTATCCTTATGAATTGATATTGTATAACAGGCCACATCATAGGTAATCCTCTTACCAGGAATTGTGTTCAAAGATGTTCGTGCATAACAATCCACAATGGTGAGTATCAGTGTGATACTTATCAACAATATACTGCTAGAAATTTAATATGAAGGCTTCATGGCGACTCATGAACCACGATGTCGATATTATGTTGGGAGGGATGTCGATTCGTGTTCAGAAAGTGGCATGTTCCACCATATTTCACGAATCATTATCACTGGTACCAGTCGACTTGAAATGGAGATGCAAATTGGCAGTGCAGTCGTGTTGCTCCGACACAGTATCCCGAATGCGACCACTTGGCTCGGCTGTGAGAAAATGAACTGAATTGATCGTGTCTGTGTACAGAAGTGGAATTACATTTATCTTCAGCTACGTGTTGTGGCTACTGCTCCGCTATCGCATTAGGTGGCGAAATTTGACCACCAAGTGCTTCGATTGCTTTCTCAGGAGATACGATTGGATGTGTCCAGAGTGAATCACGAACCAGGATGAATCCGGGGTTCATCGGACCTAGGTCGCGATGAACAACGTGCGAATTGTCTGTCTGCGCGGTTGCATCAACTTCCTCTTGCGACACCACATTTATAATTTGCAGCAGCAACTTTAATGAATAGCTTTCGACATATGTGTACGGAGGGACACTGGGGAAATGTGCCCCCCCTCCCCAATGGAAGGTGTCGCCCTTCCGACCGGGAAAAAAGGAATGGGCGCTAAATGACCAAACCTGGTCGATGCGCCCTAAAACTGAAATAACCGACCGGGGAAACGCACGCTCCGAGAGGAATAGGCACTTTAATTTCCTTGGAAGGAAAAAAGCACTTTAATATACTCGGGCGCACTTCCCTCGGCGCACACACACGCCCGCTCGACGGATTTGCAGCCGAAGGCGCACCTCCAAAAAGAGCGTCTCGGGACGAATTCCCATATGACAATTTCTGAATCTGTCCCTGCCATTCGGGTACTATTTATAAGACATTACAGGCACGGATCCATCCAGCTGCGTTGTGGCCGACAAAACAAAGTATGTGCTCCTCTTGGCAGCGCATCTGCACACACTGATTCTGCGATCCGCCCGTACCCAGGGCCTTACCAATGGCGGATACAAGGGGGCATCTTCCCCCCTGCGAGAGGGTACCGCTCCGCCGGCGAAGAAAAACGCCTCTCTATGAAGGCTCGAGTTCACTCCCTCGATTGTTTTCAGCCAGATGCGTCCCTCTGGGGAAAGGCGCCCCTTCGGGAAGTCTCGAGTGCTGCCCCCTCGAATTTTCAGCCAGAAGGGAGACGAAAGGCACCCTTCCGGGAATGACTGAGTGTAACCTCTCCACCCTTGAATTTTTCGGCCAGAGGCGCCCCTCCGGACGTGTACACCGACAATTATTGGATCCACCCCTGGGTCTCGCATGGGCTCCACTTGCATTTTCGTGAGATTCAGCGACGTTCATAGTATTTCGTAGTAAATAGCTACCTCAATAATGGCGCAGATTAGTCGCTCGCGAAACAGAAAAACAAACTGCCGCCCGCGCGGGAGTGATTTGGCTGGCCCGGTGGTCGTGAGAGCTTTTCGCGAGCGGTGCTTGTGTCGTAAGTCCGTTTCCGTGCGCACGGAGCCAGAAGATGGCACCTAAAAAGCGGGATCGAGAAGAGGAAAATGGAAGAACAATATCCACGGACCAATTAAAACAGGACCATGAGATGTTCTTGCAGGCATTCGAAAGTAAGCATTTAGACGTTATTGGCGCATCTCTTTGTTATATATTTTGCGTTCCTGCATGAGCTGAAATTGCCCCTTTTCACATTTCTGAATCAGGAAGCATATCAGTACAATGTATTTTCACATGGCAGTACTTAATTACAATAAATTAAGTTTACAGGGACTGTTTTTGGTTTTGTGATGGCTCCAATTTCAGCTTAAAATTATTGCAATATTATGTATGCTGGGTGACTAATGAAATCATGTTGATGCTAGGACAGGCATCTTACATAACTATGAAACCAAATGCTGGGCCTCATCTGATGATGTGGAAATGCAAAATAACTGTACAATATGTGTAGGTAGGTACTTACACTGATGATATTTTCAATTGTGCATAGGCTACTATTTTTAGGAACTACCTAGGTATATCACCATAAAAACGAACATTTCTGCTCAGTGCAATTTATGGTAAATTTTTATTAAAAGGTGTTCTTGGAATTTTGGGATTTTTTGCGGAATACTATGTTTATGAACGTGATTCAGAAGATGCGATCATTCGTATTCTCCGTAAATGCTTACGTCTCTGTTAATCTTAGCGATAATATCTATAATGCGCCATATATGTCACACTGCTGCTCTTTGTTACATAATTTATCCATCCCTCACCTGGCACTTCTCAGACGTGATTAAAGGGACATTCAACACTTCACGCAGTTGATTCAACACGTTGAAAATGCTTCGTTTCTGCCTCTGCCACATAGATGATACCCTACTATTCCACCACAATGCCAAAAAAAACTAAACATACAGCACGGCCAAGGCGATATATAAACATGCAGCACGGCTCAGAGAGCAGCCGGCTTCCGCTCGGTCTCGTCTTCAGAGTGGGAAACTTACTTTCCGGGTTGGGAGTCGGAGTGCATACCGATTTCTTCCGGAGTACATTTTCATGGACATTATTTTTTTATGCATGGAATCTGTTTACCAGTAAACGACCAGAAGACCTAAATCAGTACCTACATAATATGCATAAGTAATATCATTCTCATTTTTGGTCAAATCAAATGCCAAAACATACGAACAAAGAAGTGAATAATGGATGGCACTGCCCGGCAGTGACCCGCAATACTCAGCACTGTTTTGTTTCTTATAACTCACAGGAGAAATGCGTTTTCCTTTCACTGTTGGTCTCAGTACAAGGCTAGCCATATGAAAAACAAACAAAAATACTTCACCCTCAGCTCAGAGCCAACCTACCTACGCAGCCAATTTCCCACGTACACGCAACTCTGCTACCGCACACACCACAGTTGGATGTGATCAAAGCAAAGGATCAGTCAAGGTCTTGTGTTTACTGGTAACTTGTGTGGACACTGTTAACCATGTGTTCAAAGTTGCTAATGGTTATGACGTCATATACAAAATACCTTGCATTGATTGGTTGACAGACAGATTTCAGAACAGAAAATGCTAACGCAGCCAATTCTGATCGGTGGCCTCCGGGACTCTGGAGAAGTCTCTTAAAACTATCAAAGTTTCCCACTATAGGGTGGCACGAACACAGGTATTCCGAGACACAGCTCCAGAGCCGGAGAAGTGTTCTCAGTGTGCATGTGCATCATCTTGCAAGTTGCTGTTGGCACGTTGTCAGCAATTCCGGTGGTTGAGATTGATGGAGTGTGTGAAGCTGTGGTCCGGCTGCTGACTGCTACAGAAAGTGATTAGTTTGAGTGGTGACCGTAAGTGGAATAACCAGAGCTTTTTTTGGGTGTCGTTCTGTGTTTGTTTTTGTTGATATCTTTGTTCCCACATTTGTGTCGGAGTACATGTGAAGCCCATCCTATCCAGTATGAACCTGGAGTGCAAAAATGTTTTCAGAGATAAAATCTCTTAAGAAGTGCCTTAATTCCCACCCTGCTCGTCTTGCCTCACTACTTCCAACAAATAGTATGATAATTCATAATTAAATAGGAAAACCTAACCTAACCTAACCTAATGTAATACAATCTACTCTTATCTAAACTAATATAAACTCATATTATAATTTAAAAACACAAGCGTAATATTTATCGTGACGTCATCCGTACACACGGCCTCTCAAGCCGTGCTCTGCTTAGTTTTTTCCGGCATTCTGGTGGAGTAGTATCGGCATGTCATCTATGTGGCAAAGAGTCGGAAACCAAGCATTTTCTACGTGAAAAAGTGTTGAATCAACTACGTGAAGTGTTGAATGTCCCTTTAATCACGTCTGAGAAGTGCCAGGTGAGGGATGGATAAATTATGCAACAAATAACAGCAGTGTGGCATATATGGTGCATTATAGATATTGTCGCTAAGATTAACCGAGACGTAAGCTGAGACGGAGAAAACAAATGGTCGCATCTTCCGAATCACGTTCATAAACATGGCATTCCACAAAAAAAAATCCTATAATTCCAAAAACGCCTTTTAAGAAAAAATACCCAATTTATTTGCATTAATAACGTGATATTGTGTTGTGCTGCCTTCAGAGCATGCCATAAAAATGACTGACAAGGGGTATGTTCCTGCACCCTCATCCGGAATAGGTTGAGGTTTGGCGAGTAGAGGTCTTCCAGGTTGAGGCACGACAATGACCAGTAGAGTTTTGTACTTCAATCAACTGTTGGCGGTGGTATGGTTGTAGTGCTATTTGGAGCATATGTGCAAATCAGTGGCATTTTCTGTCGCTTGCTCAAATCTTGCACATAATGCCAGTATTTTTTTTATTGATTGATATACTTACTTGCTGTTGTGAAAGCCCAATGAATCCTATTGTACAGCAGCTATTGGAGGATGAATTAAGCATGCTGCAAACTGTTTTCTGATTCAGACTCTGACCAGGAAGCTGATGCACAGTGGATCAAAATGGCTTGTGCTGCTTCAGGAGCCAAAAAAACATTTATTCCAAGGGCAGATCCAGAAATGTTCAAGGTCAGGAGGCAGGTATTTATTTGGAGGGGAGCACTTTCCTTGAAGGGGTGCTGCTGCAGAAGTCCCTTGATGCTCTCATTCAGAAGAACATTCATGAATCAGGGGGAAAGGACTGCACTGCAGCATACTGAATGAGCATCTTTTACTCTGATAGGGGCACCTGGAGACAAAACACCATTTAGCTATGGGTACTCAAGTAGTATGGTGTTCTTTACAGGTTACCTGTTTGAGCAGGCATGTTGCTTTATATTTTTTGAGGGGACAAGTGCCATTTAATGTTGGCTTGCCCTCCCCTAGTCATTTTAACTGCTAACATTGGACCCCAGGGAGAGTGCCCTCAAATCCATTTGGACCTGGCTATTGCCTTCATATATTTCCCCAAAATAATTTTCATGAATATTCAATGCCATGCATCAGATGGAAACCACCTTTCCATGTGGAGGGCACACAGAGCTCCTCCTTCAGCCACTGATACATACATGAATGCAAACAAAAAGCATGGATGCATACAGCAAGCATGCCCCATCAAATGCATGCAAATTAACATGCATGACTGAAACTACAAGTTACCTATGCAATTTAAGATGCCCAGCTCCGATTTCCACTGGTGCATTGGATGCTCCTGAAGTACACTGGAGACAAAGTAGTGTAGTTGGTGACATAACATGGGTGACTGTTCATATCCATCGCATATCCCATGTCTCTTGGATTTCTTCCAAAAACAACTCTAAAATAAAGAAAGTGTGATGTATACAACCCAATGACTGTGCTCCTGGCCTAAGCCAGGTTAAAATATATTTCATGCTTAACACCAATGTTGCGGCACATTTGTCGTATTCCTTCCTCAACCACCGACCGGCCGGATTCGGTTTTTCCATCCGGTGGAGGTTCAATGAGGGTAAACCAATTCTGGATAAGGCACGGGAACGGCCGGTAGAGGAAATGGACACTCAATCTATTCCGGATGAGGGCGTAGGAACAGACCAAATGAATCACATGCTACATCTCTGGGACCATGTGCTATCCACTAGCAGAGTACTTGTGAACCAACTGTAACTACAATATCTTGGCAGTCCATCTGGATGTGAAGAGGTGTGATGGTGAGGCTGGGCCAAGTCAAATTGTTCAGTTCAGATTCAATTTCAGTTCAGAAATTTTGTCATATAGGTACATGGCAATGAGCATCTTGAGGCATACTGTTCCATCAGGCTAGGTCTGGCATTGACCATATTCCTATGAAGAGTCTCCATCAACTGCCTCTGATGCACTGGCAATAGTTGAAAGGACATTTATTTGCTGATCTCTGACTGTTGCCATTTATTTCTTTATCTAACTATATTTTTAACTGGATAATTGTTTTTTTTATCCCTGAACTAGAATAAGCAACACAAAGATGTGGCCATTCTTCTCAAGTACAATGGTTAAGCAGCAACTCCACTACCTGGGTACTATGCAGGTTTAGCTCTGGATGTTGGAAGCTAAGGATTTATGTACATAATCATGCTTTTTCCCAAGATAATTAAGTGCAGTGTTGACTTCCCTATTGCTTTAGCTATTCAACTGAAGCCTTTATATCTGATCTTCTTCAGCCACAACATTTATCAGTATTGTTGCTGTGGTGCCATCAACAGCACAAGTTGCAACAGAAGAAAAGGCTCTCTTGGTTGCAGCCTATCTTGCAGCCTATCAGGATGTGATGCTGATGAGATTGTCTATGGTAGCACAATGGGAGTGTGTTATGCAATAGCAAGTGAATTGGTGCTAGATAGGTTGCGATATATAGCTTCCTAGGAACTTGAGGTAAGGGATTGATTGGGGTGAGAGTATGTACATTTCTAGTACCTTTTCCAGTTAGGTTTAACCCAGATGGGCCCCTGTGGCTCTTATTAAGCATTAACACTTTATGACTTTATGACTATCTTTCTCCACTGTGAAGACTGGTGAATTGCACACCCTAGTACAAGACATGAGGACATGAACAGCAATCTGATTGCACTAAAACTATTTTGTGATGGCTGTGGGGTTGAGGAGTTTCTGACCATAATCAGAAACAGGATCAGAAACTGTTAAGTACATTCTCATTGTCTGATCTTATCAGCAGAATGGCTAGCAGCAAGCCTACTGCAATTTTGTGATTACCACAACTGCATGATCTCGGGGAGAGGTGTCACTTCATTTACTTTTAGGAGGGTTCTTAGCCCCTTCCTCTCAATGCTGTTGGTTGATACAGGTGACGCTGGTGACATGTGCCCCCATGGAAGGTGGAGTCCCTCATATTTTTGTTCAGCTCGAGGCACCCCTCTGAGAACAATAGGCTCAGTGTGTGCTTCAGTGTGCTCAATTGCACCCTGACCAATTGCGCCTCTGACTGACTAATTGCACCTCAATTGCACCAATTGCACTTCTGAAAAAGGTTCACCCTAAAACCCTAATAACCAGCCTGAAAAAGGTGCCTCTGCAGGGAGGTTCAAGTGCACACCCATCTCAATGGATTTATTGTTCAGCCAAAGGTGCTCCTTTATGATGAGGTAAGGATGCCTGAGTGCAGCTCCCATTCAATGCATGTTCAGCTGAAGGCATCCATCCCAAAAAAATGGAACTCCTTCAGACTAGTGCCCACCTCCATGAGAATTCCTTGGTACACCCTTGACAACTACCCTCTCAATGAACGCCAGTTCTCATGGGACAGGGCCTGTTCAGTTCTCCACAGCCCTGTGGTCCTGTTGGCCCCACCAGCCAGACTTGCAGGCAGGCAATTGTTGAACAAGGGAATTATTTCTTTTCTTCGAACCTTGCAACCACAAAAACTGCAACCTCCTCTCATGGTCTGCTATGCTTGGTACCTACCTGCCTAGAATACAGGCTATTGGTGAGGAAACATAATTGTATGCAGGCACATATCACATACCAGAAGGGAGGGGACGAGTGGTCTAGGGTAAGATGCTCGTCTCGCAATCGAAAGATTGTGGGTTCGAATCTCACCTGTCGCCACTCTTCGCCCGCGACCAATCGGCGTGAGAGATTGGCGACGCTATATGACTTAACGGTCGACGTGTCGTAAAACCAATAACCAACATACCAGGAGGGAATTGGTGAAAGTCACAGAAAACCCATGTTAAATTTTCAAAATTTGGACTTTTGAACAAGACAAGACGAAAGTGCTTTCACAATTTTACATGATCAATGAGATGATTTCCAGAGAATCGCGGTTTTGGACTGGACGATTTTAACTTTTCACACAGTGATTTTGCTTTTCAAGTGAAGCTACCCAGTGCTTTTCCAATAAGGTGACCTTCATCTTGAACCACTTTTGTGCAGAAAAAACGGTGCAATCACAGGAAAACTGGAACTGCTATGGGCATCTTTGGAGATAGGATTGGGTTAGTGAAACCAACAAACTTTCTACAGTGCATTCATGATTGACAGTGCATTTGTTGACAATCAACCTTTTATCTCTCACAGAACCAACTCAAATATATCGATACCTTCGTGCTCGCACCCTAGTCTCAGTAAGTATACACTGCATGCTGTTTCATTAATCTTGATCTTGTATGGCCATGAGCTCTTCATAAACCATGTCGCCATGCAGTAATGGGAACTTTTGGCATTGTCTGTTAAGGCATTTGCAAGGTTTTCTTCAATCATACAGGAATTGATGTCATGACAAATATAATTGAACTGATAAAATATATGCATATGTCTTCATCTATATGTGCAATAGCAACAGCATGAACCATGTTGAGTTTGTTGTGGTGCTGGCATGCGATTGCATCAAAGAAGTATCACCAGGAAGCTTTGAACTCTCAGTACCTTGGCAGATGAAATGATGCAGTGGCTCTCACCATTTGTGGATGTTTTTCAGCCTCTCTTTCTACATCGCAACCTGGTCTACATGAGGAGGATGGCAGCCAAAAAGACGAAGCCTAAGTTCACTCACGTGGACACATTCTTGGCGATGGTGAGTTGACAGCACACTCTCTTTTGAAGCACTTTATGCAGAAAGGTAGAATTGTCTTGGATGGTGTCATGTGGAATAATGTCAACTCCAGAAGATGGTTCTTTCCTTTCTACTACGGGGCACGCAAATAGAAGTAGAATTTGATCGTTTGGCAATTAATTGGAGCAAGCTGTCTCATCTTTCATCAAAATGTCCAAGCCTGTTGATTCTTAACCTAGGCGTTCCTGCAGCCATGCACCGCATGGTTATGCAAACTAAAATATAACTGCATTGAATATTTCCGAATTTGTTTCACTTCGCCTGTGATTCCTAATGCTATTATTGCCATAGTGTAAATCAAGATTAACTACTTTAAAACCGAGAGTACCAAATGGAGCTTCTGGTGTCCAGCCAATAGAAAATAGAGGCTCTTCTCATAAATTATTGGTCACACAGCTATCCTTGACATTTGGAGTTACAAAATAAAGCCGTAGCCCAGGTCATGTCTATCCCAATGCCACCTTTGTGCATGGTGTCACAACGCCAATACTTTTGTGGACATTCGCTATGCGCAGGCATACATTCTACCCGGTCTGTCTTCTTCCAATATACCGATTTTTTTAAATTGACCATCGGTTGCTACATTGGCATCCAAAAAGGGTAATGTTTTGTCGTTGCTAAGTTCGCTCGTAAGTTTCAATGCTGATCACTTTTCAAACCATTAATTTGCCTTTTCCAGATGAGCTCGTCCTTGACATCAACAAAGAGTCTTCCACATGCCGGCAATGCACGTTTCGTTTCACATAACCATGCTGGAGAGCATCAGTCTCTAGATTACCCATGTGAAAATTATGGAACAGGCGCCCAAGTGGAGACCCCATTGCTACCCTGTCCACTTGACAGTACAACTGTCCGTCTGGTCCCCACATGTCCGTCTGGTCCCCACATGTCCGTCTGGTCCTCACATGTCCGTCTGGTCCCCACATGTCCGTCTGGTCCCCACATGTCCGTCTGGTCCCCACATGTCCGTCTGGTCCCCACATGTCCGTCTGGTCCCCACATGTCCGTCTAGTCCTCGGGCCGGCGCCTCTGTTGTGCACGCACGGAGAACCCTCTCGAGAATAGACCGGTCTAGTTGGAAGGGTCGCACTGTGTTAGGATAGTATTATCAGGGCCTTCAGAAGGTGCAGCTTCAAAATTGCTTTGATTGAAAGGCATTTAATTCCAAATTCCATTGATTAAAACAGCTGTTGGTGAGCATCGGGTATGCAAACACAGGCATCGATATAGACATTAAAAACACATTAATGGACACATAAACAGACATCATCACGAGGTGCACTGGGTCGCCCCGGTAGCTCAGTTGGTTAGAGCGCAGGCCTGCACTGGTCTCCCCTGTCCTGGCAACACAGGGTTCGAGTCGCTTCACGCGCTCGCATTTAGCCCCCGGCTGGGAGGGTCAGTTGGCAACTGGCCCGATAAGGCCGGGGACGAGCTACCGGGCGGCCGTGTCGGTGCATTGACGGCACTTTTGGTCTTTTGGTCAAAACTTTTGGTCAAAATTCTGCCGATGAATTGGAATTAATGGATCGGGTGGTGGGACCAGGGTTCACGCAACAAGCTTTCCTTAGCAATAGGACCACCCCATAAAGCCACCCCAGCAAGAACCCGGATTAAATTTATTTAAAAAAATAATAAAATAGGTGTCAATGGGAAAGGCACACCCATTGCATTATTGCAATCAAATGAGCTAGTCATACCAAGCAGAGGAAGAAATCATAACGGAGGTAATCCGTAATGACGACCGTAAAAAACGACTATCAGTATACCATTCACTCTTTATCCATGAAGTGGGTCCCATTCTTAGCATACAGCAAAATGTTTGCATTACTCTCAACCTTTGGGTAAGCAGCACATCGTAGGAGACAGCCAGTTGGTGTGCCTCCTCCCCACTGGGAACTTGCCCGCTGCCGCACCGCAATCCGCGTTGTATCTCGTGTCAAAAATGTGATAGGAAATGCGACTATGACAGTTTTGCCAATCAACATTCGAATACTGATGGTGTAATGTTATATATGGTGTGTGACGTTGAATTTAGAGATCAATTGCATCTCAAGGAATGTCATGAAACTGCAAGTGATGAATTCTGATGATGAACAATGTACTTTTTTGAAACATTCCATATATTTAGTTGTTTGCTTATTTGTGTTTGTTTATTTATGTATTTACTCATTTTTATGTATATGTATAAATTAGTAAATACATAAATAAACAAACAAATAAATATCTGGTACACATATGTATAAAACAAACAAATATATATATATATATATATATATATATATATATATATATATATATATATATAAATATATATACATACATACATATATACCTGTATATGTATACATGTACATGTGTTTGTGTGTTTGTGACCCTGTCATGTCTGTGTGCCATGCCCGTACATGTCCTGCTGCCTGACGGCCACCATGTGTCACCAGGCGGAGAAGAAGCAGAGTGAACTGTCAGGCCGCACGCCCGGACAGTTCCTCACCATCTCTCACATCGGACTGTACATCAGCAAAAGTGTGTATTGCCACCTTCACCCCTCGCTCACCCAGCAGTTGGCGTCAAGCCGTAGCATGTAGGTGGAAACCAACATCCAGAGCAAATTTTGCTGGACCTGTGTATCCAGTTTGTATTTCCTAAATTGACTCTTGAAATTCTACATCATTCAGTTGTGGCAGTTGTGGCTACCAATTTCCCACTTTCTGTGTGCGGTTTTTTATTGTGTCATTTTCATGTTCCCACATTATGCCCATCATATTGCATATTATTAAAATGTCATTGCAAGTGTAGACATTTTCCGTTAGGCTTCTACACCCGGCGAAACAGCAATGCCGGAAAGTTGTCGCTCCGTCATGTGGTATCCTAACGGTTCGCACCCCTGCCCCCCCCCCCCCCCCCCACACACACTATCGCGGCTGCATGAAAGAGGTGGTGCCGGAGTGCCTGGGAAGCTCATGGTGTGCTGCTCTGTGGCTGGTATCCACCCATGAATCCATCCACCCATGAAGAACTCTGCGATTGTGGTTCTCTGGATATGACAGACTGTTTGTTGGGGTGGGGCATTCCCGTGGTGTCCTGTAATACCTGACGACTTCTGACAGTCGTCTTGTGTCTTGCAATACCTGACGGCCTCTGACAGTCGTCTGGTGCTCTGTAATATCTGACGACCTCTGACAGTCGTCTGGTGCTCTGTAATACCTGACGACCTCTGACAGTCGTCTGTAATACCTGACGACCTCTGACAGTCGTATGGTGCTCTGTAATACCTGACGACCTCTGATAGTCGTCTGGTGTTCTGTAATACCTGACGACCTCTGACAGTCGTCTGGTGCTCTGTAATACCTGACGACCTCTGATAGTCGTCTGTAGTACCTGACGGCCTCTGACAGTCGTCTGGTGCTCTGTAATATCTGACGACCTCTGACAGTCGTCTGGTGCTCTGTAATACCTGACGACCTCTGACAGTCGTCTGTAATACCTGACGACCTCTGACAGTCGTCTGTAATACCTGACGACCTCTGACAGTCGTCTGTGATGCCTGACGGCCTCTGACAGTCGTCTGTAATACCTGATGACCTCTGACAGTCGTCTGGTGTCCTGTAGTACCTGACGACCTCGGACAGTCGTCTGGTGTCCTGTAATACCTGACGATCTCTGACAGTCGTCTGGTGTCCTGTAATACCTGACGATCTCTGACAGTCGTCTGGTGTCCTGTAATACCTGACGACCTCTGACGGTCGTCTGGTGTCCTGTAATACCTGACGACCTCTGACAGTCGTCTGGTGTCCTGTAATACCTGACGATCTCTGACAGTCGTCTGGTGTCCTGTAATACCTGACGATCTCTGACAGTCGTCTGGTGTCCTGTAATACCTGACGATCTCTGACAGTCGTCTGGTGTCCTGTAATACCTGACGATCTCTGACGGTCGTCTGGTGTCCTGTAATACCTGACGACCTCTGACAGTCGTCTGTGATGCCTGACGACCTCTGACAGTCGTCTGGTGTCCTGTAATACCTGACGACCTCTGACAGTCGTCTGTAATACCTGACGACCTCTGACAGTCGTCTGTAATACCTGACGACCTCTGACAGTCGTCTGTAATACCTGACGACCTCTGACAGTCGTCTGTGATGCCTGACGGCCTCTGACAGTCGTCTGTAATACCTGACGGCCTCTGACGGTCGTCTGGTGTCCTGTAGTACCTGACGACCTCTGACAGTCGTCTGGTGTCCTGTAGTACCTGACGGCCTCTGACGGTCGTCTGGTGTCCTGTAGTACCTGACGACCTCGGACAGTCGTCTGGTGTCCTGTAATACCTGACGATCTCTGACAGTCGTCTGGTGTCCTGTAATACCTGACGATCTCTGACAGTCGTCTGGTGTCCTGTAATACCTGACGATCTCTGACAGTCGTCTGGTGTCCTGTAATACCTGACGACCTCTGACAGTCGTCTGGTGTCCTGTAATACCTGACGACCTCTGACAGTCGTCTGTAATACCTGACGACCTCTGACAGTCGTCTGTGATGCCTGACGGCCTCTGACAGTCGTCTGTAATACCTGACGACCTCTGACAGTCGTCTGTGATGCCTGACGGCCTCTGACAGTCGTCTGTAATACCTGACGGCCTCTGACGGTCGTCTGGTGTCCTGTAGTACCTGACGACCTCTGACAGTCGTCTGGTGTCCTGTAATACCTGACGACCTCTGACAGTCGTCTGGTGTCCTGTAATACCTGACGACCTCTGACAGTCGTCTGGTGTCCTGTAATACCTGACGATCTCTGACAGTCGTCTGGTGTCCTGTAATACCTGACGATCTCTGACAGTCGTCTGGTGTCCTGTAATACCTGACGATCTCTGACTGACAGTCGTCTGGTGTCCTGTAATACCTGACGATCTCTGACAGTCGTCTGGTGTCCTGTAATACCTGACGACTTCCTGTAATACCTGACGACCTCTGACAGTCGTCTTGGTGTCCTGTAATACCTGACGACCTCTGACAGTCGTCTGTGATGCCTGACGACCTCTGACAGTCGTGTGGTGTCCTGTGATACCTGACGACCTCTGACAGTCGTCTGATGCAGTCGTCTGTAATACCTGACGGCCTCTGACGGTCGTCTGGTGTCCTGTAGTACCTGACGACCTCTGACAGTCGTCAGTCGTCTGAAGTGTCCTTGTAATACCTGACGACCTCTGACAGTCGTCTGTGATGCCTGACGGCCTCTGACAGTCGTCTGTAATACCTGACGGCCTCTGACGTCGTCTGGTGTCCTGAGTACCTGACGACCTCTGACAGTCGTCGGTGTCTGTGTACCTGACGACCTCTGACAGTCGTCTGGTGTCCTGTAATACCTGACGACCTCTGACAGTCGTCTGTGATGCCTGACGACCTCTGACAGTCGTCTGTAATACCTGACGACCTCTGACAGTCGTCTGTAATGCCTGACGACCTCTGACTGTCGTCTGGTTGTCCGGACAGTCTCATGTTTTGTTTGTTGCAGTGTCCTGCAGTCTGCGATAGTCTCCCGCAGCGTGGTAGTATCTTGCATCGTTGTAGTATTCTGCGGTGTGTGGTAGCGCCCTGGAGTGTTCTTTAATTATTGTAATACCTTGCTGTATGTAGAAGTGTCTCGCATTGTAGGAGTGTGGCAGTGTCCTTTCGCAGTGCGTGTTAGTGTCCTGCAGCGTGCGGTAGTGTCGCGTAGTGTCGCGCTTGTCCAGCCAAGTGACGGAGTGGCGCCGCTGCTGCAGACGACTCGCTGCCGACCTCGGTCCGGGTGGAGACGTCGCTGAAGAAGCTGTGCCACAAGCGGCGGAAGGAGGGCGCCGCTCCTGCCGTTACGGTGAGTGATGGCCGCCCGAGGCCGACACCCGCACACGATCCGTGTCAGGTCGTCTGCTGCCGACACCCCACACAATCAGTGTCAGATCGTCTGCTGCCGACATCCTCACACAATCCGTGTCGAGTCGTCCGTCTGCTGCCGACATCCTCACACCCCCACACAATCCGTGTCATGATGGAAATGTCATGATGATCCATCCAACATGATGGAAATGTTGTATGGAAATCATACATCTTGTTGAATACATCATAGTTTTGCATTATTATAGTTACTACTAGGCATTCAAACAGCTGATTAAAAGCAATAACCTCGATCTATGTATTACGTCTTTTGACGGCAAACGTTCTCAAATCGTATCATCGGTGACGAGTGGTCCAGGGGTAAGATACTCGTCTCACAATCGAAAGGTTGTGGGTTCGAGTCTCACCTGTCGCTACTCTTCGCCCGCGACCAATCGGCGTGAGAGATTGGCGACGCTACATGACTCAACGGTCGACGTGTCGTAAAACCAATAACCAACCAAATCGTATCATCTTTCAATCCACCAGATTGGGCGCTAAACGATCACGTGTTTTGGCCGAGGCGCCCTAAAGCCCAAATAACTGACTAATCCACCAGATTGCAGAACATTGGTGTATTTCAGCATTTTCCTTGTCCCTTTGTAGTCTCATAAGGGAGATGCATTTCACATTGTGCCCTCTCAATTTATTTGAAGCAGAAGCACCTGAATCAGGGTCAATACCATGATACACCAGAACGAAACCAGGCATCACATCGTTTTCTCGGCCTGGTTCGCGTTTTTTGTGTGTTTCACACGACTTGACATGAATCCAATTTCAGACATCATTTGGCTTCAACGAGGTGGTGGTGAATCCAAGCGAGGTATCTGCCCCACCAACTGTGCCTACCTCCTGCATACCAGCTGATAGGTGAGAGGTCCCCTGTGTACCAGCTGGGAGGTAAGGTATCTGCCCCACCAACTGTGCCTACCTCCTGCATACCAGCTGATAGGTGAGAGGTCCCCTGTGTACCAGCTGGGAGTGGTGAATCCAAGCGAGGTATCTGCCCCACCAACTGTGCCTACCTCCTGCATACCAGCTGATAGGTGAGAGGTCCCCTGTGTACCAGCTGGGAGTGGTGAATCCAAGCGAGGTATCTGCCCCACCAACTGTGCCTACCTCCTGCATACCAGCTGATAGGTGAGAGAGCCCGTGTACTAGGTATCTGCCCCACCAACTGTGCCTACCTCCTGCATACCAGCTGAGAGGTGAGCGAGCCCGTGTACTAGAGGTATCTGCCCCACCAACTGTGCCTACCTCCTGCATACCAGCTGATAGGTGAGAGAGCCCTACCAGCTGGGAGTGGTGAGAGCCAAGTCTAGGTATCTGCCCCACCAACTGTGCCTACCTCCTGCATACCAGCTGATAGGTGAGAGAGCCCGTGTACTAGCTGGGAGGTATCTGCCCCACCAACTGTGCCTACCTCCTGCATACCAGCTGATAGGTGAGAGAGCCCGTGTACTAGCTGGAGGTGAAGGTATCTGCCCCACCAACTGTGCCTACCTCCTGCATACCAGCTGATAGGTGAGAGAGCCCCTGTGTACCAGCTGGGAGTGGTATCTGCCCCACCAACTGTGCCTACCTCCTGCATACCAGCTGATAGGTGAGAGAGCCCGTGTACTAGGAGTATCTGCCCCACCAACTGTGCCTACCTCCTGCATACCAGCTGAGAGGTGAGAGAGCCCCTGTGTACTAGCTGGGAGGTGAAGGTATCTGCCCCACCAACTGTGCCTACCTCCTGCATACCAGCTGATAGGTGAGAGAGCCCCTGTGTACCAGCTGGGAGGTGAAGGTATCTGCCCCACCAACTGTGCCTACCTCCTGCATACCAGCTGATAGGTGAGAGAGCCCGTGTACCAGCTGGGAGGTATCTGCCCCACCAACTGTGCCTACCTCCTGCATACCAGCTGATAGGTGAGAGAGCCCGTGTACTAGGTATCTGCCCCACCAACTGTGCCTACCTCCTGCATACCAGCTGATAGGTGAGAGAGCCCGTGTACTAGCTGGGAGGGGTATCTGCCCCACCAACTGTGCCTACCTCCTGCATACCAGCTGATAGGTGAGAGAGCCCGTGTACTAGCTGGGAGGTGAAGGTATCTGCCCCACCAACTGTGCCTACCTCCTGCATACCAGCTGATAGGTGAGAGAGCCCCTGTGTACTAGCTGGGAGGGTGAAAAGGTATCTGCCCCACCAACTGTGCCTACCTCCTGCATACCAGCTGATAGGTGAGAGAGCCCGTGTACTAGCTGGGAGGTGAAGGTATCTGCCCCACCAACTGTGCCTACCTCCTGCATACCAGCTGATAGGTGAGAGAGCCCGTGTACTAGCTGGGAGGTATCTGCCCCACCAACTGTGCCTACCTCCTGCATACCAGCTGATAGGTGAGAGAGCCCGTGTACTAGCTGGGAGGTGAAGGTATCTGCCCCACCAACTGTGCCTACCTCCTGCATACCAGCTGATAGGTGAGAGAGCCCGTGTACTAGCTGGGAGGTGAAGGATCTGCCCCACCAACTGTGCCTACCTCCTGCATACCAGCTGATAGGTGAGAGAGCCCGTGTACTAGCTGGGAGGTGAAGATCTGCCCCACCAACTGTGCCTACCTCCTGCATACCAGCTGATAGGTGAGAGAGCCCGTGTACTAGCTGGGAGGTGAAGGTATCTGCCCCACCAACTGTGCCTACCTCCTGCATACCAGCTGATAGGTGAGAGAGCCCCGTGTACCAGCTGGGAGTGGTGAAAGAGTCTGCCCCACCAACTGTGCCTACCTCCTGCATACCAGCTGATAGGTGAGAGAGCCCGTGTACTAGCTGGGAGGTATCTGCCCCACCAACTGTGCCTACCTCCTGCATACCAGCTGATAGGTGAGAGAGCCCGTGTACTAGCTGGGAGGTGAAGGTATCTGCCCCACCAACTGTGCCTACCTCCTGCATACCAGCTGATAGGTGAGAGAGCCCGTGTACTAGCTGGGAGGTATCTGCCCCACCAACTGTGCCTACCTCCTGCATACCAGCTGATAGGTGAGAGAGCCCGTGTACTAGCTGGGAGGTATCTGCCCCACCAACTGTGCCTACCTCCTGCATACCAGCTGATAGGTGAGAGAGCCCGTGTACTAGCTGGGAGGTATCTGCCCCACCAACTGTGCCTACCTCCTGCATACCAGCTGATAGGTGAGAGAGCCCGTGTACTAGCTGGGAGGTATCTGCCCCACCAACTGTGCCTACCTCCTGCATACCAGCTGATAGGTGAGAGAGCCCGTGTACTAGCTGGGAGGTGAGTTCTGCCCCACCAACTGTGCCTACCTCCTGCATACCAGCTGATAGGTGAGAGAGCCCGTGTACTAGGTGATCTGCCCCACCAACTGTGCCTACCTCCTGCATACCAGCTGATAGGTGAGAGAGCCCGTGTACTAGGTATCTGCCCCACCAACTGTGCCTACCTCCTGCATACCAGCTGATAGGTGAGAGAGCCCGTGTACTAGGTATCTGCCCCACCAACTGTGCCTACCTCCTGCATACCAGCTGATAGGTGAGAGAGCCCGTGTACTAGGTATCTGCCCCACCAACTGTGCCTACCTCCTGCATACCAGCTGATAGGTGAGAGAGCCCGTGTACTAGGTATCTGCCCCACCAACTGTGCCTACCTCCTGCATACCAGCTGATAGGTGAGAGAGCCCGTGTACTAGGTATCTGCCCCACCAACTGTGCCTACCTCCTGCATACCAGCTGATAGGTGAGAGAGCCCGTGTACATGAGGTATCTGCCCCACCAACTGTGCCTACCTCCTGCATACCAGCTGATAGGTGAGAGAGCCCGTGTACTAGGTATCTGCCCCACCAACTGTGCCTACCTCCTGCATACCAGCTGATAGGTGAGAGAGCCCGTGTACTAGGTATCTGCCCCACCAACTGTGCCTACCTCCTGCATACCAGCTGATAGGTGAGAGAGCCCGTGTACTAGGTATCTGCCCCACCAACTGTGCCTACCTCCTGCATACCAGCTGATAGGTGAGAGAGCCCGTGTACTAGGTATCTGCCCCACCAACTGTGCCTACCTCCTGCATACCAGCTGATAGGTGAGAGAGCCCGTGTACTAGGTATCTGCCCCACCAACTGTGCCTACCTCCTGCATACCAGCTGATAGGTGAGAGAGCCCGTGTACTAGAGTATCTGCCCCACCAACTGTGCCTACCTCCTGCATACCAGCTGATAGGTGAGAGAGCCCGTGTACTAGGTATCTGCCCCACCAACTGTGCCTACCTCCTGCATACCAGCTGATAGGTGAGAGAGCCCGTGTACCAGCTGGGAGGTATCTGCCCCACCAACTGTGCCTACCTCCTGCATACCAGCTGATAGGTGAGAGAGCCCGTGTACCAGCTGGGAGGTGAGTCTGCCCCACCAACTGTGCCTACCTCCTGCATACCAGCTGATAGGTGAGAGAGCCCGTGTACTAGCTGGGAGGTAGATCTGCCCCACCAACTGTGCCTACCTCCTGCATACCAGCTGATAGGTGAGAGAGCCCGTGTACTAGCTGGGAGGTAAGGTATCTGCCCCACCAACTGTGCCTACCTCCTGCATACCAGCTGATAGGTGAGAGAGCCCGTGTACCAGCTGGGAGGTAGTATCTGCCCCACCAACTGTGCCTACCTCCTGCATACCAGCTGATAGGTGAGAGAGCCCGTGTACCAGCTGGGAGGTGAAGATCTGCCCCACCAACTGTGCCTACCTCCTGCATACCAGCTGATAGGTGAGAGAGCCCGTGTACCAGCTGGGAGGTGAAGGTATCTGCCCCACCAACTGTGCCTACCTCCTGCATACCAGCTGATAGGTGAGAGAGCCCGTGTACTAGCTGGGAGGTGAAGGTATCTGCCCCACCAACTGTGCCTACCTCCTGCATACCAGCTGATAGGTGAGAGAGCCCCGTGTACTAGCTGGGAGGTGAAGGTATCTGCCCCACCAACTGTGCCTACCTCCTGCATACCAGCTGAGAGGTGAGAGAGCCCGTGTGTGCCAGCTGGGAGGTGAAGGTATCTGCCCCACCAACTGTGCCTACCTCCTGCATACCAGCTGATAGGTGAGAGAGCCCGTGTACCAGCTGGGAGGTGAAGGTATCTGCCCCACCAACTGTGCCTACCTCCTGCATACCAGCTGATAGGTGAGAGAGCCCGTGTACTAGCTGGGAGGTATCTGCCCCACCAACTGTGCCTACCTCCTGCATACCAGCTGATAGGTGAGAGAGCCCGTGTACCAGCTGGGAGGTGAAGGTATCTGCCCCACCAACTGTGCCTACCTCCTGCATACCAGCTGATAGGTGAGAGAGCCCGTGTACCAGCTGGGAGGTGAAGGTATCTGCCCCACCAACTGTGCCTACCTCCTGCATACCAGCTGATAGGTGAGAGAGCCCGTGTACCAGCTGGGAGGTATCTGCCCCACCAACTGTGCCTACCTCCTGCATACCAGCTGATAGGTGAGAGAGCCCGTGTACTAGGTATCTGCCCCACCAACTGTGCCTACCTCCTGCATACCAGCTGATAGGTGAGAGAGCCCGTGTACTAGGTATCTGCCCCACCAACTGTGCCTACCTCCTGCATACCAGCTGATAGGTGAGAGAGCCCGTGTACCAGCTGGGAGGTGAAGGTATCTGCCCCACCAACTGTGCCTACCTCCTGCATACCAGCTGATAGGTGAGAGAGCCCCGTGTACCAGCTGGGAGGTGAAGGTCTGCCCCACCAACTGTGCCTACCTCCTGCATACCAGCTGATAGGTGAGAGAGCCCGTGTACCAGCTGGGAGGTATCTGCCCCACCAACTGTGCCTACCTCCTGCATACCAGCTGATAGGTGAGAGAGCCCCGTGTACCAGCTGGGAGGTGAAGGTATCTGCCCCACCAACTGTGCCTACCTCCTGCATACCAGCTGATAGGTGAGAGAGCCCGTGTACCAGCTGGGAGGTGAAGGTATCTGCCCCACCAACTGTGCCTACCTCCTGCATACCAGCTGATAGGTGAGAGAGCCCGTGTACCAGCTGGGAGGTGAAGGTATCTGCCCCACCAACTGTGCCTACCTCCTGCATACCAGCTGATAGGTGAGAGAGCCCGTGTACTAGCTGGGAGGTGAAGGTATCTGCCCCACCAACTGTGCCTACCTCCTGCATACCAGCTGATAGGTGAGAGAGCCCGTGTACCAGCTGGGAGGTGAAGGTATCTGCCCCACCAACTGTGCCTACCTCCTGCATACCAGCTGATAGGTGAGAGAGCCCGTGTACTAGCTGGGAGGTGAAGGTATCTGCCCCACCAACTGTGCCTACCTCCTGCATACCAGCTGATAGGTGAGAGAGCCCGTGTACCAGCTGGGAGGTGAAGGTATCTGCCCCACCAACTGTGCCTACCTCCTGCATACCAGCTGATAGGTGAGAGAGCCCGTGTACTAGCTGGGAGGTGAAGGTATCTGCCCCACCAACTGTGCCTACCTCCTGCATACCAGCTGATAGGTGAGAGAGCCCGTGTACCAGCTGGGAGGTGAGGTATCTGCCCCACCAACTGTGCCTACCTCCTGCATACCAGCTGATAGGTGAGAGAGCCCGTGTACTAGCTGGGAGGTGAAGGTATCTGCCCCACCAACTGTGCCTACCTCCTGCATACCAGCTGATAGGTGAGAGAGCCCCGTGTACCAGCTGGGAGGTGAAGGTATCTGCCCCACCAACTGTGCCTACCTCCTGCATACCAGCTGATAGGTGAGAGAGCCCGTGTACTAGCTGGGAGGTGAAGGTATCTGCCCCACCAACTGTGCCTACCTCCTGCATACCAGCTGATAGGTGAGAGAGCCCGTGTACCAGCTGGGAGGTATCTGCCCCACCAACTGTGCCTACCTCCTGCATACCAGCTGATAGGTGAGAGAGCCCGTGTACCAGCTGGGAGGTGAAGGTATCTGCCCCACCAACTGTGCCTACCTCCTGCATACCAGCTGAGAGGTGAGAGAGCCCGTGTACTAGGTATCTGCCCCACCAACTGTGCCTACCTCCTGCATACCAGCTGAGAGGTGAGAGAGCCCGTGTACTAGCTGGGAGGTATCTGCCCCACCAACTGTGCCTACCTCCTGCATACCAGCTGATAGGTGAGAGAGCCCGTGTACTAGCTGGGAGGTATCTGCCCCACCAACTGTGCCTACCTCCTGCATACCATCTGAGAGGTGAGAGAGCCCGTGTACTAGCTGGGAGGTATCTGCCCCACCAACTGTGCCTACCTCCTGCATACCAGCTGATAGGTGAGAGAGCCCGTGTACTAGCTGGGAGGTGAAGGTATCTGCCCCACCAACTGTGCCTACCTCCTGCATACCAGCTGATAGGTGAGAGAGCCCGTGTACTAGGTATCTGCCCCACCAACTGTGCCTACCTCCTGCATACCAGCTGAGAGGTGAGAGAGCCCGTGTACTAGCTGGGAGGTATCTGCCCCACCAACTGTGCCTACCTCCTGCATACCAGCTGATAGGTGAGAGAGCCCGTGTACTAGCTGGGAGGTATCTGCCCCACCAACTGTGCCTACCTCCTGCATACCATCTGATAGGTGAGAGAGCCCGTGTACTAGCTGGGAGGTATCTGCCCCACCAACTGTGCCTACCTCCTGCATACCAGCTGATAGGTGAGAGAGCCCGTGTACTAGGTATCTGCCCCACCAACTGTGCCTACCTCCTGCATACCAGCTGAGAGGTGAGAGAGCCCGTGTACTAGCTGGGAGGTATCTGCCCCACCAACTGTGCCTACCTCCTGCATACCAGCTGAGAGGTGAGAGAGCCCGTGTACTAGCTGGGAGGTATCTGCCCCACCAACTGTGCCTACCTCCTGCATACCAGCTGATAGGTGAGAGAGCCCGTGTACTAGCTGGGAGGTGAAGGTATCTGCCCCACCAACTGTGCCTACCTCCTGCATACCAGCTGATAGGTGAGAGAGCCCGTGTACTAGGTATCTGCCCCACCAACTGTGCCTACCTCCTGCATACCAGCTGAGAGGTGAGAGAGCCCGTGTACTAGCTGGGAGGTATCTGCCCCACCAACTGTGCCTACCTCCTGCATACCAGCTGATAGGTGAGAGAGCCCGTGTACTAGCTGGGAGGTATCTGCCCCACCAACTGTGCCTACCTCCTGCATACCATCTGATAGGTGAGAGAGCCCGTGTACTAGCTGGGAGGTATCTGCCCCACCAACTGTGCCTACCTCCTGCATACCAGCTGATAGGTGAGAGAGCCCGTGTACTAGGTATCTGCCCCACCAACTGTGCCTACCTCCTGCATACCAGCTGATAGGTGAGAGAGCCCGTGTACCAACTGGGAGGTATCTGCCCCACCAACTGTGCCTACCTCCTGCATACCAGCTGATAGGTGAGAGAGCCCGTGTACTAGGTATCTGCCCCACCAACTGTGCCTACCTCCTGCATACCAGCTGAGAGGTGAGAGAGCCCGTGTACCAGCTGGGAGGTGAAGGTATCTGCCCCACCAACTGTGCCTACCTCCTGCATACCAGCTGATAGGTGAGAGAGCCCGTGTACTAGGTATCTGCCCCACCAACTGTGCCTACCTCCTGCATACCAGCTGATAGGTGAGAGAGCCCGTGTACTAGGTATCTGCCCCACCAACTGTGCCTACCTCCTGCATACCAGCTGATAGGTGAGAGAGCCCGTGTACTAGGTATCTGCCCCACCAACTGTGCCTACCTCCTGCATACCAGCTGAGAGGTGAGAGAGCCCGTGTACTAGCTGGGAGGTGAAGGTATCTGCCCCACCAACTGTGCCTACCTCCTGCATACCAGCTGATAGGTGAGAGAGCCCGTGTACTAGCTGGGAGGTATCTGCCCCACCAACTGTGCCTACCTCCTGCATACCAGCTGATAGGTGAGAGAGCCCGTGTACTAGGTATCTGCCCCACCAACTGTGCCTACCTCCTGCATACCAGCTGATAGGTGAGAGAGCCCGTGTACTAGCTGGGAGGTGAAGGTATCTGCCCCACCAACTGTGCCTACCTCCTGCATACCAGCTGATAGGTGAGAGAGCCCGTGTACTAGCTGGGAGGTATCTGCCCCACCAACTGTGCCTACCTCCTGCATACCAGCTGATAGGTGAGAGAGCCCGTGTACTAGCTGGGAGGTATCTGCCCCACCAACTGTGCCTACCTCCTGCATACCAGCTGAAGGTGAGAAGCCCCCCCCCCCAACCCACCCCCACCAGCAGGGGCCCCCCCCCACCCACCCCCAACCCAGGCCGGTACAGCGGAGGTTCTGCCCCACCAACTGTGCCTACCTCCTGCATACCAGCTGAGAGGTGAGAGAGCCCGTGTACTAGCTGGGAGGTGAAGGTATCTGCCCCACCAACTGTGCCTACCTCCTGCATACCAGCTGATAGGTGAGAGAGCCCGTGTACTAGCTGGGAGGTATCTGCCCCACCAACTGTGCCTACCTCCTGCATACCAGCTGATAGGTGAGAGAGCCCGTGTACTAGGTATCTGCCCCACCAACTGTGCCTACCTCCTGCATACCAGCTGATAGGTGAGAGAGCCCGTGTACTAGCTGGGAGGTATCTGCCCCACCAACTGTGCCTACCTCCTGCATACCAGCTGATAGGTGAGAGAGCCCGTGTACTAGCTGGGAGGTGAAGGTATCTGCCCCACCAACTGTGCCTACCTCCTGCATACCAGCTGATAGGTGAGAGAGCCCGTGTACTAGCTGGGAGGTGAAGGTATCTGCCCCACCAACTGTGCCTACCTCCTGCATACCAGCTGATAGGTGAGAGAGCCCGTGTACCAGCTGGGAGGTATCTGCCCCACCAACTGTGCCTACCTCCTGCATACCAGCTGATAGGTGAGAGAGCCCGTGTACTAGCTGGGAGGTGAGGGGACCGTGTAGTGTATCTGCCCCACCAACTGTGCCTACCTCCTGCATACCAGCTGAGAGGTGAGAGAGCCCGTGTACTAGCTGGGAGGTGAAGGTATCTGCCCCACCAACTGTGCCTACCTCCTGCATACCAGCTGAGAGGTGAGAGAGCCCGTGTACTAGCTGGGAGGTGAAGGTATCTGCCCCACCAACTGTGCCTACCTCCTGCATACCAGCTGATAGGTGAGAGAGCCCGTGTACTAGCTGGGAGGTATCTGCCCCACCAACTGTGCCTACCTCCTGCATACCAGCTGATAGGTGAGAGAGCCCGTGTACTAGCTGGGAGGTGAAGGTATCTGCCCCACCAACTGTGCCTACCTCCTGCATACCAGCTGATAGGTGAGAGGCCCGTGTACTAGCTGGGAGGTGAAGGTATCTGCCCCACCAACTGTGCCTACCTCCTGCATACCAGCTGATAGGTGAGAGAGCCCGTGTACTAGCTGGGAGGTATCTGCCCCACCAACTGTGCCTACCTCCTGCATACCAGCTGATAGGTGAGAGGCCCCTGTGTGCCAGCTGGGAGGTGAAGGTATCTGCCCCACCAACTGTGCCTACCTCCTGCATACCAGCTGATAGGTGAGAGAGCCCGTGTACTAGCTGGGAGGTATCTGCCCCACCAACTGTGCCTACCTCCTGCATACCAGCTGATAGGTGAGAGGTCCCCTGTGTACCAGCTGGGAGGTGAAGGTATCTGCCCCACCAACTGTGCCTACCTCCTGCATACCAGCTGATAGGTGAGAGAGCCCGTGTACTAGCTGGGAGGTATCTGCCCCACCAAATGTGCCTACCTCCTGCATACCAGCTGATAGGTGAGAGAGCCCGTGTACTAGCTGGGAGGTATCTGCCCCACCAACTGTGCCTACCTCCTGCATACCAGCTGAGAGGTGAGAGAGCCCGTGTACCAGCTGGGAGGTATCTGCCCCACCAACTGTGCCTACCTCCTGCATACCAGCTGATAGGTGAGAGAGCCCGTGTACTAGCTGGGAGGTGAAGGGATCTGCCCCACCAACTGTGCCTACCTCCTGCATACCAGCTGATAGGTGAGAGAGCCCGTGTACTAGCTGGGAGGTATCTGCCCCACCAACTGTGCCTACCTCCTGCATACCAGCTGATAGGTGAGAGAGCCCGTGTACCAGCTGGGAGGTGAAGGGACCTGTGTAGTGTATACCAGCTGATAGGTGAGAGAGCCCGTGTACCAGCTGGGAGGTGAGGGGACCTGTGTAGTGTATACCAGCTGAGAGGTGAGAGGTCCCCTGTGTGCCAGCTGGGAGGTGAGGGGACCTGTGTAGTGTATACCAGCTGAGAGGTGAGAGGTCCCCTGTGTGCCAGCTGGGAGGTGAGGGGACCTGTGTAGTGTATACCAGCTGAGAGGTGAGAGCCCGTGTACAGCTGGGAGGAGGGACCTTATGTATACCAGCTGAGGTAAGGTCCCCGTGTACCAGCTGGGAGGTGAAGAGACCTGTGTAGTGTATACCAGCTGAGAGGTGAGAGGTCCCCTGTGTGCCAACTGGGAGGTGAAGGGACCTGTATAGTGTATACCAGCTGAGATGTGAGAGATCTCCTGTGTGCCAACTGGGAGGTGAAGGGGACCTGTGTAGTGTATACCAGCTGAGAGGTGAGAGGTCCCCTGTGTGCCAGCTGGGAGGTGAGGGGACCTGTGTAGTGTATACCAGCTGAGAGGTGAGAGATCCCCTGTGTGCCAACTGGGAGGTGAAGGGACCTGTATAGTGTATACCAGCTGAGAGGTGAGAGGTTGACATCCCCTGTGTACCAACTGGGAGGTGAAGGGACCTGTGTAGTGTATACCAGCTGAGAGGTGAGAGATCCCCTGTGTGCCAGCTGGGAGGTGAAGGGACCTGTGTAGTGTATACCAGCTGAGAGGTGAGAGTCCCCTGTGTGCCAGCTGGGAGGTGAAGGGACCTGTATAGTGTATACCAGCTGAGATGTGAGAGGTCCCCTGTGTGCCAGCTGGGAGGTGAAGGGACCTGTATAGTGTATACCAGCTGAGAGGTGAGAGGTCCCCTGTGTGCCAACTGGGAGGTGAAGGGGCCTGTATAGTGTATACCAGCTGAGAGGTGAGAGGTCCCCTGTGTGCCAACTGGGAGGTGAGGGGACCTGTATAGTGTATACCAGCTGAGATGTGAGAGATCCCCTGTGTGCCAACTGGGAGGTGAAGGGACCTGTGTAGTGTATACCAGCTGAGAGGTGAGAGGTCCCCTGTGTGCCAGCTGGGAGGTGAGGGGACCTGTATAGTGTATACCAGCTGAGATGTGAGAGATCCCCTGTGTGCCAACTGGGAGGTGAAGGGACCTGTGTAGTGTATACCAGCTGAGAGGTGAGAGGTCCCCTGTGTGCCAACTGGGAGGTGAAGGGACCTGTGTAGTGTATACCAGCTGAGAGGTGAGAGGTCCCCTGTGTGCCAACTGGGAGGTGAAGGGACCTGTATAGTGTATACCAGCTGAGATGTGAGAGGTCCCCCGTGTACCAGGTGGGAGGTGAGGGGACCTGTGTAGTGTATACCAGCTGAGAGGTGAGAGGTCCCCTATGTGCCAACTGGGAGGTGAGGGGACCTGTGTAGTGTATACCAGCTGAGAGGTGAGAGGTCCCCCATGTACCAGCTGGGAGGTGAAGAGACCTGTGTAGTGTATACCAGCTGAGAGGTGAGATGTCCCCTGTGTGCCAGCTGGGAGGTGAAGGGACCTGTGTAGTGTATACCAGCTGAGAGGCGAGAGATCCCCTGTGTACTAACTGGGAGGTGAGGGGACCTGTATAGTGTATACCAGCTGAGATGTGAGAGATCCCCTGTGTACTAACTGGGAGGTGAGGGGACCTGTATAGTGTATACCAGTTGAGAGGCGAGAGATGAGAGATCCCCTGTGTACCAACTGGGAGATGAGGGAACCTGTATAGTGTATACCAGCTGAGAGCTGAGAGGTTAGACATCCCCTGTGTACCAACTGGGAGGTGAAGGGACCTGTGTAGTGTATATAAGCTGAGAGATGAGAGATCCCCTATGTACTAGCTGGGAGGTGAGTACCAGCTGAGAGGTGATGAAAACCCTCTGTATACCAGCTGCAAAGGGACCTGAATGTCAGCTGAGTAGTGAGGCAATGTCCTAAAATGTGGCTTACACCATGGTGTCACAGTGGAAAGCTCTTTCTGAGATATGCATGTGGGGTTGCGAAATTCATCTGAATGATGGTGAAAATTGTCAATGTGCAGTGAAAAATTACATTTTTACCCCATTATCTGATGTTTGCCTGGTTAATTCGCAAAATATGGACCACTTATAGAGTAAAATGCAGAGTTGTATGCCATGAACCATTCTGAAATAAGGTTTTCTTTCATTTTAGTCTGCTGTACAGCAGAGTGGATCAGTGGATAATAATTCATGAAACAGGGCTAATAGTGGACAATTTCTCCGATTTAGCTGTCGTCTCACGCCAAAAATCCGGAAACTTCGGCATGGTGAATGCAGGAAAAGTGAATGAGGAGACCTTAGCAGAGCGAATCCTGCACGTATACCAGCTGAGAAGTGAGGGAATATGTATGGTAGCTAATAGATGAGGGATCTCCTATATACCAGCTGGAAGATGGTGGAACCTTTAGTACATTAGCTGAGAAGTGAGGCTCCGTACATACCAGAGGTAGGGGACGAGTGGTCTAGGGGTAAGATGCTCGTCTCACAATCGAAAAGTTGTGGGTTCGAGTCTCACCTGTCGCTACTCTTCGCCCGCGACCAATCGGCGTGAGAGATTGGCGACGCTACATGACTCAACGGTCGACGTGTCGTAAAACCAATAACCAACCAACATACCAGAGGTATGTGCGTACGTTTTCTTGTGTACGAATTGTCCTGACAGGTGCGATCAGACCGTGTGCATACTGTCTGAGAAGAAAGGGAGCTCGTGGGAGAGGAGGGCGCATGTGATCTTATGATATCTTGGAAAACCTCTCACGTCAGGAAACTAGTACCGAGTGTGCAGGTTCGAATAGTGCGCGTAGTTGTTGGTGGTTGACGGTTTTGGTTGGTGTCGGTGGTTGGTGGTGGACGGTTTTGGCTGGTGTTGGTAGTTGACGGTTTTGGTTGGTGGTTGACGGTTTTGGTTGGTGGTTGACGGTTTTGGTTGGTGTCGGTAGTTGGTGGTGAACGGTTGTAATAAGCCGGAAGGGTGCAGCGCGTCAAGTGTGGTCGGTCGGTCGGCGGTGTGGTATGGTGCAGGGCATGGTACAGCGTCGCGTGTTGGGTGGTGACACGAGGTGACCTGGGTGGCGTTCCAGCTTCTCGACACAGAGCGGCGGCGGACCCAAGACGTTCGTGCTGGTGGTGAGAGTGTCGCCGTTGCCAGGCAACCGGGAGAACGAGGGTGAGTGGTCCGGGAGTGCACTGTGTGGGCGAAGAAAGTGTTGGTGGTTGAAAAGTTATGGGTGGCAAGTTGTCCTCTTGTGTAGAGCTGTTGTGTTGGCTCGCGTTCTGTTCGCTATGGTGATGCCCACCCGTGGCGTCTGTGTCGCTTTGTTGTGTTCCTGTTGGCGGTTGCTGTCATGTTAGTACTTGTATGTGAATTATCAATTGCCAGCGTTGTCGGTGCGTTCTCGAGTGTAAGTTGCCAACTGATCAACACCGACGCGACTGACCCCCGCAACTTGTCTGCCGCCCCTCTGACCCCCGCAATTGTCTGCCACCCATCTGACCCCCACAATTGTCTGCCACCCATCTGACCCCCACAATTGTCTGCCGCCCTTCTGACCCGCGCAGTTGTCCGCCGGCCCTCTGACCCCGCAATTGTCTGCCGCCTCTCTGACCGCCACAATCCGCCATCCGCGCAGAGCCCAACCCGAAGCGGCGCAAGGTGGCGCGCTCGAGCGGCCCGGCGGCGGCGGCGGCGGCGGCAGCGGCGCCGGGCGGCGAGCTGCAGCTGCGCGCCGAGCTGGCGGCCACCGACCGCGCCGGCCGCTGTCTGCTCACCGACGGCGAGTACGACGTGCTGCTGGCGGCCGAGCCGGCCGGCCGCGAGCCGCGCGACGGCCGCGCCGCCGTCAGCCCGCGCCGCACCACCTGGCAGACGTTCGACGACGGCAAGGTGCGCCTCGCGCCGCAGGGTGGTGCTATAACAGGACGTTATGATGTACAAAATACTGCGTGTGAACACAGCTTGTTTAACGTATGGAGTCCCATAGTCCGACCAAGTTCATTCCTTTATTACAATTATTGTATCAGGGTTCAGTTTTTTTTCTACTTCACCTCAGCAACCTGATCATGAAACCTGATAGAATAGCACAAATATAGTGCCATCCGCAGACGACAATTACCATATTGACAAATGTATGCACACCATCAGTATATTTTGATGCCTTGAACTCTGCTTGTCGTAAGCAAATACAGTTATTTAGCAGCGACAGGACCAGGTCATTAAAATACAGCATACATCGATGTGAGGTGGCCAGAGACGCCCCTTGCAGGTTGTATGTGATCGGTATTGCTATTGTGAAAAGTGTATTGTTGTCTTAGACAGTTGACATGTCCCGGACAGTTGACAGGTGTTTTGGACATTTGGCTGCTGTACTGCGCACCATTGACGGCTGTTTTTGGACGAACTGGGGACCAGTGTACTGGACACACTGACGACCAGTGTACTGAGGGGACGAGTGGTCTAGGGGTAAGATGCTCGTCTCACAATCGAAAGGTTGTGGGTTCGAGTCTCACCTGTCGCTACTCTTCGCCCGCGACCAATCGGCGTGAGAGATTGGGGACGCTACATGACTCAACGGTTGTCGTGTCGTAAAACCAATAACCAACCAACCAGTGTACTGGACCGCTGACGACCAGTGTACTGGACCACTGACGACCAGTGCACTGGACACACTGACGACCAGTGTACTGGACCGCTGACGACTGGTGTGCCGGATCGCTGACGACCAGTGTACTGGACCGCTGACGACTGATGTATTGGACCACTGACGACTAGTATACTGGACACACTGACGGTCAGTGTACTGGACCACTGACGGCCAGTGTACTGGACACACTGACGGCCAGTATACTGGACCGCTGACGACTGGTGTATTGGACCACTGACGACTAGTATACTGGACACACTGACGGCCAGTGTACTGGACACACTGATGGCCAGTATACTGAACCGCTGACGACCAGTGTACTGGACACACTGACGACCAGTGTACTGGACCGCTGACGACCAGTGTACTGGACCGCTGACGACCAGTGTACTGGACACACTGACGACCAGTGTACTGGACCGCTGACGACCAGTGTACTGGACACACTGACGACCAGTGTACTGGACCGCTGACGACCAGTGTACTGGACACACTGACGACCAGTACTCCTGACGACCAGTGTACTGGACCGCTGACGACCAGTGTACTGGACCGCTGACGACCAGTGTACTGGACCGCTGACGACCAGTGTACTGGACCGCTGGCGACCAGTGTACTGGACCGCTGACGACCAGTGTACTGGACCGCTGACGACTGGTGTGCCGGACGACAGGCGCCGGTGCCGCTGGACAGCTTCAGCACGACTCCGACGCTGAAGCTGCGGCTGGCCTGGACCAGCCAGGTGCCGCAGCCGACCGTCGAGAGGCCCCGCCCACTGCAGCCGCGCGACACCAACCAGATGGCGGCCACCAAGCGCGGCCGCGCCAAGAAGGACGAGTCGAGCAGCAGCGCCAACAGCCGTGAGTGCGCCGCCGCCGGGGCTCGGCTCCCGCGGCCGACGGCTGCGGCGGTGGCCGGCGTTATACTGGCCGACGGCAGGCGGCTGCGGTCCCGCTGGGTTACCGTAGCCGCCGCCGCTGCCGGGGCTCGGCTCCCGCGGCTGACTGAGTAGGTTGACGCTGACGTCGGGCGGCTGCGGTGACTCGGATGAAAATCGCTTGCATTTATCGCTGAACGTTCACCTTGGGCGTCAAATGGCCGCGTAGTCGGCGCGCTCTTAAGCCCAAACAATCAATCAATCAAAAATCGCTTAACATTCCGGCTGAGGGCGCATTTTTTTTGCAATATTTGGTGACTTTTGAGGACTGCTAATTATCTTAGTGCATGTATTACATGCTATTCAGTGCTTTATTTGTCCGGCTTCACTCCACTGGAGACGAAACCCCAAAGTTATTCCAGCTGGTATAGCGAAAGCTAATTGTAACGAAAGTTTTGCAACCCATATCGAGGCGCTCAGTGGCCGCCATAACCCTCTGAAGTGATATGTCTCAAGCCAAAATAACTAGTACCAACTCTTGATGGGAGACTTCCACGACGCTACTTGCAGTAAATGAAATGCATGGTTGATTTCCTCAGCCGAGAAAGCACGTGCTTCTCGGTTCTTGGTTGGGTAATTCGATTGGACGCTGAGCGAGCAATGCATTCGGCTTATGCCAAGGTTTTATCGGCAACCATCTTTGGCATTGTCGTTGCAGAATACATGCGTCTAAGTTTTCAGCTACTTGTGAACATTAATATCTCTCAGTGTCCACAATCGTTGTTCTGTTGTAGTGACACCTGTTGCATTGCAGGCATTGACAGCTGCTGTGGCCGACTTAGTCAGCTGTCCGATTGGCCATCGGCCGTGAGAAAACTGTGCTGCCACCTACTGGAGACAAACAATATCTGCATGGCACCCAAAATCCCCACCTACTCAGTTTTATCCCACATCATCCCATATGTATCCAACATCTCGTATTTTCTATGCGTCCGATTATACCACGTCATGTGTTCCTGTGCTCCATATTTTCCTCGATTGATTCGCTTGCGTTCGATATTATATGCTGTCTTCCCATGTCGTTGACATATTATTGGATAACCTAGCAAATAGCATTCAAGTCGCCCATGGGCGCCAAATGACCCTGCAGTCGGCGCGCCGTTGAACCCAAATAGTTAATCAGTCAGTATTCAAGTCGCCCATTTATATTCGCTAACTGTACCTATTTTGTCACGATGCTTCCACATGCGTCACAAGTGTCGCCGCCTGTCTCCGTGTGTGCTCGCCGTTCCTGTAGTTCACATCCTGTTCGTGTAATCCCACGCAACTTCGTATACCACCCTGGCTCCGCACCACCGGATCACGTTCTGTCATATCCTTGGTGCCGGGTCACATAGCTGTATTGACCCCGCAGTGGGGTCAGCCTCGTTGCTCGGCTGGCTAGAGAAATGGCGCTCTCTCGGGTTACCACAGCCTCACTCGTCCTTCCATCCATACGCTCCCATTCCAATGCCCATCCCATCTCAACGTCCATGTCCTTCACCTGGCCCTGCAACACAAACTCTCCCCACTAAGAGCAGGTAGGACAACTACCGCTGTCCTGCCCACCAGCTCCGTTTTATCGGGGTAGCCGCGCCCCCCTCGGCCCGCCCCCCGGGGTTGACGGAGTCCTGGAGGTTGAGGTCCCCCGTCGCACGGTGCTAGTTGTGACGGGGGACCAACACGCCTCTTTGGTCTCGATATCCCGGAGGGGCGGGCGGGCCCGTAGGGCCCCATACGGGTCAAGTGGCCGGTCGCCTCGGGCCGGGGACCTGGGATTGTTCCCAGTGTCTGCCGACCCGGCCGGCTGGGGTCAAGGGGTGGGCGGTGCTGGATCCCGGTCGGGGTGGTGAGTCTCTCTCTCCCAGCCGGGCGAAGGCGCCGCCTGCCCCGTATAGCTCCTCGGACGCCTGGCGTCCTCCCGTCCGCGGGACCCAGGCGTCCCCCCAGTAGGGCCCCTACGTGGTGGGGCGTCCGAGGAGTTGAAACCAATAAACTTCCATGGATTCTCCTGACACACAACTATACCCTCGCCCTAGTCTTGACTCGGACGATTCGTCGTTCCAGTCTTCCACATCCCAGTCCCGCGCCTCCGTGAGGCCAGTTTTAGACGCTGTCTCGGATTACCCGTCTATGGATTCTCGTGCCGTCGGGGCGACGCGACCTGACAAGACACCTGAGCGTGAAACCGAAGTAGAGCCCCAGTTCGTCGACCCAACTGTCTTGATCCTGTCGAGTTCAGAGTTCAGACTGTCCGACCTCAGCCCTTTCCAACGGTGTGAGGGCACCGAGCGATTCGGTACAGTGGTACGGTGCGACAAATTGGGTGATGGTGGCATCGAAGTTGAATTTTCGGATCCGGAGGAAGCTAGGCGGGCGTTAAAAGCCACACTCTTTACGTTTACTTACACCATCGATGGTAGACGCGTACAAAGGACAGTGCCCCTAAATGTGAAAACTCACCACTCTAAAAACTGCTCCAGAGGTGTCATCACTTGCCATGACCTACAAGGTGTGACATGTGAAGAAATTGTGCACGGTCTTGCGGCGTTCGGTGTCCTGGAGGCTAGAAGACTGAAAACGAAAAGGGACGGTGTTTCACACGACACAGACAACATTGTACTTACCTTTAACTCCCAAACACAGCCTACCCATGTGAGAATCGGGCATGTTAGGGTCAGGGTCCGCGTTTATCGACCAATCCCGATGAGATGCTTTGCCTGTCACAGGTACGGACACACCAGCCGCCACTGTCGATCAAAGCCGAGATGTCTGCGATGTGCCTCCTTGGAGCATTCTGTGGACGCTTGCACATCGGAAACCTTATGCTGTCCAAACTGCAAGGGCGATCATTCTGCTCGTGACCGAGTCTGCCCGGTTTTCAAACGGGAGCAGAGTATCATAAGATTGAAGTGTGACAGGGGCGTGTCATTCCGAGAAGCTCGGGAAATGACCAATGCGGCCACTACACCTCGCTCTTATGCGGCCGTGGTGGCCAGCTCCACCCATGCCCTTCAACCCGAGTCATCCCAGGAGCGAACAGACATGCCACCTACTACACCTGCACCACGGAGCTGTGATCCTCCTGGAAACGATGCTCTGAATAAGATGACAGCCCGCCAATTGATAGGCCTGCTAAAGGAATGTGGTCTGGCAATAATCCAGGTAAACTCAGGCGATGAAATCCCGGCGGCAGTAACTGGAGTTGCAGCCGACTACGTCATACCGTCTTGTCCTGCTGTTGTGCAGACAGAAACTTCGTTCAGTTCCCCAAAACAACGTCGTCCTGAGCAGCGCACGGTCGCCTGCCAAACTGACGCTACCGCAACTCCGGTGACTGAACCGATCATGGTGGCATCCACTCAAACACCTCTCGCAGAATTCCCTAATTTACCACCCCCATCGACTTTTTTACCTCTCCGATCGACCAGCTCATTGCCGTCACTGATAATTCCTGTGCGAAGTGGAGCTCCGGACCTGACAGCGCGAGGTCGAGCAGAAAGATCTACAAGTGTGGCATCAAACATTGGTGGGAAAGGCGCAGTGGGAAAATGTTCCATGGCTGCGAGGCTCGGCATGCGAGAACGCTCACCGTCTGTACCGCGCGCACCACTTGGCCCCTCTGGAGAAATAATGGGTCCACCTCCACCTGTCGCATTCACAGGCCAGCCACTTACACCACCTACCAGCCGAAAGCGGATGCCTATTTCGCCACCGACCGAAGCGAGTCCCAGGTCCCGTCCCCGCGCTGAGTCGCCCGTGATGAGGTACCCACCTGTAAGCCGAGACGTTTGGGATAGACTACCATCCTGACCGTAACACCTGTGACCGCCCCATACCATATCTCTAAACGGCTGACTGCGAAGAAATGTTTTAACTGAGACAGTATGCGGGGAATTACACCTCAGCATGACACTGTTTTGCCACGATTGTACTTCTGGTTTTATCAATAAACTTGTTATGGGCGCTATATGACCATTGCAGTCGATGCGCCCTTTAAACCCAAATAACAAACAACAACAAACATAGCTGTATTGTCACGTGTCAACGTATAAAATATCCACAAGTTTTATCTGTTGGTGACCGTATCCCTGTCGCGTGCTCAGGAGAGAGCTGGTCGTGTCCCTGTCGCGTGCTCAGGAGAGAGCTGACCATTTCTGTCGCGTGCTCAGGGGAGAGCTGATAGTGTCCGTGTCGCGTGCTCAGGAGAGAGCTGACCGTGTCTGTCGCGTGCTCAGGAGAGAGCTGACCGTGTCTGTCGCGTGCTCAGTAGAGAGCTGACCGTGTCCCTGTCGCGTGCTCAGGAGAGAGCTGGTCGTGTCCCTGTCGCGTGCTCAGGGGAGAGCTGATAGTGTCCGTGTCGCGTGCTCAGGGGAGAGCTGACCTTGTCCCTGTCGCGTGCTCAGGAGAGCTGGTCGTGTCCGTGTCGCGTGCTCAGGAGAGAGCTGACTGTATCCCTGTCGCGTGCTCAGGAGAGAGCTAACCGTGTTCCTGTCGCGTGCTCAGGGGAGAGCTGGTCGGCCGACAAGTGGTCGGACGCGGCCGTGGAGGCGACCCCGGCGCCGCCGCTCATCCTGTACCAGTTCATCTACGGGCCGGCCTCTCGTCAGCAGACGGAGGCACGTCACGACCTGCTGTGCCCCTGGTGCAGCCTCGACTGCCGCCACCTCTACCCGCTGCTCAAGCACCTCCAGCTGTGCCACGCCCGCTTCACATTCTGCTACATGGTCAGTCGCACCTGCTGCGTGGTCAGTCGCACCTGCTACGTGGCCAGTCATGTCGACCACGTGGTCAGTCACATGTTCTGCCGCATGGCTAGTAGCACTGTTACTTGTTCAGTCACATCTGCTGCATAGCCATTTGCACCTAGTGTTGCATGGTCAGTGACGTATCAGTGGCTGGCTATTAGTCAGTAGCACTTTCCAGTGCCTGGCTGTTGGTCAGTGGCACCTATCACTGTCTGGCTATTGGTCACTGGCACTTATTAGTGTATAGCTATTGGTCAGTGGCACTTATTAGTGTATAGCTATTGGTCAGTGGCACCTGTCAGTGTCTGGCTGTTGGTTAGTCCAGTTTCAGTTTACATACACCATGTCGGGCTATTGGCCAGTCTAGTTCCAGTCCACGCGTGCCGTGTGCGGCTGTTTACCGGCCCAGTCCACGTGGGCCGTGTCCGGCTGTTTCCCGGTCCAGTCCACGAGGGCCGTGTGCGGCTGTTTACCGGTCCAGTCCACGTGGGCCGTGTCCGGCTGTTTACCGGTCCAGTCCACGTGGGCCGTGTGCGGCTGTTTACCGGTCCAGTTGCCGTGCGGCCGTTGGCTCCGACGTGCCGATTCCTACCGTGACGACACCGACGTCGTGAGCCGCGGCGGGCGCTGACCTGTCCGCTGACCTGACCGCTGACCTCTGGCGTGGCCGCGCGGCAGCCGTTCGCGCGCGGCGCCCGCATCGACGTGTCGCTCAACGAGGCGTACGACAGCTCGTACGCCGGCAACCCGCTGGACCTGGCGCGGCCGCCGGCGGCGCGCTCGGGGCCCGGCCGCCGCACGCCGGCCACGTCGGTGCTGGTGTGCCGGCCGCGCCGGCAGAAGCCCAGCCTGGCCGAGTTCCAGCAGGTCAGTGGCGCCAGGTGGGCGCCAATGATCAGTTTTGGTCGAAGCGTCCTCAAGCCCAAATAGCTAACTAACTCGGTGGCGACAGCGCCCCCAGCTGACCCGGGTGGGGCCGGTGTGTGCCTTCGGTGGCGGTTGGGCGACGGCACGGTCGGGACGGTGTGTGGGCCGCATGGGGCGAGTGGTTTGGTCGTGTGCCCGTCACCTAACCGAAAGGTTGCGGGTTCGAATCCCGTCTGTCGCTGCTCTTCGCCCGTCGTCAGTCGGCGTGGAGATTTGTGACGCTGTGATCCAGCAGTGGACGCGTCGTAAAGCTAATGACCACCGACGTGAACCAAGAGGACGCCGCTTCTTGCACTTAGACAGAAGAGGGTCCGGCAGCCACACGTCTGCTGCCGCCCCCAGCCGGGTATGACCTCTCTCAGTGACTTGGCTTCGTTGAAAGTTAGCTGCCTAGTGTGACGTATAGTGCGGTGCCTGCCTATATTTACTTGGTACAGGTCTTTGCAGTCAAACCAGACGAGCATCAACTCGCATCAAGCAGCTGATCCTGGTATGACTGTAGCATAGCCAATGCAGTTACCGCGCCCTAAGGACCCCCAAATCCATCAATCTGACCTGACGTGACTGTGAGCTGGAGTCTGACCTGACGTCACTCTAAGGTGGAGTCTGACCTGACGTGACTGAGCTGGAGTCTGGCCTGGCGTAACTGTGAGCTGGAGTCTGGTCTGAGGTCTGACGTGACGTGGTTTGGTGGTCTGCTTGCACCAGTGGATTGGCTGGTGTGTCAGTGACCTGATCTGACCTGACGTGGTTGCAGAGTGAGCAGGAGGAGCGGATGCGGCCGTTTGTGACGGGCCACAACCGGATGTACCACCGTACGGCCACCAACCTGGCGATACCGCCGGCCGAACTGGGCTACGACTCCGAGGTGGGACTCGCTGACTGTGCAACTGATCACTTGACGAGCCGACATCCCGACATCCTGACGTCCAGGCATCCTGACATCCCGACCATCTGACATCTTGGCCATCTGACCACCTGGCACACCGACCACCGGGCTCCCTTTCCATCTGAATCCCTGACTGTCCAACCGCCTGACACCCTGACCTCCGGACACCCTGACCACCGGACACCCTGACCACCGGGCACCCTGACCTCCGGAACAGACACCCGGACACCCTAACCTCTGGGACAGACACCCTGGCCGTCTGTCACCCTAACCTGATGGATCAGATCACATTTCCTAACGTGGCACACTCTTGACACTCTATTTGCCAACTCTGCTGACGTTCCCGATCCAGTGGGACCCGTGGTGGAAAATGTTCACGCCAGTGGACCATGACCGGCATTGGCCATGGTCGTGTTGTTGTTCCTGCTGCTCTGTGACTATCGCCAGTCCCTATCGGCTGGGTTTGGCAGCTCAGGAGGTTGTGCCGACGGCCGGTGACCGGCTCCGGTGGATGTCGTCCTGACTGGCCGCCGCCTGTGGGTGTTCTCAGGGGGAGCATGATCACCCCTGGCTGCGCACCAAGACTCGCCGCATGATCAACGAGTTCAGCGACGTCAACGAGGGCGAGAAGGCGCTCATGGTCATGTGGAACCTGCACGTGATGAAGTACAAGTGAGTTCGCCCGGCGGTGCTGGTCGTGTGTCAGGCGGGTGTGGGACGAAGTCGGATTCGGCCGTGGCTTCACGAAACCGGCTTTTTAGATGTCGGCTTCGGCGTCGTGCAATTCTCGAAGGGTGGCGTCAGTTTCGACTTCGTGCTTTTGGCCGGCTTCGATTTCAGCTTGCTTCAAACTTGCTATGAAATTTCGAAGTCATATATGTAGGTTTGGTTGGAAAAATAATGTTCTTGAAAGTTATACCCAATCTCATTTATTATAAACAGACGTGTCAACGTTAACCAATGGGGTCTTGAATTTTCCCCACACTACGCGTGCACGTGCTCTAGCACGCAATGTTGATTGTCGAGAATCTGACGTTGGCACCTCGGGCTGACGCCATTGATTTTTTTAACGGAGGCGTGTACTATGTACCATGACGGCGGCTTTTTCTCAATGTGTATGAATGTCGAAGCAGAAGGCAATTAATTGGATGGTAAATTAATGGCTCATTAATTTATCCCCATGGCCCATTTTTGAGTCGTAGAAAGCAAGCAACATGTGGAAGCTTCACGACATTTTCGCATATATTCTTTGGATTCTTAAGTACAGCCAAGTTCCGACACAAAAACTGACGTTCTGTCCTTGTTCCGAGGAATAGACTAGGTGAGGCTCCATGCTCGCTCGTAATGCATGCTTGACACCATTGTTATTGCCAGCGTGCTTTAGCTGTGCTATATGCTTGGCGGACACTCCCTGGTATGCAATTTGTGCTCATGATGAGCGTATTCCGGTGTGTCTAATAGCAATGACATGTCCCAATTTTGGTGCGACGTGCTACTGTTGTACGAACGGCAAATGGCGGGGGGGGTGTATTGTCTTCCACACTGAAGCAGTGAGACAAAGTAGACATGGCCCACGCACACACTGTACCCATTAACACCTCACTGGGTGATAACCCCTATGGCCGGCGGCTGACCTGACCTGAGCGGTCGTGTGCGGCAGTTTTGTCGGCGATCTCCAGATACCGGCGGCGCTCAGTCTGTTCATCGAGCAGCACGGCGAAACGCTGGTGGAACGCAACCTGTACCGCAACTTCGTGTTGCACCTCAGCTCGCTGTACGACTTCGGCGTCATCTCGCCAGGCCACATACATCGGTGAGATGCTGTGCACCGCTGAGATGACACGTGCACTCGCCTGCTGAAGCCGGTGTGGAACTTACCCAACTTGCCAAACGTAACGTTCCAAAAGAGTGCCAGGTCTACGATTGCGTTCAGCGTTTGCAGTGAAAAATGAGGGTTCGCAGTGCTAAAGTGAACAGCATTGTTGTATATCCAGTATGAAATGTAAATGTATGCTCAAGATGATTTCGAAGCAATCATACGAAATAATAAACGCAATAAAGTGAAAACATGCCTCACACTGGATTTCTCCAGTTCAGCACATACACAGGGAACAAAGTTCGTTGACGGACGGATACGTTGACGGGCTAACCAGGCAAGACCGGTACTCGGGTATTCGACTATGGTGAAGTATGGAACGGCTGTCCCGATGTGCGCGTTTGTATAAAGGGCACATGCACTGTATGTGTCACGTATGGAGCATGTCTTCTTGCTCGACGAGTGGTGTGCAACCCATGTTTACAGCACGAGTGCAGGGTCAGAGAGCAGTGACCGCTGACCTGACCTTAAATGCTATTGTGACCTGACCTTAGACTATTATGGGTATGAAGGGTGACCCAGCAGTGACCTGTCACGTGTCCAACGGCCGTGTGCGGGGAGCCGCAGGGCACGCGCCGGTCTAACCGGAGCCGTGTGGTGCGCGCAGGGTGATCCAGCAGTTCCAGGAGCTGGTGGAGCGCGACGCGCGGCTGACCTCAACGCTGGTCAACAGTCTGCTGGGCGCGGCGACGTGACGTCAGGCCGGGGCTGGAGCCGGAGCCGGAGCCGGGCTCGAGCGCCCTGTGGCGACACACAGGTGGTGTCGGCGCGTGCGCAGGTGACGGCCGGCCTGCTGTAGCGCCGCGTGGGAGACCGCCCCGCTCCGGTCGTGTCGGCGGCCGTGCGGTGTTGGAGCGCTGCTGGTCGGGGTCGAGGAGCTGGGCTGTGTTGTGCGCGCGTGAGCGGGAGGGGGGGGCAGGTGCGTGTGCCGAGGGGTGGCCATGCGCGCCGTCCGGTCGTCCTGCCTGCGGCGATGGATGCGCCCGACCCGGCCCGTGCTGAGTCGGATCCACCACTGCCGAAATGCCCCAGTCTCGGGCCGACGGGAAGACACAGGAGTTTCTCCGGTGAATGTATTGGCAACAGTAGTGCAGAAGGACATCGACGGGCGCCCGGGGATTATTTCGCGGCGAGGTGAGATTGCTCCGGCGTCTGGATATTGTCGGGTCCTCTGGCTGAACGGTGGCAGAATTGTCTGGCGCAGGAGACCGGCTGCGTCGGGCGCGCTACCGCCGCGGCGTGGGCGCTATCGTGCCGACGTCTGCCTGGGCGCTATTGTGTCTGCGTGGGCGCTATTGTACCTACGTCTGCGTGGGCGCTATTGTGCCTACGTCTGCGTGGGCGCTATTGTGCCTACGTCTGCGTGGGCGCTATTGTGCTGACGTCTGCGTGGGCGCTCTCGTGCCGACGTCTGCGTGGGCGCTATTGTGCTGACGTCTGCGTGGGCGCTATTGTGCCTACGGCTGCGTGGGCGCTATTGTGCTGACGTCTGCGTGGGCGCTCTCGTGCCGACGTCTTCGCGCACACCTGTGCTGGGTGTCGCATCACCACACGACCGCTGGCGCAGCCAAACCCAGCGCGGCCGACCGGCTCTCCGATGGACCGAATCGGATCGGCCGGCACCAGAACACGCAGTCTTGACGGGCCCCACCGATCGTGAGGTAACACAGCTGCCAGAGTCCGACGTGACTCCGAGTGTGGTTGTTTTTGTTTTATGCAGCTAGTCGCGGCTACTGCACGATAGGGCAGTATGACGAGAGGGTGGGTGGACGGGGAGCCTGTGGTAACGCACCGGGCGGCCAATGGCGCCCATCAGCACCGGGGGGGGAGGGGTGATCCGCGTGAAGGTGAGAGGCAGACCGGAGGCGAGCCCGTAGTGGCTCGCCTCCAGTTCGCCGGCTCGTCGGCCTCCGGTCGCATCGCGTCTCCACCGGCTGACTCGAGAGCCGCAATCAAAGTACCTTCCGCTCGGCCGGCACGCCGTCGGCCCCCATATACCTCTGCACATCGGCATCGGCATTACCATAGGCATCGTGTGTCGGGCGGACGGTCGGACCGCCGGGGCATCTCGCCGGCTCGACGTGTGTGCGCCGGCCTGTCGTCTGGTCTCGGGGCGAACGGTGGCCCCGACCGGACGCGCCCGCCTGCACCTTCTTCATAGTCACTCATCGACAGAAATCAAACATAGTCATGCGAGTAGCGGCGCGGCCTTTTCGCCGGCCGACTGTTACGGTATGTGGCGCGTGTGTCCGCCGTGTTTTTCGGCGCGCTGCCGCGGCTGAACGGCCGTGGCCACCAGTGCACGTGTCGCGTTGTCGACTGCTGCACTGCCGGCGTGGCTCAATAGACGAACCGGCCGGCTGGACTCGCCGGCCCAACGACAGGCTGGACTGGACATATTGACCATGCTGACCGGACTGACAGGACGTACTGACCGGACTGACAGAATATGCGGACCAGACTGACTGGCCGACACGGAAGGACTGGCCGATAGACGGACTGACTGACACAGGCGGACTGGGTGACGGACTGGCCGACAGACGGACTGGCTGACAGACGGACTGGGTGACAGACGGACTGGCTGACAGACGGACTGGGTGACAGATGGACTGGCCGACAGACGGACTGGCCGACAGACGGACTGGGTGACAGACGGACTGGGTGACAGACGGACTTGCCGACAGGCGGACTGGGTGACAGACGGACTGGCCGACAGACGGACTGGGTGACAGACGGACTGGCTGACAGACGGACTGGCCGACAGACGGACTGGCCGACAGACGGACTGGCCGACAGACGGACTGGCCGACAGACGGACTGGCTGACAGACAGACGGACTGGCCGACAGACGGACTGGCTGACACAGTCCGGCACAGACACTCTCCCGGGCGACACGTGACGGCCGCGGCGCGGTCGTATTTCGGCGCGGCGTTTTCGTGTCGGCGCCGCCGGCCGTTTCAGTGTTGGTCTCCAGGGCGGGCGCCGGCGTAGCTGCCAAACTGCTCAATGTTGGGTGTCGTGCCGCGACAGCGGTCAATACACAGCTGCTGGAGGTGGTCGCGTGTCGGCCGCGCCGTGGCTGCCGGCTGTGGCGCGTGGCAGCGAGCGCTTGGCGAAGTGTGAAGTGGAAAAGCGCCGGGGAGGTTGGCACCTGGGAGCGATGTTATAGCTGTGTTCGGGTCGAAGTCGCGACGGTATGCTTCTTAAATTGAATCAGGTGTGGGTTTTGCCGGTTGCATGCGAACTGTATACATTTCGCAGTAGGCAAAATATTTGGCGTGATCGCAGTGATTCTTGATTTGTCAAATCATGTATGGTTGCGGCTAGTGATGATGTACAAGGGCATATAAACATGGTACATATGACACGAAGTTCAATCAATATCGCTAAGGTATTGATGAATCAGTATCGCTAAGGTATGATGTGTAAATGATCGTAATTTTGTATTCCGATTTTTTAGATGGGTCTGTATGGCTGGTATAATATTTTACAAAAATTGGTACCATGCTGCCAATGATAGTCATGCGAATTCATCAAAGGCGTATTGAGATGTACGGTGTTTTTTCCGCGACGCTTGAAGTACACGATGCGACTTTCTCCACTTACATCACATGCCAATCATCCGTACACGGTTATTGGATAACGAATGGGAACAAGTTCAGGGCACAGCCTGACGCTTACTTCAGTCCAAAACGCTACATAGCAATCCGCTGACCTTCGCACATCAGACAGCTCGCACGCTTCGATCTGATGGCACTTCACGGATCACAAACTGCTGTGCGTGGTCCGGAGACGGGACACTGCGCCTATTTGGATGTTGGCCACATGGGGAGGGCACCTATTTGGTGTTGGCCTGCTCAATATAGCTCAACGAACATGTGGCTGAAATAGGTATTTAACGATGTGACCTCCGGTCACGTCAAGGTTCACTCGGGTTAGCTACAAACAACACCCAAGACCTATCTGAGGTGTACAGAACCATGGGATGTGCTTGGAAGCATCTACAAACTATGTAGTTTTACGGGGTCACGAGGGGTAAGCCAATGTCACCTAGGAGCCGCGTTGCTAAACGTCAGCCATCATGAGGTATGCAAAGTGTTTCTTTGTAATATAAATTGAAATACAGATTGCTGGCACACACGTCTCGTGCATATTTCACTACAAGAGTTGCCGGGGCATTGATCATATCAACCCATGGGCTGATGATGTGATCGAGACACCCGGCCCCTCACATCGGCTCCTGCCCCCCTCCCGGCCAACCAGTCTCTCAAGCTCACGGGGGTCCTTTAGTTCACAAAAACCACCAGCTCTCGGTTGGGACATGAGCGGCTAATACCAATTTTATTATGAACAGATTCGACATCGTCTTATAACTCATCCGAAGGGGCGATCACACGCTTCTATGTATAAATGACTGAGATATGGGCACTATGTGACCTGTGCAGTCGATGCGCCCCAAAACCATAATAACCAACGGTTGGGACAGTCGAGGGTCCGTGCAATTCCCATCTCCTGCACGCCCCCAGCTCCTAAACCATTTTTGTTCACATTAGGCAAATCCGAGGTGGCCTTCAGGCAATTGCATTATGGATTTTTAAAAGGGTAAAAATGGCCTTCGGGCGACCTAGCGCGCCCCCGGCCCCGTCTCGAATTCCCCTTTCTGGCGCTGTGCGATGGGGTGGGGAAGTCGTGTCCCTTGGACCCCTGATGTGCGCCTATGCCCCTCCCCCCACACACACGGAAGAGCCCCGTATTACCAATAATGAAGCCATGTTCTGTTCACTTCTAATCGTCTCATCGTGGACATAGCTTAAAATGCCGGCATAAATTAACTGCACCACCATTGCTGCATATCAGCAAGGGTATCTGAAACACTGCACTCTGGCTTGTGTGAATGAACTGTGGACGGGGAAAGTTTGGTGTTGAACAACCTCGTATGAATGCTGTTCTATCCCCTCCTGTCTTCCTCTTCCGATGGGTCACAAACACGCACCAGCGGCGGGCAAGGCACTTAGTATTGTACGAACGCAAAGCACAATCCGGCGCTCTGACACCAGTCCGCTCTCGACTCCTCACGCCACCCGACTCCCGCCGGCCGGCCGGGGTCACCGGATGACCCCTCTGCGGGCTGGGCGTGAAACCCCGAGTTCCTCACTCGGCCGCTAGATGGGCTGTGCTCAGGACACCACACCCCACCCCCCTTAAACACATCTACATCTCCTCAATCAGACGTTTGGACGTTCGCATGGCCCTGTCCGATCGCCGAGGCCGTGGGACGCCCGTTCCCACCGATACCGCGGCACCACGCGCGATCCCGCCGGCGGCACTCGCATTGGCGGCTATCTCCGCATCAACTGCACGGCCACCAGCGTCAGCGCCGTAGGCCGAGCGGCTCCAGCCGCCAGCACCGCTGCTTGCGTCACGTCTGTCGCCACCTGCCGCACTGCTGCTGCGGTCGCCGACGCCACGGGAAGCCTCCGGGGTCCCGTCCTCCTCGTCTTCCGCGCCCGCCAGCTGACCGCGCTCGCCATCCGTGGTGGTGGCATTCTCGCTGCCCTCGCCGTCGCCTGCGCTCACCACTCGCCGTCCCCTGCCGCCCTCCGGGGCATGAGCGCTCGGCGCACGCTCGCCGGCGTCCGCGCAGTCGCCACCGCTACGGACGATTTGCGGTGCCGCGATCGCGGGCTCGCGAGCTGCAGCAGCCACATCAGCCCGACTCCCGCCGGCCGGCCGGGTCACCGGATGACCCCTCTGCCGGCTGGGCGTGAAACCCCGAGTTCCTCACTCGGCCGCTAGATGGGCTGTGCTCAGGACACAACAAATGCAACATTTGGTACCATAATTTTTGTATCTTATTTCAGGAATATATCAAGAAAACCCTTACGAACAAATATCCGGTAGCTGCTTGTTTCAAACATCCTCCCTTTGTGAAATGCATTTTTGTATCACACCACCGCACCTCACGGGTTCCGTGCTACGGTGATAGGGGTTATTCAAGGTCATTTGTGTTTACATATCGGCAGCTCTAGCGATAGTCAGTTGTTTGCTATTATACACCCTTCCCGCCAGCCTTCTTTCTGTCGTCTCCTTGGCGCTCGCTCCGGATCGCGCCAAATCCGTATTTGTGGTGGAGAAGTCTTTGGGTGTAGTCGTCCGCAGCTTCGTTTGAGGAGGGGTGTTGAACATATTGAACCGCCGCCAACGTGTGTATATATTTATGGACGCATCGACAAAAAATGTAGTCGAAAGTTGTCACGTTTCACAGACTGGTCGATCACAGCAGGCGCCCCTGACGACGTATGCATGAAGGTTGTCTAGTTATCCATCTTGTGCCCGAAGTGCACTTTCCTTCCACTTATACCTACTCTGCCTTGTGTGCTCAAGCCTTGGCCTGAGTAATGCACTGCTCGTTTACAAAGTTCTTGCATGGTATTTTGTAAATTTGTGCTTTGAGATGTTTTGGGAATTCTTGAACTTTTTTCTCAATACCTAGGTAGGTACCTACCACATTTATCAACATGATTTGGAGGGTGTGACTGCTCGTTTTTTGCTCCATTTTGGTTTATGGTAGTGAATATTCCTATGCTTCATCATCCATGCCACACTGCTGTTCTCTGTGTCATAGTTACCCATCCTTGACCTGGCATTCTCAGACATGGTTAAGGGGAAATTCAGCACCCCATGCAGTTGATTGAAGACTTCTTGGTAATCCTCAAGTATTACCCCTCACGCTTTCTTTATATCAACAATGCATCGGAGTCACGGTCAGCTGACTGCCAGTCAGCTGTTGGTGACGTCACTCAAACGTACAGAAACAACACTTCCATGCGACTGCACTGAATGACCCCAGAGCATCACCAGGAATATTTATGAGGGGTCAAACCAAACCTAACCTAACAATAACCAAACCTAACCTAACAATAACCAAACGTAACCTAACCTGACCCTTATAAATATTCCTGGTGATGCCCTTGGGTCATTCAGTGCACCCAACTGGGGGTGTCTCGATACGTTTGAGTAACGTCACCAACAGCTGACTGACAGTCAGCTGATGATGGCTTGGCTACACTGTTGAGCTAAAGGAAGTCTGAGGGGTAATACTTGAAGAATACTGACTTCTTCACCTTCAGAATGCTTCATTTCCATCTTTTTGCCACATTGGCATATTGTGCACACTTATTAGTTGACACAAATATGGGAGGAAACTTGGTGCAGCTGGGACTGACTGCATCTGTCAGGATGTGACATATGCATGATGTCATGCATCATGTTTACATGATGCATGACAAATTTGTGTGTGACAATGCATTGTCTTCCAATTTACAATTTGTGTCATAATATATTAGCCTAGGTATAGCTTAGATTATATTAAATTTGACTAGCTTAGGTTGGGGTGCTGTATGACCAATGCAGTTGATGTGCCCGTAAGCCCAAATAACCAACCAACTGACTAGATTAAGTTATGTTTTACCTTTAGTTATTACATATTTCTGATTGTGCCTCTGTCTTGAAATTGTTAAGCAAAAGCAGAACTGCTGTTGGTATGACTTTCCCAAGTATGTTCATCAGTGTGAGAATGGCTTCAGTGTGTGTCAGTTGTGACCCAGTTCCATGTGATATCATTCAACTTTCTTTTTGAATCAATCAAGCAAGTTTATAGGTACTTTAGGTGCACAATGTTCTTCCAGTCAAGGAGATTTACCCTGATCAGTTGAAAGCCTCAGTTTTCAGGAAGATAGGCATTGGTGGAAGTGTTCTGAAACGTTTTGTGTCGATCCAAGATCTACAACTTCCTTATTGAAGTCGCAAAGATGTACACACCCCAATACAAGAGCTGTTTACCAGGGTGGGAATTAAGGCACTTCTTAAGAGATTTTATCTCTGAAAACATTTTTGCACTCCGGGTTCATACTGGATAGGATGGGCTTCACATGTACTCAGACACAAATGTGGGAACAAAGATATCAATGAAAACAAACGCAGAACGACACACAAAAAAACGCTGGTTATTCCACTTACGGTCACCATTCAAACTAATCACTTTTTGTAGCAGTCAGCAGCCAGACCACAGCTTCACACACTCCATCAATCTCAACCACCAGAATTGCCGACAACAACGCGCCAACAGCAACTTGCAAGATGATGCACATGCGCACTGACAACACTGTTCTCTGGCTCTGGGGCCCCGTCTCAGAATACCTGTTTCTGCCACCCTATAGTGGGAAACTTTGACAGTTTCAAGAGACGTCTCCGGAGTCCCGGAGGCCACCGATCAGAATTGGCTGCGTTAGCGTTTTCTGTTCTGAAATCTGTCTGTCAACCAATCAATGCAAGGTATTTTGTATATGATGTCATAACCATTAGCAACTTTGAACACATGGTTAACAGTGTCCACACAAGTTAACAGTAAACACAAGACCTTGACTGATCCTTTGCTTTAATCACATCCAACTGTGGCGTGTGCGGTAGCGGAGTTGCGTTCGTATTACATGGGAAATTGGCTGCATAGGTAGGTATGCGCTCTGAGCTGAGGGTGAAGTGTGAAGTATTTTTGTTTGTTTTTCATATGGCTAGCCTTGTACTGAGACCAACAGTGAAAGGAAAACGCATTTCTCCTGTGAGTTATAAGAAACAAAACAGTGCTGATTATTACGGGTCTCTGCCGGGCGGTGCCATCCATTGTTCACTTCTTTGTTCGTATGTTTTGGCATTTGATTTGACCAAAAATGAGAATGATATTACTTATGCATATTATGTAGGTACTGATTTAGGTTTTTCTGGTCGGTTGCTGGTAAACAGATTCCATGTATAAAAAAAATAATGTCCATAAAAATGTACTCCGGAAGAAATCGGTGTGCACTCTGACTCCCAACCCGGAAAGTAAGTTTCCCACTCTGGTGTTTACCCAACCAATAACTACAGTGACAGGGCCAATGACCCATAGTTGGCACCATCTCATTAAGGCATGTGAACCACTTGTAGCCAATTGAAACCTCCATGTCATGCCTATGACATCACATCATGCTCATGTGCTTATGACATCTTCAAATTGAAAAGCAGGCATCAGCTCTGAAAATGAGTAGTCACATCTTCTGGTTGGTTGGTTGGTTATTGGAGTTTATGGGTGCGTTGACTGTGTTGGTCATGCAGCGCCCAGTCACATCTTCTGGATCATGTTCATAAACATGGTGTTGTGAAGAAGAAGAAAAATCCAAGAATTCCTGGAACACCTTCAGGCACAAATTCACCCTTGTATGCACCACTGTACCTACTCCCCAGACTTTTCTCTGAAGCTGGAGCTCTTGCCCCCAGGTACACAACTTATGCAACTTCCTGCTCCCCTGAGTGCAATCCAAGCCCCTGGTTCTGGGAGCTGGGTGTTTGTGCACCTATGTTAACTCCCTTCCATTTTGTATGGTTCTGAGCTCCTCAGGTGGTTTTGATTAAATGGCGGGTAAATTTCTGCTCAAATTAATACAAGGTAGAATTAAAAAGTAGTATTAAATAGAAAACCTAACGACCAGTAATCTTTTGCTTTCTGCTATAGCTTTGTTTGCATTAAAAATGTAATGGAATGTGCTGCACATAGATAAATAATATATGTCTGTTGAAGTAAACAATTGGATATGGATGCAATGTTTTCATGACATCATGAAAAGTCACAGAGATATGATTTATTTCCTCAGTGGTAGAAGAGCAACATATTTACTCAAATCTTCTTACTGATGGTGAAGAAGACAGGAAGGGATTTTTATCTGGTTGTGAAGTATAATTTGGTGAAATATCCTCCTGTAGTTGAGGATCAAAACACCAGTCAGGATTGCGAAAAAGGTTATTTTGTACAAACAGCAATGTAGTATGGGTTAGGTTAGGCTAGGTTGGATTTGGTTTTACTGCATTAGATTAGGTGTGGTTGGGTTGTGCTAGGTTAGGTTCACCTATATTAGTTTGGGATGAGTTAGGTTAGGTTACCTAACCTAAGCTTAAAGCTGTTTAGATACCTTTTTAAAAGCTTTTCAAACCTTTTTTGGCCTTTAAGTGCAAAGACACCAGAAGACAATATAGCTAACACTACAATTTGATAAAATTAGTACTTGATAAAACTTCAGATGGTTTCTCACTATCTTTGTGATACCATTGACAATGGCAAGTGCAAGTGCGTTGGTATCAATTTGGTTTCTGTTCTTTGAAATAAATTTTGCACCTCATCCAGCTTAAAATTCAGCAGGATTGCTTGGGAGGCATGTCACCACATTATCAATGCTTGTGCAAGGAATCCACAGCTGTGTGTCTACCAGAAAATTGTCCTGGAAATTGTGCATTCATATTTGCAATCTTGACCTCACTGCTGCTCACAAGCATGTCCAGGTATTTAACCACTGCTTTTAATACCACAGTCACAGTCCATTTGCATCATGCCAGACAAACACTGCAAATTAAATTAAGCCCTGTTTCTCACTTGGCTTATTCAATGCTTGTAAACTTTACCAGGCTTTTGCTGACTATGCAGATGCAAAATACAAATTTCCAATAGTGCATATCAGGATGAAAGATGAAATATTGCAAATGTAGAAAAGGGCTAGTGTGATGAAGCTATTTGGATGTGGACATATGCCACTGACTGGGTGTGTTTGATGGTGACCAGAGGCTTTTTGGTGTAAGGAAGGGACAACTACCTTCAAAATTATTCACAAAGCAAAGTAAATCAAGTTGAAAAGTGAAGTGTGTTTAATATACACACAAAGATGACCAATTCACCCACTGCAAATGGTGACTTGGGATTTTATGTCCCTCTGTTTGTAGTTATGTTGTATCTATGTTTATTTGCTCTAGGTTTGATAATGAATATTACTCATTGTTGGCATTTAACCGCTGGCAGAAGTGTGTAAATTCACATCTGTGTTGTTATTCATCACTAACGGATGCTACATTTTCCAGACATTAACCATGGCATCAAATGGTGGAGAAGGCGACAGTGGTGATTTTCCACTGAATGATCCACTCAAAGCAGTGGATCCAGAGCTCCATGCTATTATTCTGAATGAAAAGGTATGGTGATACTGAAGCTTTGATGCACCTATGACCAATACAATGGAGGAATGCATGAGAACTTGTTTCAAAGAACTAGGAAAGCAAAACTTTTAGTTTTGCTTTCAGTTCTGTTGACACTGATAACAGGAATGTCATGGCCCTTGGCTGTGAATTAAACAGCCCCACTAACTGATGACCTAGCTTTGACCCTGATCTGTCATCACAGCACCTGACTGATAGGTGTCAGCAGCTCTATATTGAGATAGATAAAGACATCCATAGATGTAGATAAAGGGTACTTGATCCTGAAACAGACTTAAGCCAACACTCGGGACTTGTGCAACCTTGCTGGCATAGCCCCCCACAGTGGCATGGGGCACGTGATACCTCGCAGTGACATGTGGCATGTGACCTGTCTCTGGGACCCATGGCACGTGACCCCTCGCAGTGACACGTGGCATGTGACCCCTCAGTGACCCATGGCACGTGACCCCTCGCAGTGACACGTGTCACGTGACCCCTCGCCGTGACACGTAGCATGTGACCCCTCGCAGTGGCACGTGTCACGTGACCCCTCGCAGTGACACGTAGCATGTGACCCCTCGCAGTGGCACGTGTCACGTGACCCCTCGCAGTGACACGTGGCCAGCGAGCTGATTATTGGCTTTGCGACGCCTGCACGCCCGTTGACCGCCGGTGAAGAGCAGGGAATGGGTGGGACTCGAACCCGACACCTTTCGGTTGAGCGATGCGTAGCTGCCGGCGCGTGACGCGTGACGTGACGCGGCCGGCAGGAGCGTCAGCGGCGCGGCCTGGAGATGATCGCCTCGGAGAACTTCACGTCGGCCGCCGTGTTGGAGGCGCTGGCCAGCTGTCTGCACAACAAGTACTCGGAGGGCCTGCCGGGCGCCAGATACTACGGCGGCAACGAGCACATTGACCAGGTAGCGGTGGACGTGCTGGAGGTGCGCGTGTGTCGTCCGTGTCCGGTCCGCGCCGCCGTCACGGCACCTCGGCGCAACGAACAGATTTTCGTAGATCATCGCTGCAGATAGTTCTCTAGTTTTCATCAAAGTTTTTGTGAAAGGTTGCAATTTTGACTTTTTCATCAGCATGTTGATCAGCCGTTGAAATGACGGCCTTTTGACGTCACGGCTGGTTGTCACGTCTTGGCGGGATATTCTTCATCATGCGAAAAAAAGTGTGGAAAAAAAAAAAAAAAAAAGTGGGATTCGCGACACCGCCTGCATGTGACAAGTATTTTGTTTGTGTTTTGTTATTCCGTTTGTTCATTCTGTTTGTGTTCATCTGTGACTGCTGCGCGTGTACACCTCGACTCTGACCCGAACGACAGCCGTGTGGGCACACTGGCGGCCGTACTCAGTCGTAGCAAGGCCTCGGCGGCGGACGACAGCGGCACGATTGGCTGTGAGGGATGCCAGGCTGAGCGCGAGAAGCCACGCCAGGCGAGCACAGAACCAGCCGAGTCTGTGCCGATGGGCTAGCCTCCATAGCACTTGGATTTCTCATTATTGGCTGCAGATCAATTTTGTCTTCAAATGTGGAAGGATAATTCCTCCTTTTGGGTCTTGACTTCATAAGCTCAATCTTTTCTTGTTCAAGCAGATGACCCTTTTCAGATTAAAAAAAATCCACCCAATATGTATACGTGTCTTCCAAACAGGAAGTAACTCTTGAAAGTCTTTCTGCCGAAGGCAATGAGCATATTCTGCTAAATGTATACTAAAATATGTCCGGCAGACAGACAATGTACCCTCCCCACCATGTGGACCGGTGGGCAGACAGTGTACCCTCCCCACCATGTGGACCGGTGGGCAGACAATGTACCCTCCCCACCATGTGGGCCGGTGGCAGATAGTGACCCTCCCACCATGTGACCGGGGGCAGACAGGACCCCCCACCATGGGACCGGTGGGCAGACGTGACCCTCCCCACCATGTGGACCGGTGGGCAGACAATGTACCCTCCCCACCATGTGGACCGGTGGGCAGACAATGTACCCTCCCCACCATGTGGACCGGTGGGCAGACAATGTACCCTCCCCACCATGTGGGCCGGTGGGCAGATAGTGTACCCTCCCCACCATGTGGACCGGTGGGCAGACAGTGTACCCTCCCCACCATGTGGACCGGTGGGCAGACAGTGTACCCTCCCCACCATGTGGACCGGTGGACAGAGAGTTTACCCCCTTCGTGTGGACTGGTGGACAGACAGTGTACCCCCCCTTCGTGTGGACTGGTGGACAGTGTACCCTTCTTGCCATGTGGACTGGTGGACAGACTGTGTACCCTCCCCATAGTGTGGACCGGTTGACAGACTGTATACCCTCCCCACCGTGGTGGACGAGTAGTCTAGGGGTAAGTTGCTCGTCTCACAATCGAAAGATTGTGGGTTCGAGTCTCACCTGTCGCTACTCTTCGCCCGCGGCCAATCGGCGTGAGAGATTGGCGACGCTATATGACTCAACGGTCGATGTGTCGTAAAAACCAATAACCAACCAATAACCTCCCCACCGTGTACAGCGTGTGGTGGACAGTGTACCCCCCCACCCCCCACCCCACCCGCGGTGTACACCGTGTGGTGGACAGTGCACCCTCCCCACCGTGTACACCGTGTGGTGGACAGTGTACTCTCCCCGCCATGTATACAGTGTGGTGGACAGACTGTATCCTCCCGCCATGTACACAGTGTGGTGGACAGACTGTATATGCATGTACACCGTGTGGTAGACAGACTGTGTATACATATACACTGTGGTGGACAGCGTACACCATGTGGAGGACAGACTGTGTATACTTGTACACAGTGTGGTGGATAAACTGTGTATACATATACACTGTGGACCAGGATTAAAATAATGGTTTTTCGTTAGGTGTGAGATGTCGAAACGAGCATAGCAGGATGTCGAAATTTTCCATGGAATTAGTGTAATTTAAAATGCCTTTGATGATCATTTGTTATCAGATTCATAACTTAAGAAGAGCTATATTCGGGATAGGGAGAACAATAACTATGCTATAAACTGGTATTGTATGCCATATCACATTATAAGTCATCCCCCTTACCTGAAATTGGGTTGCAAAATGTTTGTGTATCACCATTCCTTCTCGAGAGCATGAACATGCTATTTATATACGAGATACTGTTAGAAAGGAGACATGAATACTTTATATCAAGGAGCAGGATGCCGATACTTCTTGAAGAAAGATGTCGATTGAGTGTTCATAAAGTGGTATATTTCACCCTATTTCACGAATAATTTATCACTGCTGTGGACAGTGTACACCATGTGGTGGACAGACTGTGTATACATATACACTGTGGACAGCGTACACCGTGTGGTGGACAGGCCGTGTAACGGTCGGCAGGTGGAGCGGCTGTGTCAGCGGCGCGCCCTGGAGACGTTCTCGCTGTCGGCCGACCGGTGGGGCGTCAACGTGCAGCCGTACTCTGGCTCGCCGGCCAACTTCGCCGTCTACACGGCCGTGGTGGAGCCGCACGGCCGCATCATGGGGCTCGACCTGCCCGACGGCGGCCACCTCACGCACGGCTTCTTCACCAGGACCAAAAAGGTGGCGTCGCCAGGAGCAGCCGCCGCCGGGGGTGTCATGTCATGTCATGTCTTGCCATGCCATGTCATCATATCATGTCTTGCCATGCCATGTCATCTTGTCTTGACATGTCATATCTTGTCGTGCCATGTCATGTCTTGCCATGTTGTTAAGTCATGACATGTCTTGTCATGGAGCTGTCGTCACGAGCGGCTGCCACCTGGAAGGGGTACCATATCATGCCATGTCATGTTTTGTATTGTCTTCTCTTGTCTTGTCTTGTTTTGTCTTGTTTCATATCATGTGCCATCAGTAGCGGTGGGAGGTGGCCTGCTTGTGGTCTGTGCAATATCCGTAGTTCCGGAAGGTCATCATTTGGCCTGTGATGCATGGCATGGTAGAAGAGCCATTCAACACGTGTTTGCAGCAGTACTTTCCACTTTCTGTCTGTCACTTTTTTCTGTCTTTCACTTTTCTGGCATTCACTGTCCTTTCACTTTTGACACGTATTTTGGATGGTGCTTTTTACTCATGGGATTTGTCGAGTTTCTTACCTCCTGAAAATGTGAAAATGTGAAATTCTTACCTCCTGAGAATTGCAGGGGATATTGTAGGTTTCGAATTCCTGGGAGTACCCATTTTATAATTTGAAGTAGTGATGAGCATGCTGAGTTGTTTTACCGGCATATTCGATGATGCCTGTGCTAGAGGTATATCCCACATTTGCCTTAGTCTGGCATGCGTGGCACCTGTATTGCTCTGTGGACGCCTGGTGTCCTCTTCACAGTCGCAGACGTGTGACGCCTGTCGCTGCCGCAGGTGTCGGCCACATCCATCTTCTTCGAGTCGATGCCGTACAAGCTGGTGCCGGAGACCGGAGCCATCGACTATGACAAGTTGGCCGAGACGGCCAAGCTGTTCCAGCCCAAGCTGATCATTGCAGGTGAGGCTTCTGGCAGCATGTCCCATGGAGGTGAGGCTTTCGGGAGCGGGTTCCATGGAGGTGGGGCTTGGGAGCGGGTCAAGTGGAGAGCGGTGTTGGGTGATTTGTTGAAGCCTGGAATTGATCAGGCAGATGGTCGAGGCTTGGGAGCTGGTCGGATAGAGGACCGATGATGGGGATTGGGTTGGCAGAAGAGTCAGGTGGAGAGCCGGGGATGGGGAGTTGATGGGATGGAGAGCCGGGCATAGGGAGTGGGTCGGATGGAAGCCTGGGGACGAGGAGTGGAGTGGGTGGAGAGCCGGGCATGGGGAGTGGGTCGGGTGGAAGCCTGGGGATAGAGAGTGGGTCGGGTGGGGAGCCGGGGATAGGGATTGGGTCGGGTGGAGAGCCCGGGGATGAGGAGTGGGGTGGGTGGAGATCCGGGGATGGGGAGCGGATCCAGTTAAAAGCCGTTGATGGGGAGTGGGTCGGGTGGAGACCCGGGGATAGGTAGTGGGTCGGACGGAGAGCCGAGGGTGGGGAGTGCGTGGAATGGAGGGATGGGGAGTGGGTCGGTTGGAGAGCCGAGGGTGGGGAGTGGGTCGGTTGGAGGCCTGGGGATGATGAGTGGATGGGTGGAGAGCCGGGAATGGGGAGTGGGTCGGACATGAGGTTCGAGTACGTGATGTGGACCAGGGAATGTGTCCGGTTGCCTGGTGGGAGATGGGCGTGAAGTGTGCCGTTTGAGACGTTCGAAACAGTCGCCGGGAACATTTGGTGCACTGTTGGCATCGGCTCAGATTTGTCTCATTCTGTCGTTCTGTTACAATGTGCCACAGGAGCAGACCACAGCGTCGGCGGCGATGTGCTCAACGTGATCTTTGCAACCTACTCGCCCCCAAGCCCCGTTAAACGAACAAACACAATATCACATGACGTTGCTGCAGCTCCACCCCGTACCATCTGGTGTCAGACAAGCGACCATGAATGCCGATCTCGGAGTAGCATGGGCAAAATTAACTGTCCCAATCCCCTCGTGTGTTGACTTCATTACTCCAAGGACTGGTCGAAGCTCCGTGAACCCAAACAACGAGCGCTGCATGACCACTGCAGTCGGTGCGCCCCTAGCCCCCCCCAGCAACGAGCAAGTAAGCACGAACTGCGCGGCACTGAAGAGCGTGCCGAGTGTCCGGCAGGTGCCGCCTTCCACGCTGACTGGTTGCCCGACGTGCGGCAGGCGTGTCGTGCTACCCGCGCCACCTGGACTACGCCCGATTCCGGCGGATCGCCGACGAGGTGGGCGCCCTGCTGATGGCCGACATGGCGCACGTGGCCGGCCTGGTGGCGGCCGGCGCGGCGCCGTCGCCCTTCGACCACTGCGACATCGTCACCACCACCACGCACAAGACGCTGCGCGGACCACGCGCCGGCGTCATCTTCTACAGGAAAGGTGCTGTGTGACAGACCTTACAGGCACAGGCCACGTACGGTACGGGCCGTACAGGACTTGGGCGCGGTATGACAAACTCAGTCGATGCGCCCCCAAGTCCAAATATCCGACCAAAGGTGGGGCGCTGTCCGGGTGGGGAGGTGGTGCCGGACGGGCCGGAGCTGTCGGTCGAGACGGAGTGGGTACGGCGCTGCATCGTGCACTGTCGGGTGTGGAATATGACATGGGAAGGCCTGTCTTGGTTACGGCTACAATTGGTTTACTGACATGTCATATAATGGATTGTGATTAATCTTGGCCTCCTTGCTAAATGATCACGTCCCTGGTCTAAGCCCCCTTAGACTCAGATAACTCAAATTTACCCTCCTCGCATCTTCCGCTCTCCTTATTTTGAAAGCTGTTTCATTGTTAGATGCTTGCACTATGTTTTACTTTTTCGTTGGTGACCCGAAGTCTCTGCCTGCCATCTTGTGATCACCCGGCGAACTACAGTCTCGCTCCACCGCCGCCGCCAGGCGTGCGCTCGGTGGACCGCACCGGCAAGGACGTGATGTACGAGCTGGAGGAGAAGATCAACCAGGCGGTGTTCCCGGGCCTGCAGGGCGGCCCGCACAACCACGCCATCGCCGGCGTGGCGTGCGCCCTGCTGCAGGCGCAGACCCCTCAGTTCAGGGACTACCAACAGCAGGTGAGGTCAGAGGAGGGTGGGGTGGCCGGTGGTGTCACGTGAGCAGCAGGTGAGGTCAGAGGAGGGTGGGGTGGCCGGTGGTGTCACGTGAGCAGCAGGTGAGGTCAGAGGAGGGAGGAGTGGCCGGTGGTGTCACGTGAGCAGCAGGTGAGGTCAGAGGAGAGATGAGTGGCCGGTGGTGTCACGTGAGCAGCAGGCGAGGTCAGAGGAGGGTGGAGTGGCCGGTGGTGTCACGTGAGCAGCAGGCGAGGTCAGAGGAGGGTGGAGTGGCCGGTGGTGTCACGTGAGCAGCAGGTGAGGTCAGAGGAGGGTGGGGTGGCCGGTGGTGTCACGTGAGCAGCAGGCGAGGTCAGAGGAGGGTGGAGTGGCCGGTGGTGTCACGTGAGCAGCAGGCGAGGTCAGAGGAGGGTGGAGTGGCCGGTGGTGTCACGTGAGCAGCAGGTGAGGTCAGAGGAGAGTGGAGTGGCCGGTGGTGTCACGTGAGCAGCAGGTGAGGTCAGAGGAGGGTGGGGTGGCCGGTGGTGTCACGTGAGCAGCAGGTGAGGTCAGAGGAGAGTGGGGTGGCCGGTGGTGTCACGTGAGCAGCAGGTGAGGTCAGAGGAGAGTGGAGTGGCCGGTGGTGTCACGTGAGCAGCAGGTGAGGTCAGAGGAGGTGGAGTGGCCGGTGGTGTCACGTGAGCAGCAGGTGAGGTCAGAGGAGGGTGGAGTGGCCGGTGGTGTCACGTGAGCAGCAGGTGAGGTCAGAGGAGGGTGGAGTGGCCGGTGGTGTCACGTGAGCAGCAGGTGAGGTCAGAGGAGGGTGGAGTGGCCGGTGGTGTCACGTGAGCAGCAGGTGAGGTCAGAGGAGAGTGGAGTGGCCGGTGGTGTCACGTGAGCAGCAGGTGAGGTCAGAGGAGAGGTGGAGTGGCCGGTGGTGTCACGTGAGCAGCAGGCGAGGTCAGAGGAGGGTGGAGTGGCCGGTGGTGTCACGTGAGCAGCAGGTGAGGTCAGAGGAGGGTGGAGTGGCCGGTGGTGTCACGTGAGCAGCAGGTGAGGTCAGAGGAGGGAGGAGTGGCCGGTGGTGTCACGTGAGCAGCAGGTGAGGTCAGAGGAGGGTGGAGTGGCCGGTGGTGTCACGTGAGCAGCAGGTGAGGTCAGAGGAGGGTGGAGTGGCCGGTGGTGTCACGTGAGCAGCAGGTGAGGTCAGAGGAGAGTGGAGTGGCCGGTGGTGTCACGTGAGCAGCAGGTGAGGTCAGAGGAGGGGTGGGGCCGGTGGTGTCACGTGAGCAGCAGGTGGGGTCAGAGGAGAGGTGGAGTGGCCGGTGGTGTCACGTGAGCAGCAGGTGAGGTCAGAGGAGGGTGGGGTGGCCGGTGGTGTCACGTGAGCAGCAGGTGAGGTCAGAGGAGAGCGGGGTGTCATGAGCAGCAGGTGAGGTCAGAGGAGGGTGGAGTGGCCGGTGGTGTCACGTGAGCAGCAGGTGAGGTCAGAGGAGGGTGGAGTGGCCGGTGGTGTCACGTGAGCAGCAGGCGAGGGCAAAGGAGAGCGGGGTGGCCGGTGGTGTCACGTGAGCAGCAGGTGAGGTCAGAGGAGGGTGGAGTGGCCGGTGGTGTCCCGTGAGCAGCAGGTGAGGTCAGAGGAGAGCGGGGTGGCCGGTGGTGTCACGTGAGCAGCAGGTGAGGTCAGAGGAGGGTGGAGTGGCCGGTGGTGTCACGTGAGCAGCAGGTGAGGTCAGAGGAGAGGTGGGGTGGCCGGTGGTGTCACGTGAGCAGCAGGTGAGGTCAGAGGAGAGTGGAGTGGCCGGTGGTGTCACGTGAGCAGCAGGCGAGGTCAGAGGAGAGCAGGGTGGCCGGTGGTGTCACGTGAGCAGCAGGCGAGGTCAGAGGAGGGTGGAGTGGCCGGTGGTGTCACGTGAGCAGCAGGTGAGGTCAGAGGAGGGTGGAGTGGCCGGTGGTGTCACGTGAGCAGCAGGTGAGGTCAGAGGAGAGTGGGGTGGCCGGTGGTGTCACTAGCCATAGTGAGCAGCAGGTGAGGTCAGAGGAGAGTGGAGTGGCCGGTGGTGTCACGTGAGCAGCAGGTGAGGTCAGAGGAGAGTGGAGTGGCCGGTGGTGTCACGTGAGCAGCAGGTGAGGTCAGAGGAGAGTGGAGTGGCCGGTGGTGTCACGTGAGCAGCAGGTGAGGTCAGAGGAGAGAGGAGGTGGCCGGTGGTGTCACGTGAGCAGCAGGTGAGGTCAGAGGAGAGTGGAGTGGCCGGTGGTGTCACGTGAGCAGCAGGTGAGGTCAGAGGAGGGTGGAGTGGCCGGTGGTGTCACGTGAGCAGCAGGTGAGGTCAGAGGAGAGTGGAGTGGCCGGTGGTGTCACGTGAGCAGCAGGCGAGGTCAGAGGAGAGAGGAGTGGCCGGTGGTGTCACGTGAGCAGCAGGTGAGGTCAGAGGAGAGTGGAGTGGCCGGTGGTGTCACGTGAGCAGCAGGTGAGGTCAGAGGAGAGATGAGTGGCCGGTGGTGTCACGTGAGCAGCAGGTGAGGTCAGAGGAGGGTGGAGTGGCCGGTGGTGTCACGTGAGCAGCAGGTGAGGTCAGAGGAGAGATGAGTGGCCGGTGGTGTCACGTGAGCAGCAGGTGAGGTCAGAGGAGAGATGAGTGGCCGGTGGTGTCACGTGAGCAGCAGGTGGGGGCAGAGGAGAGCGGGGTGGCCAGTGGTGTCACGTGAGCAGCAGGTGAGGTCAGAGGAGGGTGGAGTGGCCGGTGGTGTCACGTGAGCAGCAGGCGAGGTCAGAGGAGGGTGGAGTGGCCGGTGGTGTCACGTGAGCAGCAGGTGAGGTCAGAGGAGGGTGGAGTGGCCGGTGGTGTCACGTGAGCAGCAGGTGAGGTCAGAGGAGAGAGGAGTGGCCGGTGGTGTCACGTGAGCAGCAGGTGAGGTCAGAGGAGGGTGGAGTGGCCGGTGGTGTCACGTGAGCAGCAGGCGAGGTCAGAGGAGAGGTGGGGTGGCCGGTGGTGTCACGTGAGCAGCAGGCGAGGTCAGAGGAGGGTGGAGTGGCCGGTGGTGTCACGTGAGCAGCAGGCGAGGTCAGAGGAGGGTGGAGTGGCCGGTGGTGTCACGTGAGCAGCAGGTGAGGTCAGAGGAGGGAGGGAGTGGCCGGTGGTGTCACGTGAGCAGCAGGTGAGGTCAGAGGAGAGTGGAGTGGCCGGTGGTGTCACGTGAGCAGCAGGTGAGGTCAGAGGAGGGTGGAGTGGCCGGTGGTGTCACGTGAGCAGCAGGCGAGGTCAGAGGAGGGTGGAGTGGCCGGTGGTGTCACGTGAGCAGCAGGTGAGGTCAGAGGAGGGTGGAGTGGCCGGTGGTGTCACGTGAGCAGCAGGTGAGGTCAGAGGAGGGAGGAGTGGCCGGTGGTGTCACGTGAGCAGCAGGTGAGGTCAGAGGAGGGTGGAGTGGCCGGTGGTGTCACGTGAGCAGCAGGTGAGGTCAGAGGAGGGTGGAGTGGCCGGTGGTGTCACGTGAGCAGCAGGTGAGGTCAGAGGAGGGTGGGTGGCCGGTGGTGTCACGTGAGCAGCAGGTGAGATCAGAGGAGAGCGGGTGGCCGGTGGTGTCACGTGAGCAGCAGGTGAGGTCAGAGGAGAGTGGAGTGGCCGGTGGTGTCACGTGAGCAGCAGGTGAGGTCAGAGGAGAGTGGAGTGGCCGGTGGTGTCACGTGAGCAGCAGGTGAGGTCAGAGGAGAGCGGGGTGGCCGGTGGTGTCACGTGAGCAGCAGGTGAGGTCAGAGGAGGGTGGAGTGGCCGGTGGTGTCACGTGAGCAGCAGGCGAGGGCAAAGGAGAGCGGGGTGGCCGGTGGTGTCACGTGAGCAGCAGGTGAGGTCAGAGGAGGGTGGAGTGGCCGGTGGTGTCCCGTGAGCAGCAGGTGAGGTCAGAGGAGAGCGGGTGGCCGGTGGTGTCACGTGAGCAGCAGGTGAGGTCAAAGGGGGGTGGAGGGGCCGGTGGTGTCACGTGAGCAGCAGGTGAGGTCAGAGGAGAGGGGTGGCCGGTGGTGTCACGTGAGCAGCAGGTGAGGTCAGAGGAGAGAGGAGTGGCCGGTGGTGTCACGTGAGCAGCAGGTGAGGTCAGAGGAGAGCAGGGTGAGGGCCGGTGGTGTCACGTGAGCAGCAGGCGAGGTCAGAGGAGGGTGGAGTGGCCGGTGGTGTCACGTGAGCAGCAGGTGAGGTCAGAGGAGGGTGGAGTGGCCGGTGGTGTCACGTGAGCAGCAGGTGAGGTCAGAGGAGAGTGGGGTGGCCGGTGGTGTCACGTGAGCAGCAGGTGAGGTCAGAGGAGAGCGGGGTGGCCGGTGGTGTCACGTGAGCAGCAGGTGAGGTCAGAGGAGGGTGGAGTGGCCGGTGGTGTCACGTGAGCAGCAGGTGAGGTCAGAGGAGAGTGGGGTGGCCGGTGGTGTCACGTGAGCAGCAGGTGAGGTCAGAGGAGAGAGGAGTGGCCGGTGGTGTCACGTGAGCAGCAGGTGAGGTCAGAGGAGAGGAGGGCCGGTGGTGTCACGTGAGCAGCAGGTGAGGTCAGAGGAGAGAGGAGTGGCCGGTGGTGTCACGTGAGCAGCAGGTGAGGTCAGAGGAGAGTGGAGTGGCCGGTGGTGTCACGTGAGCAGCAGGTGAGGTCAGAGGAGAGTGGGGTGGCCGGTGGTGTCACGTGAGCAGCAGGTGAGGTCAGAGGAGAGAGGAGTGGCCGGTGGTGTCACGTGAGCAGCAGGTGAGGTCAGAGGAGAGAGGAGTGGCCGGTGGTGTCACGTGAGCAGCAGGTGAGGTCAGAGGAGGGTGGGGTGGCCGGTGGTGTCACGTGAGCAGCAGGTGAGGTCAGAGGAGAGAGGAGTGGCCGGTGGTGTCACGTGAGCAGCAGGTGAGGTCAGAGGAGAGTGGAGTGGCCGGTGGTGTCACGTGAGCAGCAGGTGAGGTCAGAGGAGAGTGGGGTGGCCGGTGGTGTCACGTGAGCAGCAGGTGAGGTCAGAGGAGAGAGGAGTGGCCGGTGGTGTCACGTGAGCAGCAGGTGAGGTCAGAGGAGAGAGGAGTGGCCGGTGGTGTCACGTGAGCAGCAGGTGAGGTCAGAGGAGGGTGGGGTGGCCGGTGGTGTCACGTGAGCAGCAGGTGAGGTCAGAGGAGGGTGGAGTGGCCGGTGGTGTCACGTGAGCAGCAGGCGAGGGCAAAGGAGAGCAAGCGGTCGTGTCACGTGAGCAGCAACACCCTTCACGTGGCGTGGGTCAGCGTGTTTGATGGACTGGAGGTTGTATTGGCCACTGGTGTGCATGGAATTGGTACCAGATCGGTCGTGTGGAGTGGGAGGCTGCTTTTTAATGTGACTTAGTACCTCCCCTTGTTAAGTCTGGATCTCTGCATGTTCTCTGGTCCACCTTTATTTCCCGTGGTTAATCCTGTACCTCCCCTGGGCTGGCGACTGCTGTACCTTTACTGGCGATAAGGAACAGAAGCGGACATGCCGTCTGGCGCATCTCTAGCCGATACGTCTGGAACTAAAATATGGATGCTGAAACGCATGCATATGAGTGCAATATGAATAATAATTCGATTTGCACACGGTATCGATCGGCTCCGTGTTCATTGTCTGAAGGTTGGACATGTCCTGCATCATCTAATGCACGTCTGTGCAGCCTGCTTGGAGGAAGAAAACACCACGCGTCATTTTCTAGTTGAAACATTACCAGCACTGTTAACTGCCTGCATACACCAATGGCGCATGACTCCATGTGGGTACACTATTCTTTGTAAGGAGCGATTGTGATTGAACGCACTACCCAAGAACGGCTCCGCTCTGAGTATTCGAACCGAATTTGATTGGCCTGCTCTAAGTAGTCAGCACAGCCGGATCCACTGACAAAATCATAGCGTCTTTTTTAGTTGAACATCCCAAATGTTTTCCAGTTGCTAAAATTACAAGCATCAACTAAAAAAACCTCAGTAGAGATAGAGCAAGGGGTGTTTCTGTGCAAGAACGAAACTACAAAATATGGAGTATTTTTTATAGTTCCACCGACTCCCGATATCCAGTGACAAATCCCCAGGGGTGGGGTGCTTGATAATACCAACAACACTATTCTAGTTCCACTTGCTCCCCCTAATGGCCACATCTCTATCGGGTCTGTTCCCCAGCAGTAGCCCTTGAACCTAGCTGGTATCCCCACATATCCCCGGTTATCCATGCACCTTCCCTGAAACCATTGTACTTCCCCTGTGGCACATGACGTACCTCCCCAGTGGATCGTGTACATCCACAGATGATCCTGTACCTCAACATCTGGCTCCTGTACCTCACCAGCTGACCTTTGTGCCTGCCCAGCTGACCCTGTACCTCCCCAGCTGACCACGTACCTGTCCGGCTGACCCCTGTACCACCTCAGCTGACCCCTGTACCTCCCCAGCTGACCCCTGTACCTCCCCAGCTGACCCTTGTGCCTGCCCAGCTGACCCCTGTACCTCCCCAGCTGACACCTGTACCTCCCCAGCTGACCCTTGTGCCTGCCCAGCTGACCCCTGTACCTCCCCAGCTGACCCCTGTACCTCCCCAGCTGACCCTTGTGCCTGCCCAGCTGACCCCTGTACCTCCCAGCTGACCCCTGTACCTCCCCAGCTGACCCTGGTGCCTGCCCAGCTGACCCCTGTACCTCCCCAGCTGACCCCTGTACCTCCCCAGCTGACCCTTGTGCCTGCCCAGCTGACCCCTGTACCTCCCCAGCTGACCCTGGTGCCTGCCCAGCTGACCCCTGTACCTCCCCAGCTGACCCCTGTACCTCCCCAGCTGACCTTTGTGCCTACCCAGCTGACCCTGTACCTCCCCAGCTGACCACGTACCTGTCCGGCTGACCCCTGTACCACCTCAGCTGACCCCTGTACCTCCCCAGCTGACCCCTGTACCTCCCCAGCTGACCCTTGTGCCTGCCCAGCTGACCCCTGTACCTCCCCAGCTGACACCTGTACCTCCCCAGCTGACCATTGTGCCTGCCCAGCTGACCCCTGTACCTTACCAGCTGACCCCTGGACCCCTGTACCTCCCCAGCTGACCCTTGTGCCTGCCCAGCTGACCCCTGTACCTCCCCAGCTGACCCCTGTACCTCCCCAGCTGACCCCTGTACCTCGCCAGCTGACCCCTGTACCTCCCCAGCTGACCCTTGTGCCTGCCCAGCTGACCCCTGTACCTCCCCAGCTGACCCCTGTACCTCCCCAGCTGACCCTTGTGCCTGCCCAGCTGACCCCTGTACCTCCCAGCTGACCCCTGTACCTCCCCAGCTGACCCTGGTGCCTGCCCAGCTGACCCCTGTACCTCCCCAGCTGACCCCTGTACCTCCCCAGCTGACCCTTGTGCCTGCCCAGCTGACCCCTGTACCTCCCCAGCTGACCCCTGTACCTTACCAGCTGACCCATGTACCTCACCAGCTGACCCCTGTACCTCGCCAGCTGACCCCGGTACCTCCTCAGCTGACCCCTGTACCTCCCCAGCTGACCCCTGTACCTTACCAGCTGACCCATGTACCTCACCAGCTGACCACTGTACCTCCTCAGCTGACCCCTGTACCTGTCCGTCTGGCACCTGTACCTGCCCAGCTGACCTGGTACCTGTCCAGGTGGTGCTGAACGCGCGTCGTCTGGCGGCCGGTCTGACGGGCCGCGGCTACAGCCTGGTGACGGACGGCACCGACAACCACATCGTGTGGCTGAACCTGCGCGGCACCGGCCTCACCGGGGCCAAGGCCGAGCTGATGCTGGAGACGGTCAGCATCGCCTGCAACAAGAACACAGGTGCGCCGCGCGCTGTCCCGCGCCGTCCTGAAGTGATGGGGCGCCGGCGATGGTGCTGTGTAAACTGGAGCACAGTGTGCTGGACTTGCACGGCCGCGGTGTTAATGTCTGGTGACTTCGCCACCTGGAGCTTGGTGTTCTGTCGGAAGGTGCCTTCTCGTTTTGTTGCTGACTGGTTGGACGATTTATATTGATTGGCCATGAACTTACGTATAACATTGTACAACACTGAGGAAATTAGTGATTAGAGTTATCTACAGTGACTGTCGGTGAGTAGAGACGGGTGGGGCAGGACGGCCCAACACCTGACGGGCTCGTGAAACGTCACAAATGTGCAGAGTGCACCTGGCTGTCAATGACTATCACTTTTTGTTCGTCATTGACTGGGCTGGTATGTGCTGTCTGTTGTCCCAGTCTATATACCATGGACCGGCCTAGTCTGGGCGATGGGTGCCGGCATCACCACGTGTTCGGCCGGCGACACACTGCTCTGCTGCCCTAAGTCGTGCTCTTCTTTGTTTTGACAATTATCAGAGGGCGATCTTGCTGGGGAGACTGTTCGGGACGTGTAGTCCGGGGGTAAGATGCCCGTCTCACAATCGAAAGATTGACGGTTCGAGTCTCGCCTGTCGCTACTCTTCGCCGGCGACCAATCGGCGTGAGAGATTGGCGACACTACATGACAACGGTCGACGTGTCGTAAAACTAATAACCACAACCACAATTCGAGACTGCTCTCATGCTTCAGTGATGAGGCGAAGGACATGATGATTAACAGCTTCGGTACCAAATATTCGCTGGACTAATTTGTATTTTTTATAATAAGCCCGGAGCGAATGTTCGCCCAACGAGAAGCACTGATATGATCCAGGAGTTGTCCGCAATCTAGTGATTGTCTCTTACCCGTGGATATTTTTTTATTCAATTATTGTTCTGACCTTCACTTAGTGTCCGACTGTTCAGAGATCGTGTCGTCCAGCAGTCATGTTGGCTTACCCTGCGCGCCACCTCATGCTAGGCATCGACCCTCGCAGCACAGTCGGCCTGTACAACAATCTTCGCTTTGTGTTTTATGCCATGGGTCACATACGTATGAAATAATCTAATGATTCTTGTGTTGTGATGGTCCTGGTAGGTGCGCTTGAGAGCCAAGATCGTGGGTGCAAGGTAATTCAGATCTTAACGCGCTCTCAAATCAGACCTCTTCCCACATCAGATGCGAGACATGGAGTAGAACAGCAGACCGACGACCATATCCCATCGGTCCTGTGCGTGCTGTCGGCGGATGTGTTGTGGACGGCCAGTATGACTGGTGTGACGTCACTCGCGATGATATTTGAACCCGCTCACAATCGAAAGATTGTGGGTTCGAGTCTCACCTGTCGCCACTCTTCGCCCGCGCCCAATCGGCGTGAGAGATTGGCGACGCTATATGACTCAACGGTCGAGGTGTCGTAAAACCAATGACCAACCAACCAACCGATATTTGAACCCGCCGGGACCGTGCCGCCGCTGCTCTGAATTTCGACGCGTGTTTCAGTGCCGGGCGACAAGTCTGCGCTGAATCCCAGCGGTGTGCGACTCGGCACCCCGGCGCTGACAACTCGCTGCCTCACCGAGGCCCACTTTGACACCGTGGTGGACTTCATAGACCGAGGTGAGTCGTCGTGAGCTCGTGATGACGTCACTGGGAGCGACTGACCCCGTCGATCAGCTGTGTAAACTCCTGGTGACGTCACCGGGGAGCGACTGCCGCTGTCGATCAGCTCAGTAAGCTTTTGATGACGTCACCGGGAGAGTCGGCGGCTGTCGATCAGATGTGCATAAGCTCTGGCGACAATGGGGTGCGGTAATATTTCCCGTCGCTGGCACGAGAATGAAGGCTCAGTCGTTCTTGTCACGATGAGATTACGATTTCATCAATCTTGGTGTGCATCTAGCATTGGCCACTATCACAGCATTATAGTTATGGGACTTATATTTTGATGACGGTCACCTTACCTCACATTAGATGGAAAACGAAGAATTGTGATCGAAGTTAGAGTCGTTGCCGTACTTAATCGGACTGCAGTCGGTGAAGTGGTGGCAAATGTTGACGTTGTGAACTTTGAATGCTTCTTCTTGTGTCCAGTTTGTCGTTTCTTTTCATTAACCCCCTCCACGTGGCGCAGATTTATCTGAACTTGGGAACAGTCAGTACGACGGAGGTGGTGTCGACTAGGAGGGTGAACTCTAGAACCTGCAATTGGTCAGAAAACCAGCCACTTTTTGCCACACTTCCGCTAATGTCCAGTTATTTGAAAGAGGTTTCTAATGATTACCGAACTTTCCAACTTGTGGTATGGAACCACATTTGTTTCCATTCTCGAATGCTTTTTTCCTAGTCTCCTGGGCTCGCCAATGGGAGTGCGGCAAATTCCTGTGTCGCAGTGTGAGGGGCCGAGTGTGAAGATACGCCAATGGTGTGCTAGTGTTGGATGTGGTGGCTGGCATGACTGTGTTCTGATAGCATGATCGTCTCCCACAGCTCTTCTGCTGGTGGTGTGGCATTGTGTGAGGGGTACGGTGTGTGTTCTGACTGCATGGTCGTCCCCCACAGCTCTACTGCTGGTGATGTGGTGTGAGGGGTACTGTGTGTGTTCTGACTGCATGGTCGTCCCCCACAGCTCTGCTGCTCGCCAAGGACGTGTTGGCCGTGTCGGGCGTCAAGATGGTGGACTTCAAGCGTGAGCTGGCCACCGAGAGGTTCAGCGCTCCCGCCGCCCAGCTGCGTGGCCAGGTGCAGACGTTCGCCGCCCAGTTCCCGCTGCCGGGGCTGGGCGACATTTAGCGCTGAGGATCTCGGCACTGCTCAGCACGCCGACAGACCTGATGTGCCGGCGATCTGCGGCAGATCTGATCTGCCGGCGACCCGCGCCACTCGAAGTTGGTGCGTCGCCTTCTCAGTCGGGTCGTAGCGTGTGGGTTCCGGCGCCAGTTTTGGCGCGACCTTTCAGGTCCTGTCGCCCAGCATGGTACCAGGGAGCGAACTGTAGAAGCATCACGCTACCATTTAGTCCTACCGAGGGTGTGATACCGTAGCTGGTAGTACTGTAGCGGGGAAATGCCCGAGCACATGTGCCAAACCGCCATACTCCATGCCCAGCAGCAAACTAGCGGCCAGTCTTTAGTGCAATATTGCGCCCGTCCGGACGTCCATCCACCAGCGATCCGTCTCATCCCGACATTGCCAAGGGCCCCTCCTCCAGTCTTGCTCGACTCGGTCGACCTGATCACGCGCCCGTCTCGACGGGCCGGACCCAGACGGCCAGTGATTCCGTGAGTGCCTTTGAGTCCCGGCTGGCGCGTGGCTCCGTCAGGATTCCGCCCGGTGATGGTGGGCCACAGCTGTGGTGCTGCGGACAGGGCGCTGCTGTACTGACTGCTTGCCAGGCAGCACCGCATGCCATACTGACTGCTTGCCAGGTAGTTCAGGTGGCAGGCCAACCGCCGTCGGGGAGGAGCGATAGCGCTCTGACTCAGTTGTTTGCTACCGTTGTATTCGCCGAACGCTCACACGGCGTTTTGTCAGAGGGTAATATAATTTCTGTTCGTATGTTGGTGTTTTTTTTTTAGTGCGTTGCGGAATGCTCTGCGCGATTCGACATAATCTCTCGGAATGTGGGATCTAGGCGCCGTGTGGTGGTATTAAATATATAGCAAGTAGTGAGGTGGAACGCGCGCATTATGGACTTGTGACCGACCAGTTCAAGCGCTGTTTGACATTGACGGTGTACTAGTGTGTTCTACATTAACGTGGACGGTTTACATTGCCGATATGGTGCATACAATCCGGCCGATAGTCGAACTTCGCTGGAAGTAAGCTTCCTGGGGCGACGCGCACGAGCTTCGAGGTTTTCGGAGCGTGTATCGTTAGAGTATGAAGACAGTCAGGGTGCGTAGGTGCATCATGGAAGCGATTCCCGACTGGAGTAAAGTCCCACGGAGGTGGATTACCTCTCCCGGCCAAACGCCAATGGCGTGAGTCACGAGTGGAGCGAGCGCATGCCCTGGGGGTGTCGCTAACGTTGATAGCAGCGCTTTAGCTGGGCAGCGTTGGCTCTGAGTTGGCAAGCTTACATTCATGGCCGGGATAAAATTCACGATAATTCGGTGAAATGTGTTCGTTGTTATCCAAGCAAAACAAGTATATGCCAACAAGAGCCTTGGGAGATGTGCAACCATCTCACCCCGCAGTCCACGCCGAACTCGGCTATCTTGTGGCAGAGACCAAGTTGAACGGTGGTGTCGCCCGCCACCGACGGCCATTTCGCCTGCTAAACATAGGCGTTGCCTGGTGATTTCAGTACAAACTTTGTGTGAAGCCGCTCAATAACACCAGCAGTGTCGGGCTGGTCCGCCACATGTCACAACCACGTGCGTGCCACAGTGTCAGGCCAAGTTAATGTAATATATAGCAACGAGTGCCGGAACATCACCGACAACTCGGGGACAGTGGGTCGTTGCCCACTGGTTCGGAGTGTACTGGTTTGGCCCTCTGATGGACCAGACGGGCTGTGGTTCAGAGTGTGCCGGTCGGACCCTCTGACGTGGGTCGATGTGTCCCTGTCACCCTCTGATCTGGTTCGGTGTGTCCCAGTCTGACTGACGTGGTTCGGACGGAACAAAGTCGCGTCCGAAAAAAAGTTCATGGAGAAAGTGGCCGAAGTCCGGGTGGCTTTTTGAGATGGGAATAGACGGGCCCCTCTTCAGGTCCGTCCCCCTGACGCAAATCCTAGGTACGCTATTGGTTCATGGGCACCGAATAAGACAGCTACATGACTGTAGCTTATGCATCCGCCCCGGTCAATTCAAGCAATTGCAAAATATGAGTTGAGCGAACCAAAGCATGTGGGCGATGTATGACCATCGCAGTCGATGCGCCCCTAAGCCCAAATAACCAACCAACCAACCGAACCAAAGCATGTTTTAACCCGCGCCTTCTCTTCGGTCAGATCCTCAATTCTCACACCCTGTCTCGGGGATCGTAAAAGACGCCCGTCTAACTTTCAAGGTAAGCGTTGTACGAAAACGATCAGGGTACAATCGGAAAGCCCTCGACACATAGGGTCGGTTTACTGGTTTTATTTTTAGATAATTAGCAAAAACCGAAATGTAGGTTTGTGAAACAAATCGGTTGCTCGAAAACATTTCATATCGGCATATTCGGGTAGTTTAGGTCCTGTAATATAGCTTTGACGCTATTTAGGCCATGAAAACTCGAAATAGACAATAAAATAGCAGTGTACATAGTCTTGGCCCACAGTGAGCATTTTATCATGACCTGACCTCAGGTCATTTCATGGAGATCAAACAAATTTGATAATAATCTTATGCTTCTGCATGCATGCAAAATGATGTTGGAAGAGCATGCATACTACAAAAATAGGAAAATCGGTTCAAAATGGACCAAAATCCAATGTGACCGCCGGTCTCTGATTTGACCTCACACAAAAATTCGAGTATACATTTCAGAGCCCTGTCCAATTGTACTCAATAAGCAAGTTTCATTTAAATATCTATGTGTATGAGTTATCGATCCTCAAACAGCTTCGGAGATAGTCCTATTTAACCTGAGCTAGGTCAATGACCTTACACTACGCGCGGTTGAAATTTCGACTTCAGACGCAAAAATCATCAAGGAAAAGGTATTGGAAATTTTGCACTGCTGCTCGCCGCCATTTTCTTACGATCGCGGCAAAAAAACCTTTCATTTGGTGGTGTGGGGGAGCGTAAGAAGATTCGTGAAAAGATTGCTTAACCCCCAAGGGATAAAAAGACATGCGATCGATGGATGTTCGTAAACCATGCGCGTTCGTAATCCACACATGCTCATCATCTGGATGGTACGTGTCCCGCTTGCCGAGCGTTCCTGGCCCGTCCAAGGGACCGCAAGGCCCACGTTGAGCGCCCAGGCGTGGTGCTACCCGCACCACCCTCCAGGCACCACTGCCTCCACCTGCTACACCAGCAACGCGGCGTGGAGCTCGCATGGGTGCGCGCCTCTGCCCCGTGAGGTGGCGTGGCGTGGCGCGAGTTTTCACCTCCAGTGGGCGGCGTTGCCGTCGGGTTTGCACCTCCGCCGGTCGTCCGGTCGCGTCTGCTGTCATTCGTGGTGTGCCAGGCGGCGGAGCGGCCGCCGACGCTCAGCGCCCCCGGCAGGTGAGTGACGTCACAATCGACCCAGACCCAGGGTGTTTTTCCCGGTAAGAGGGGCGCCGCCTTTACGTGGGGATGGGAGGCACACGCCCCCAGTGGCAGCCCTACTCCACGCGTAGCCGCCCCTGCTGGGAGTCCAGCATCAAGTTGATATTTTCCTGACTATGCAGGTACCTACTTGGCACGCAGGCAATGTCCACCTGGATAGTGATCCATGTAATGCGACAGATGAAAGGCTCGTATTGCCAAAACGAAGCTCCTTAAGACTTAGCGAAGTTTTTAGCACTGGATTTTTATTCCTATAATTATATCGAGTACTATCGAGAACCATCGAATACTATGAGCAGTTGTCGAACTATTGTTGTATTTTGCCTCCCCATCCCCCGCGCAGTTCCACGAGTTAGATGGTTGGCTATTGCGGCTGAAGACTGCGTATGAACGATCAACCAATGCAATGAAGGCTTACGTCTGAACTGTCAACCAATGTGTGAAGGTGCGTGGTCGTTCACAGAATGCTGACGGAAGAGCAGAAGTCGTTCTTCGCCGAGAACGGCTACGTTCTGCTGGACGACGTGTTGACGGAAGAAGAGCTGGATGAGGTCTCCAGAGAGTACGACTCTGTGTTTGCCAGGTGTGGCCCGTGTTCGCTTTAGCCGGCCCCCTTCACTGCCAGCTGTCAAGCAAGACACAATCAGTGCAGCATCGGCATTTGATCAGAACTAGCTTCATTAAGTTAGTTTTAAAAACGCACATTCGTTCAGCTTGACAATACGTGAGGAGCATCTTCTCTAATCCACACCCTATTCTTGGCGACTCCATTGTTTATGTGCATGCTATGACTCTACGAGAATGCTTCCAAGTCCATGGTCGTGTGCTCCTGCTGTGACGTTGCATCTGGCCATTCACATGCTCCTGTTGTGAGGTTGTGTCTGACCCTTCACAAGTCCCTGTTGTTACGTTGTGTCCGACCATGCACATGCTCCTGTTGTGAGGTTGTGTCTGACCCTTCACAAGTCCCTGTTGTTACGTTGTGTCTGGCTCTTCACATGTCCCTGTTGTGATGGTCTGTCTGACCCTTCACATATCCCCGTTGTGATGTGTCTGATAATTCACATGTCTGTTGTGACGTTGTGTCCGACCATTCACATGTGTCTGTTGTGACGTTGTGTCCGACCATTCACATGTCCCTGTTGTGAAGTTGTGTCTGACCCTTCACATGTGTCTGTTGTGACGTTGTGTCCGACCATTCACATGTCCCTGTTGTGAAGTTGTGTCTGACCCTTCACATGTGTCTGTTGTGACGTTGTGTCCGACCATTCACATGTCCCTGTTGTGAAGCTGTGTCTGACCCTTCACATGTCCCTGTTGTGACGTGTCTGTCCCTTCACATGTCCCTGTTGTGACGTGTCCGACCATTCACATGTCCCTGTTGTGAAGTTGTGTCTGACCCTTCACATGTGTCTGTTGTGACGTTGTGTCTGACCATTCACATGTCCCTGTTGTGACGTTGTGTCTGGCCCTTCGTGCGCACCTGTTATGCTGCATCTGACATTTCACGTGCTCTTACAGGGCTCAGGGTAGCCAGATGGAAGGCACGTGGTCCGGCGATTGGCAGAAGGAAGCCATGCCCGAGGGCAAACAGGACTTGACAGTGAGCAGATGTCCGATGGTGACGCGACGTGGTGATGGATCGAGTTCGCGACGGTTCTGGGTTAAGGTCCCGTCAACACCCGGATATCCTTACTCCGTTGACGGAAAGTGAGACAGGGGGAGGGGACGGAGCGAAGACTGCGGTGCATCCAGGCTAGGGCGAATGTTCTCACCTGCTCTAGTACGCCGAGATAGCGGAACGCATGGCTCGAGACGTAGCATGGATCCGACACTCACAGGTGGCAGCTATCTTCTTGTTTAGTTCTGTACCACTTCAAGGGCCTCTGGAGGTCATGGATGCACTCTGATCCTCATGCACGCACAAAAACGGCTGCGACGCAACCAAGCCAGTGATAATCCAATTCACTTCAGCCCACCTTTCGGATCGACTCCTTCACCGGATTTAGATTTCGAGGTTGAAGGTCAACAGCTGCGTCAATTCTACAAGCAAGACTAGGAGCCCGGGTCGAGATGCAGCACCCGGACTGATTTTGTCATATGAGCAGGTGTCGCACAGGGGAATCGTTCCCTCCCCCTCTCACTGCCTGAGGTTCTTCTCCCCCGCCCACTGTCTGCGAGAGCAACGCCGGGACATGGATTTACTTGCATCGAAATCCAGGAATAATTCGCACGAATCGATCGCATCTTGTCCCCACGCGCTGAACCGTGGCAACACCAATGGTCGGAATTGTCCAACCGATATCTGATGGCTGACGCGTATGTCGGAATGATGGCTGACGACTGTCGAAATAGTAGCTGACATGACGGTCGAACAGATGATTTACATGATTGAGTGCCGGAATAATGACTGACACAACTGTCTCAATGACTGACAGAACTGTCGAAATGATGACTACCAACTGTCGGAATGTTGGCTGGCACGATTTCAGAATAATGGCTGACACGACTGTCGGAGTGATGGCTCACAAGACTGTTAGGATGATGGCGCACACGACTGTCTAAATGATGGCTGACGGCTGTCGGAATGTTCACTGACACGACTGTCGAAATGATGACTGACAACATGCGGAATGTTGGCTGGCACAGCTGTCAGAATTATTGCTGACACAACTGTCGAATGATGGCTGAATGCTGTCGGAATAACGACTCACGACTGGCAGGATGATGGCTGACATGACTGTCAGAATGATTGCTGGCGGCTGTAGCAATGCCGGCTGACACGACTGTCAGAATGATGGCTGATACGACTGTCGCAGTAATGGCTGACGGCTGTTGGAATTATGGCTGACGACTGTTGGAATGAGTGACGACTGTCAGAATGATGGCTGACACGACTGTCGGAATGATGATTGACACGGCTGTCGGAATGATGGCGCTGCCGAACTGACAACTGGTGAATAACGATAACTGATGACTTTCTTGCTGATCTTTATGTACGGCCTTTCAAATCAATGGCTGATGACTGCTGGACTGACGACCACCGGACTGACGACTGACGACTGCCGGGTGCTCTGTCCCGTTCGCAGGTGCAGTCGATCCACAACCTGCAGTTCCACAGCGCCACCTTCATGCGTCTGCTGCTGAACAAGCGCATGCTGTCTGCCTGCAGTGACGTCATGGGCACCGAGAACATCCTGCTTCACCACACCAAGGCCCACGTGAAGCCGCCCGGCCGCGGTAGTCCCTACCCCATGCACCAGGTGAGGTGTCCCGGCCGCGGTGGTCCCTACCCCATGCACCAGGTGAGGTGTCCCGGCCGCGGTAGTCCCTACCCCATGCACCAGGTGAGGTGTCCCGGCCGCGGTGGTCCCTACCCCATGCACCAGGTGAGGTGTCCCGGCCGCGGTGGTCCCTACCCCATGCACCAGGTGAGGTGTCCCGGCCGCGGCAGTCCCTACCCCGTACACCAGGTGAGGTGTCCCGGCCGCGGTAGTCCCTACCCCATGCACCAGGTGAGGTGTCCCGGCCGCGGTAGTCCCTACCCCATGCACCGGGTGAGGTGTCCTGGCCGCGGCAGTCCCTACCCCATGCACCAGGTGAGGTGTCCTGGCCGCGGCAGTCCCTACCCCATGTACCGGGTGAGGTGTCCCGACCGCGGCAGTCCCTACCCCATGCACCAGGTGAGGTGTCCCGACCGCGGTAGTCCCTACCCCATACACCAGGTGAGGTGTCCCGGCCGCGGTAGTCCCTACCCCATGCACCAGGTGAGGTGTCCTGGCCGCGGCAGTCCCTACCCCATGTACCGGGTGAGGTGTCCCGACCGCGGCAGTCCCTACCCCATGTACCAGGTGAGGTGTCCCGGCCGCGGTGGTCCCTACCCCATGCACCAGGTGAGATGTCCCGGCCGCGGTGGTCCCTACCCCATGCACCAGGTGAGGTGTCCCGGCCGCGGTGGTCCCTACCCCGTACACCAGGTGAGGTGTCCCGGCCGCGGTGGTCCCTACCCCGTACACCAGGTGAGGTGTCCCGGCCGCGGTGGTCCCTACCCCGTACACCAGGTGAGGTGTCCCGGCCGCGGTAGTCCTTACCCCGTACACCAGGTGAGGTGTCCCGGCCGCGGTAGTCCCTACCCCATGCACCGGGTGAGGTGTCTCAGCCGCCCGGCCGACAGGTCATGTCAGGTCACGTGGTGGCAGGCCAAATCGAGACCACTAGATTTCATGACAGCAGATCGGACTGCGTAAGCAGGTCATGTGGTGGGCGGGGTCAGGTCAGGTGATGTGGCGGCAGTTGGGTCGCAGGCCCACGCAATGGCAGGCCACATCAGACACATCTCGGCCGCCGTCGGACAGGTGACAACGTTGGTGTTCCAGACAGTGCTGGTTTAGACGTGTCACGTGACAGTAGGCGGGGTCAGCTGGCGTCGCGTGACTGAGCTGGTCGACCTGTGCCGATGTCAGGCGGTGAGTGGCAGTGGCAGTACTGGCACCACGACGCTCTGGCCAGACACAGACATCTGCCCCGGCCTTGTTATCGCGACTGCCTGGAGTTCAAATAAACAACGTGTCGACATCTCGACACCGATTCGCCACCACTCGATTCACGCCGACCGACCGTCGACCGGCAGTCGAGATTGTTCCTCTCCTCTCCTCTCCTCTCCTCTCCTCTCCTCTCCTCTCCTCTCCTCTCCTCTCCTCTCCTCTCCTCTCCCTCTCCTCTCCTCTCCTCTCCTCTCCTCTCCTCTCCTCTCCTCTCCTCTCCTCTCCCCTCTCCTCTCCTCTCCTCTCCTCTCCCTCTCCTCTCCTCTCCTCTCCTCTCCTCTCCTCTCCCTCTCCTCTCCTCTCCTCTCCCTCTCCTCTCCCTCTCCTCTCCTCTCCCTCTCCTCTCCTCTCCTCTCTCCTCTCCTCTCCTCTCCTCTCCTCTCCTCTCCTCTCCTCTCCTCTCCTCTCCTCTCCCTCTCCTCTCCTCTCCTCTCCCTCTCCTCTCCTCCCTCTCCTCTCCTCTCCTCTCCTCTCCTCTCCTCTCCTCTCCTCTCCTCTCCTCTCCTCTCCTCTCCTCTCCTCTCGGCAGGCGCGTACAGACGACTGTCGGATGGTGGGGCCAAGCGTGTCATTGTGACATGGGTGTGACATTCGCTGCAATCGCCGCCGCGTACAACGCCGCAGTGCTGGCGGCAGCATCTCACATGAGACAATGCTTCCCGTACCGGCTGGACTCGGTGCTGGCCGTGTTGGTTCTGTAGTGGTAACGGACGCCGGTCGGCAGGACTACCACTACTTCCCGTACCGGCTGGACTCCATGCTGGCCGTGTTCGTCCACCTGGACGACTCGGACACGGCCAACGGCTGTCTGGCCGTCTACCCCGGCTCCCACAGACTGGGCCCGCTCAAGGACTGCAGCACCGCGCCCGGCTTCCACCACGTGGACCAGGTCAGTCACCCGGGTCAGGTCCGTCACCTGGGTCAGGTCAGTCACCTGTGTCAGTGCATTCACCTGGGTCAGGTTAGTCACCCGGACCAGGTCAGTCACCTGAGTCAGGTTAGTCACCTGGGTTAGGTTAGTCACTTTGGTCAGGCCAGTCACCTGGGTTAAGTCAGTCACCTGGGTTAGGTCAGCAACCTGGGTTAGGTCAGTCACCTGGGTCAGGTCAGCCACGTGGTCGGTGAAAACGTGATTCACGTCAGTCACATATTTTAAGCAAAGCCTGAGCCAAGCCAAGCCTGAACGCATGTCGGAAATTTACTTCACATTCATTGAGATGTACGTCCTCCCCCAGTTTTCTCCGAGCTTAGCCATTAGCCCTGTGGTGTTGACTGAAAATAATTGGCCTACAAATCGGCTTCTCCGAACCCCAATTTTTGGGTTCCTCCTATGCCCATGGGTTGTGTGCCGTTGTTCATTACGTGTAGTCTTAAGGTATGTAGATATACGGCTAGGGGTTATCGAGGTTCGTTAACACTGCATTTCTTGCCAGCTGTTCTGCCAAAAGCGAAAGTCTCTGTTGGAAAGAGGACTAAAATGAGTGTTTATTTAATTAGTGTTGGAAAGCGGACCAACCTGTGTGTCTATATAATTAGTGTTATAAAACGAACCAACCTGTGTGTCGGTATAATTAGTGTTGGAAAGCAGACCAACCTGTGTGTCTGTATAATTAGTGTTGCAGCTACAGAAGTTTGTGCTTCAGCTGAAATGTCTGCAGTGTTGCGTTACCTGCCCATGGCCGTGTGGCCGTCCATTACCTGCCCACAGTAGTGTTGCCGTCCATTACCTGCTCACGGCCGTGTTGCCGTCCATTACCTGCCCACAGTAGTGTTGCCGTCCATTACCTGCTCACGGCCGTGTTGCTGTCCATTACCTGCTCACGGCCGTGTTGCCGTCCATTACCTGCCCACAGTAGTGTTGCCGTCCATTACCTGCCCACGGCCGTGTTGCCGTCCATTACCTGCTCACGGCCGTGTTGCCCTCCATTACCTGCCCACGGCCGTGTTGCCGTCCATTACCTTCCCACGGCCGTGTGGCCGTCCATTACCTGCCCACGGCCGTGTTGCCGTCCATTACCTGCCCACGGCCGTGTGGCCGTCCATTACCTGCCCACGGCCGTGTTGCCGTCCATTCCCTGCTCACAGCCGTGTTACCGTCCATTACCTGCCCATGGCCGTGTGGCCGTCCATTACCTGCCCACAGTAGTGTTACCGTCCATTACCTGCCCACGGCCGTGTTTGCTGCGTGCCGAGCAGAGCGAGTTTCCGTTGTCGGGGGCGTCACCACTGGAGAGCAGACGTGGCCAGGTGGCCATCTTCTCCTACCTGCTGGTACACGGCAGCTACCCGAACCTGTCGGAGCGCACGCGCCGCATGCTGCTGATCCAGGTGAGGTCAAGCCACCGGCCACATTCCTGCGGGGATATTCGAGTCGGGCACGGCGTCCTCAGGCAATGATCACTGACACGTGTATCTTCCATACCAGGCGGAATGCACTGGCCAATACACGTCAGCCCCGCCGCCTCCGCTGTCGGTGTCACCGCCTGTCACCGCCTGTTGCCGCCTGTTGCCGCCTGTTGCCGCCTGTCATCGCATGTCACCGCCTGTTGCCGCCTGTTGCCGCCTGTTGCCGCCTGTCATCGCCTGTCACCGCCTGTCACCGCCTGTCACCGCCTGTCATCGCCTGTCATCGCCTGTCACCGCCTGTCACCGCCTGTCATCGCCTGTCATCGCATGTCATCGCCTGCCACCGCCTGCCACCGCCTGTTGGTTATTGGTTTTACGACACGTCGACCGTTGAGTCATATAGCGTCGCCAATCTCTCACGCCGATTGGTCGCGGGCGAAGAGTAGCGACAGGTGAGACTCGAACCCACAACCTTTCGATTGTGAGACGAGCCTCTTACCCCTAGACCACTCGTCCCCTGCCACCGCCTGTCACTGCCTGTCACGAGTCCGTGCACGACCAAATCTGCCAATGAGAACGACAGGCAATCAAATAATGAATTTAAAAAGCAACGCTTCTACTGTTCACGACACGTCAGCAAGTGGTCAGCATGAGCGTCAGCAAGTGGTGGCGACCATGATCAGCTGGCTAACTATCATCAATCTAGTCTGTGTTGTCACAATCAGTGACTTCAGAGACTCGTCTGAGATATTTTGAGTGTGTGTGTGAGGGGGTGGGGGGCGTGTTCATTGGTTACTGCGGGGCCATCGTTACCGCCTAGCTGACTCCGGCCCCCGCAGTAATGCTCGAGCAATGGAAGATGCTTCGTGACCGGGGGGGGGGGGGTGTAAGTGCGGTGTCGCCGCCCACGCAGTTGGCATGTTAGACGAGTCCCTGAGTAACTTCCAGGAGTCGGATGGATTGGGGATAGGTTGGTGGGCGATCCAGTTTTAGCGTTTCCAGTATTGGTGTGTGATTGGTGGCAGGGCAGGGCAGCGCGTCAGGGCAGCGCGGTGGCCCTGTGCCGCGGCGCCGGGTGGACCGGCAAACACACGACTGGCCCCAGCTGTTGCAGATGTGTAGTCCAGTGGTAGGACGTTCCTGCCGTCAGAAAGGCTGAGGGTTCGAGTCCCACCTGCCGCTGCTCTTCGTCCACGGGTAATTAGTGTGATGGGTGCTATGTGGTCATTATGGTCGGTATGTTCTAAAGCCCAAATAACAAACAAACAAGGCCAATTAGCGTGATGGGTGCTATGTGGTCATTATGGTCGGTATGTTCTAAAGCCCAAATAACAAACAAACAAGGCCAATTAGCGTGATGGGTGCTATGTGGTCATTATGGTCGGTATGTTCTAAAGCCCAAATAACAAACAAACCAGGCCAATTAGCGTGATGGGTGCTATGTGGTCATTATGGTCGGTATGTCCTAAAGCCCAAATAACAAACAAGGCCAATTAGTGTGATGGGTGCTATGTAGTCATTATGGTCGGTATGTTCTAAAGCCCAAATAACAAACAAACAAGGCCAATTAGCGTGATGGGTGCTATGTGGTCATTATCGTCGGTATGTTCTAAAGCCCAAATAACAAACAAACAAGGCTAATTAGCGTGTTCGGTGCTATGTGGTCATTATAGTTGTTATATTCTAAGGTCAAAATAAAATAGCAAACAAACGAAGCTAATTAGCGGCATGGGTGCTGTATGATCATTATGGTCGGTATGTCCTAAAACCCGAAAATAACAAACAAGAGCAAATGACGCCTCGTGACAAGACAGTCGGCACGTCGTAAGGCCAACACCCGCTGGTTGCAGGTGATGTCGGCGGAGGACGAGCCGCTAAAGATGACCCACCTGTCGCCCGGCCAGGGGCTCTGCCTCATGGGTGGCAATAGCAGGGCCGAGACGGACATCCGACTCCGGCACCAGACCGTCCCCGCCAAGGCAACGTAGACTCGTCCGCCGCCCCCGCCAAGGCAACATAGACTCGGCCAGCGGCTCTGCCTCATGGGTGGCAACAGCAGGGCCGAGACGGACATCCGACTCTGGCACCAGACCGTCCCCGCCAAGGCAACGTAGACTCGTCCGCCTCCCCCGCCAAGGCAACATAGACTCGTCCGCCTCCCCCGGCCAGGGTCTGCGCCCCGTGGCCAACAACACCGTCCCCGCCAAGGCAACGTAGACTCGTGTAACCAAGCTCCGTTCACGGACACCAAATGTAGACAGAATCGTTGCTGGCGAGTGATATGTCTAGGGTTTGCCTCGGTGCGCGATAACTCAGTCGCTCGTTCAATAGCTCTGTCTCTGAAATCCATGAGGATCTCTTGACAATTACCGTAATTCGAGCCCTTATATATTGAGTGATTAAAGGACAAGTATACGATGCTAAACGGTTCAACGGTTTCAGTAATCCGACGATAACGCCAACATCAATCCAAGTCCGTACCACCAATCAACAGGCAGTTGCCATCGACCTTGACGGACCGCGTTTCACGACCTTGACGGACTACCGTCCAGCTGGGCCACCAGACTTCCCAGCTCGTGACGTTTCGGCGAGACAGTTCAGTCCCGAGGGCAGCCGCGCGTCGTCGCTGTTTGAACGGACCTCCCCGTGGTGACACCGCGGTGACGCCACTGACGAACCATGTAGGGAAAGGAGTTGCAGAAACCCTGCAGAGACTACTGACGAACCCTGTAGGAAATGCCAGGACGAACATGAACATTTTAGCCGCAAATATTTCATTTGCACAACATCGCCCCTTAAATATTCACAACACCAAAATAAGCACCGTGCCAAATAACAAGTAGTAAACCAGATGTGCAAATGTTCGTAGCATTTTAATTACGAGGTACCAAAGCCACCGGAAAAGTGCTTCTAATTTTTGCTCTCGTTTTTATGAAGAGAGCATGAGCCGCGTTCATGTGCAAGCGTTCGCAATCGCACACACAGCTTCCCATCTTCCTGGATCTGCGCTTGATGCGACCAGCCGCAGACCGATCGCAGCGTGTGCACATACATTCGGCAGGCGACGCTAGCCGAGGTGGCGCCACCTATTTCCTTCATATCAGCGCCATCGTCGTCCTCTCAGAAAACGCTGCTGCGTGGGCAACAGTATTGCTCACGCGTGTGCAGCGCCACCTATAATTTCTATGCACGCGCACAGCGCCACCTGCAGGTGGTTTTGCGGCGACAGCGCGACAGGCGCTGTATGTGACGCCGGCATCGTGCCCTGCGTGGATAATGGGCGGTCTGGACGAATGGAGATAGTTCGCAGCTCCATTTCGGCGTGACCATCTTTTCACTCCGAATCGAAGTCCTCAAATGGACGTCATGAATTGGTCCTAAACCATCAGCGTGGTGGAAACTCAAGACCGTGTCGAGCCGTGGACCCATCCCTGAAGGAGATTTAATGTCATGCCTGTGGGATACGCCAACTATTTCGCGGACCAAAAGCAGCGCGGACGGAGGTGAAGCTTGCTGTTTCAAAATGCTTGTGGGTGCCCAATGCAAAGTGAATTCGGAGCGTAGCCAAACACCTAAATCGACCCCACTCCCTGCCGGAGGCCGGAAGACGAACAATTTGAATTTAAAACGCTTTATTTTCCGATCTGAGCAACTTTTTTTAAATTGTTTTTGTGCGAAACAAATTTCTACTTTCAAGGTCACATGACCTGACGTCCTCGCCGAGTGCTCGATGACACAGTTAGCATAGAGGCCAAGAGACCAGAGGATCACATCGCGAATAAATCTGAAAGACGCGGGTGTTCCCTTGCATTCGATTATAATTTACAGGCATCCCACACGCAACCCTAGTCACAACCAAACTGCAGCCTAACATTTGAGCATATTGTCATACCATACCATTTAAGCATATTGTCAAGCATATCACGGATGCATACATGCATCCGTGGTAAGTATCCCTCTTTTTGGCTTGTACGTAGCTGAAATTGGTGCGTTGTTCACGTTATGAGACTTAGTTATTGGTACAGGATTTGCATACTTTGGGTCGATGAGTAACCTCCCAGTTCACTTCTAGCTCATTTTTGTCTTGCAAAGATGAAGAAGTGTTACTTTCAACCGTTGCATGCATTGACTGTATGAAAACAGTAGTAGATACCCGCTTCAGATGTCCACCACGGGGTTTCTCAGTATCTTTGAATACTAATCACGTGCGATTTGTTGCATTTCAACCGTAGGTAAGGGTTCAGATGAAGTCAAAGTATTCATCTCATTTGAAGGGTTTCCGAAATACTGCCCGAATGCACCATTTTCCGGCATACAGGGGTACAATGAGGCGATCGATTCAGCATTAGAGTCCATATTGACCCCACAGTGACTTCCCATCGGCACTCCTCGCTCAAGTCCATGGCGGCACCACCGTGCGGTAAGTGGAGGACGTGAACGTGTCCCTGTGTGGACTGTCCGCCACAGTCGAAGAAGACAGTCCAACTCCTGCTTTAAACAGACCCTGCTTACGTACCCTGCGTAACCAGAAGACGAACGATCTGTTGGCACACGACGAGCAAGGGCTGAGACTTAAACTGAGGTCAAAGCAACGAGAAAGGCTCAAATGTGAAATGTTTCGGTAATACATGCATGCTACAAAGCCGGTAATTGGGTCTATTAACGGTGGATCTATTAACGGTGGGTCTATTAACGGTCTATTACAAAACATGAACTTCTAGACATTTACGCACACCACAGAAGAGATGGGCGACGCGAACCGGGCCGCATGACAGGAGTGACGAGAGCTAGATATTAATTTGTGGTCTTTTCTTCGATGTTGCTAAAATGAAGAAACCGACGAAGCTAGTTGCCTTTGTAAAAAAAAGCCAAGGTGTAATACGTGGTGGAATGTTGATCGGTTTTCCTCCCCCGAGCGACACTAACCCTCTTTAACCCGAGCAAGGGGCAGCCCCCCCCCCCCCCTGAGAGGTTGTTGGGCCCCCAAAACCGCACCGCGTTGAGGAAAAAAATATTGCGCCTCCCCCTAAAAATCCTGTTGGGACATCCAAAATTCACATAAGGGCACCTGAAAAGCACATTGAGGACACCAAAAAGTCGCGCGGGGCCCTGTAAATATCACCGGGGGCCAAAAATCGCACTGAAGCCCCTGCAAATCACATTGGGGGGCCCCAAAAAGTATCGCAGGGGCCCTTAAAAATCACGCTGGGGCCTCAAAAGGTCCTGCCGGCGCCTCCGAAATAGCGTTCAGAACCGAAGAAGTCTGGGCGGGCCCCTTAACATCATGTTGTGGGCCCGAAAAGTCGTGCCGGGGCCACTCAACGTCACGCTGTGGGCACCAAAAAGATGGGCTGTGGCCCCTGGAAATCACGCTTGGGCCCAAGAAGTCGCGCCGGGGTCCTTCAAAAGGACGCTGGGAGGCCAAGGACTGGCCGGGCCCCTAGAAATCACGCTGGGTGCCCAACAGGTCGGGGCGGGCCTCTATAATTGCGCTTGACCCTCAAAAGTTGGACCGGGGCCCAGAAAAATCACGCTGATGGCCTCACATGTTCGCGCCTGGGCAATTGAAAATCACGCTGAGGAAAAAAAGTAGTTTTGGTGTCCTTGAAAATCGCGCTGGAGCCCCCAAAAGACAGGTCGGGTCCGGGATATTTCGTTGGGGTCTCAAAGATTCGCACCTGGGCCCATGAAAATCACACAAGGGGCTCGACAGGTCGCACCGGGGCCCAAGAGTCTCATCGTTATCCCAAACAAATGTAACCGGAGCAACGAAAAAAAAAATCCGGTCATGAAAAATCACTCTGCGGCCCCAACAATCGTGTCAAAAGCCCCCCAAAACGTATTAGGCCCAATAACGTTTCGAGGCCGCTAAACTTCGCATTTGGGATCTAAACGAGTGACGCGGGGGTCCCAAAAATCGTTCTGGGACCCAAGAAGTCGAGTCGAAAGCCCTTGAAAATCACACTTGGAGCCAAAATGTCAGGGGGCCCAAAAGTCGCAGCTTCCCCACGAAAATCAATTCTTACCCGGGATACACTGCGGTCTCACAAATCGCGTCAATGACCCACGAAAAACCATCCGGCCCCGGAAAAACGTGCCGAGCCACGAAAAAATCGCACCGGGAGCCCGAAGAATCGTACTGGGCCCAAAAATATCGCGCAGGGGCCTTGAAAACAATAGAACTCTACCCTTAAAAATCGGCTGCGACTTCATCGAATCAACCCGAGCACCGGAAAATTAAAACCAGGTCCCGACAGAAAATTATCCGAAGGGTCTTTCTTCTCTGAAGTGTGCCAACGGCTCAACAAAAAAAAATCGATGAGCAGCCGCAGTGGCATCCCAAAAGGGGAAATGTACGCCCCCCCCCCTCAATCCTGAGTGGGGCGGGCTCCCAAGAATCGTGTCGGGGTCCCCAAAAATCGCATTGGGGCTCCACAAATTCGCATAGGGCCCTCCGAATTCGTGTAGGGGTTCAGAATAAATAAAGGGGACCCCAGAAAACTCGGGCCGGGGCCGGAACGCTTGCACAGGGGCCCGCCTAAGTCGCGTTATGTGGCCCAGCTACGCACAACGCGGCCCGCGAACTCCCGGCGCCTCCCCCCCCCCCCCCAATTATTGCATTCGGGACCCAAAATTCCTGTCGGTAGTCACCAAAAATGGTATGGTATCAAAAAGTCCCGTCGGGCTCCCGCAAATTGGCGTCCAGGGCCCAGAAAAGCGCAGCGTGGCCCCAAAAGTCGCATGGGAACCCGACAAGAATGAAGTGAGAGCACTCCAAAATAAAAAGGATTCAACAAAATTAATGCATGAGCCAGGAAAATCGCTCTGGAAAAAAGCATAGCACCAGAAGCTTTTAAAAATCGCATACGGCCCGAAACAAAACGCACTGGAGCTTGAAAAATCGCAGCGAGACCCAAAAAAATGACGCCGAGGATAAAAAAATCAGGCCGAGATTCGGACATTAAAATATCAGAAGAGGTCCCAAAAATCGGGACACTGGCGTCGGGTCCCCAGAACTACGCTCCATTCATCCACACTAGTATGGATGCTAACTGTTCAAATCTATGAGTTTTTCGAAATCGGATAATTTTAATTGCCCAAAGCCAAACTTCTGGATCCGCCCCTGATCTAGTTAGTATATCTATGAGCTCTTTGTTAGCAACGTTATCACGGGGTTGATTTCTGCAAATTATTTGGGGGAGGGGGGGTGTCACACACCTTCACCTTCGAGTCCTGTATTCACACTCCTGCATGACACGACACGCCGCCGAGCCACCCCCGGCGGCCCGGGTCACGTGACCGGGTCACGTGATAGGCCCGGCGGCGGCCCAACAACAGACACCAAAGTCTGACACTTTCCCCTCTCATCCAAATTGCGAGGGTAATCGCAATTGAACACAAAAAAAATGGGTTTCAGCTCAGTATAAACACCGCGTTTGAAGCAAAAAACGCTGAACGGCTACCCTGACCCCACCTATGTCGCCGTACCAAGTAAGTACCATGTATCTTCTGTACAAACGTCAAGTCTGGCACTGAACAAGTGATACCCGCGCCCGCAATGCGCAACAATACTCGCACCTTGCACTGAAAACGTGAAACGTGTCACACAATTACACATCACGATCGCGCACAACTTTTACATTTTTCACATGGGTGCGTCGAAGTTTTCCACCTTTTTCAACAAAATCTACGTGCCGTCGACCTCGTAGGGCGACTACAACATAAGGTCCTATCAAAGGATAATCCAACTTGGATCGAGCGGAAAAGTTCCTGTACAACAACCTGTCACCGACTTTGATCGCTGGCTCTGCAACTCTGTGCCGCCTGTCATACTGCTGTTTGTATCTTTCGCAGGTATGGACGTAGTCTTCGCATCCTGTCTTTATGCCCGGGTACCAAGCGTGCCGACTGATCAGCTCGTACATTTTCTCAGGGCCACCATGGGCGTGGTGTGTGGTGTCGTGGTGAGCATGAAACAGCTCACATCGTTTTGCCAAGGGCCAGACCACCTGCTCGGGGCCCGCCGACCCTGCCGGCATTCGGCGCATAATCCCGTCTCTTAGTTTGAAATGTTCCGACGGCTCACGTTTCAGACAGGGAGGGGCGAAACGTGGCCACTTTCCATGATTCAAGCGATGTGCTATGGCTCTACAATTCCTGTCGTGCCGCTGGTACCAGCGCAGGGTATCTGGCGTGAGAGGAACCAGTGAAACAGCGGAAACCTCCCGAGCCCCCTCGCTAGCGACTTCACAATCGTTAGACTTCGGTGTCGAATTTGTACGTACAGATTCCGGGTACAAATCCGTCCCCCGTACCGGGGTAGCATCGGCTGTGCGTCGTCCGTGCACTGTCCGTGCACTGTTGCTGAGTTTCGCCACCAGGGTCAGGGGCGGCGCGACCGTCCGCACGCTCTGTAGTCGGCGGATCCGACTGACCCGCGCCCGGTCTCACCGGTCCGCTGTCGCCGGACGTGTCAGGGACTGTCTCCTGTCCCCGTGCCGTATCACAACCATGTGATGGTTCGTCGGCCGACCGGGCCGCGTCGCTGATCTCCTGTTCCTGGTCCGTGTGTATGAGAGACAGCATCATGAATCAAATCTTCTACGACAAATTCACTTTCAAGTTCCCAGTGATCTTCCCCGGACAACGCAACCTTAAGTTTACACGTGCCCAGAGCTTTCAAAGCATGCCCAGAGGCGGAAACAAGACGGGCAGGCGGCTTCAATGGCGAGTTCGGAGCAATGATGCCAAAAACACGGCTGTCTATCATACTCAGTTGGCTACCACCGTCTATTAAGGCATCACTTACCGCAAATCCATTGATTGCAACCCGAGCTATGGGAAGGTTCACCAACCTTCCGCCAGCCTGCCCCTTGTCCGTTTGGGCAGTGCCTTTGAGGTGGCCGAAGCCGCGACAAGCCTCGTCAGCCTCGTCAGCCCTCGTCTGCCGGTCCGGACTGCGCGATTGGCTGCGGTCGGCTGTTCTCAGCTCAGGCCGGCCGGCCGTGCCCGCATCGCTCTCCCGCGCCCGTGCCGGCACCGGTGAGCCGCCACGCTGCTCCCGGCCTCTGCTGGCCTCCCATGCTCTACCCCCAGCATGAGCCGCGCCGGCAGCGCCACCCGCGGCGCAGCCGGAGAACTACGGCGCCAGCGCTCCCGTCCTGCGCCGTGCGCACCTGCGCCGGCCGCTCTGCCCGCGGCCCTGGTGCAGGCTCCGTCCGTGGCACGGCGCCACGGAGGAGATGAAGATCTCTGTGGCGTTCGGATTGGGTGTGGAGACTCAGCAGAGATCCCAGCATACTCTGCCCAGGTGACTGTGTGCTCACGTTCGTTGACGGATGACGCTGTGCCGCAGAGTTCGGCCAGTTGTTCCTCCCGAGTTAACTCCTTGACTGCAGACTCGAAAGTAGATGCCCCTTGACGCGAAAGGAGACGCTTTTCCTCCGCCGATAAGCCGACCAAGAAGTGCCGGTAGAGAGCCGCTTGATAAATAACTCAGGCGAGCTCGAGCCGTCAAAAATCGGGAAGTCGGACAACGAAACGCTCAATGAGGCCATATTCACGCACGCAATTATACTTCAGGTCTTGAAAGTAGAAAACCTTCGCGAACAATAGAACACAGGGAATGTTAACCCTCACAAACCACGGGGTTTCGTACCGACCGCTGCCACCATGTCACAGACCTTCACCTTCGAGTCCTGTATTCACACTCCTGCATGACACGACACGCCGCCGAGCCACCCCCGGCGGCCCGGGTCACGTGACCGGGTCACGTGATAGGCCCGGCGGCGGCCCAACAACAGACACCAAAGTCTGACATTTTTATACATGAAGGCAAACATTTTTATACATTTTTATACATGAAGGGAAATACATGAAGGCAATGGGCAGGCTCCAATGGATTAAGGACACAGCCCATATGATTCCATGTTAACAGTTGAAATTATTGGAGAGGCAAAGCCAACATTGAGGGGCACCTGCCCCTGCAAAAAGAACATATATAAAACAACACCCTTGAATGTGATTGTGGTCGTCTGGGTTGTATGCAAGTTTCATGACTACTGGAATTTGAGAACAATCATTGGCGAACCTAGGGTGGGTGGGGTTATGCCCCCACACACACATTAGAGTATTAGACGTCTTACATCTGGAGGAAGAGCCAGATAGCAGGGGAGCACAGGGGATTAGTGTCCCCCATGGAAAGGTGGCGCCCACTGTGACCGGGAAAAGGTGCCCATTCTGGAAGACTGGTGCCCATTCCCCCGTTCTAGCCAAACTTCTAGCCAAAGTTTCATAGGAACATAGGCAACCCCTTAAGAGAAGGCGCCCTTCCGAGATGAAAATTCGCCCCTTCGAGATATGCACGGGTGCATCTCTATCTCCCACCCGCTCAAAGAATGTTCAGTCGGAGACGCCCCTTCATGGCCTTTCGCAGTGCCCCCCCCCTCCCCCTGAGAAAATGGCACCCCTTCAGAGTACGCACTCCCATGAAAAAGTATGCATCCGCCCTTGCTTGGAGGGCGTCCCATACCCACTAGGGATGTCCTTCGTGTGCTAGGGGTCTGCGGTCTCCCCGTTCGCCCCCTGGATCCGACCCTGTTGCAAGCTCAAACTTCGAAGTCCGCCAGCGCCGACGCAATCGTCGGTGGGCGCGCGTGAACCGGGTGCTGGTAACGTGCCAGCTAGGACCCGTTCTGTGCGAGCCGACGCGGCGCTTCTCACAAACATATCCTGCACATACCCCTGTCAGACTACGCCGCCTGTCGGCCGTGACGTCAGCGACCAGTCGGACGTCGTACACCGAGTCGTTCGTGAGTCGCCGTGATATCGCTCGGGAGCAACCGCTGATTTTGTGGGGGAGCACGAATCCCGCGAGTGAAAATGTGCAAGTTCAACTTGATCGAAGTCATCAGCAGTAGCATTGGTGAGTCTGGAGCCGCGTTGGCGGCAGCTGGAGTACAAGAGCGCCGGGTGAGAGCGTGGAGTGACGACCGCCAATGCCAGGGCGCTCGCAGGCGACAGTCTGCTCTGCTCGCAGCTCATATGACTTTCCAATTCAGTGGCGGAGCGAGGTAAGCTGTGCGAGGCCGTAGCATTTCATCTCGTCAATCCACCGACTGCCGTATGTGCGTTTCGGGAGATAAGTCAATGCATCAATGTCAATGCCAAGTCAATGCATCCACATTAAGCGAAGTGTCGTACACAGCCAACAATCATAAACTCAGCCACATATATGATATGTTCATGTCTGGAGAAAATTAATGTGTTTTTCCAACACAACAGTGAGTGCTCTAGGCTGAAAAACGGATGAGGTGCGTGTAATCCTTCTTGTCCGCTGTTGCTATGCAACGTCATCGGTCCCAGCTTGAAGCCATGGGCGGCACCACGAGTTGGTGTGTGGGGGTATATTTTTGCTTTTGGGTATTTTTGAAATTTTTGGAATTGCTTTTTCCAATAACACATATATGAGCATGATTAAGACGATGTGACCACTCATTTCTTGCGCAACTGCTTGCGCTTCCGCTGGAAAGCAAAATATGACAAAAAGGGCGTGAAGTTCAGTAGTGTAGCGTGAAATAATAGTAAAAGCGGAAAAATGTAACCTAGCCTAACCTAGCCTAGCCTCCCTTCTAATAAAAAAATCAGTTTTTTTCTTTGAAAAGTATCCAACAATTTTTCTTTAAAATTCCCCTACGGGAATTTTCTATTGTTCTGATTACAGCTGTTTCAACGCCATTTGGGGGCAATTTAAAGACATTCAAAGGAAAATATTCATTACGGTTGTAGGCGGAAAGAAGGTGGCTATAGCCCTCGTAGCCCCCTGGTCGCGCTACTGATTGTAGCCCCTCTTTCGATCAGGCCCAAACATCAAATGACAGCAAAAGGTTACACTGCTTCCTAGAATTGGCGCTACATAGCCACTGGCAGTTGATGCGCCTCCAGGCTAAAGTAATAAATCAACCAACTGGTTCCCAGAATCAGGCTTTTATGCCGTCAGATGGCTAACCCTGTAAGACGAAGCCGAATATCAGCACATTGTCCAACATTATAACCCAATAATTATGAAACAACTTCTGATCTTCTGGAATCCATGGTATTGATCTTCCCCCTTGTGAGCGGTAAAATATGCTTAGTTTCCGTGCACATGGGATAATTAGCTCCACTGGGGCGGGGGAGTACGTGTCTCTGATTACCCTTTCGTCGACAAGGTTACCGGGTCACCACTGCCATGTATGCAGATACAAGTAGTTCTGTTGAATGGGGAATCATGAAAATCGTTCGTGGATTTCCATGATGGTCGGTTAGCAACTCCAAGGAGGTGCTTATAGAACCCTGCCTGATGCTAATTGTATGAATCGGTGACGATGTTTTCTACAAAATGTGTGCATGAGAGGCGAAGCCCGTGAATTTAATGATGAGCGGAAACCGGCTTTTAGCGCCAATATCATTGAACCCACTGCGCAGCGCGCGGCTTTTGGGCCTCATTGGCTGCCTCTTCCGTATTAGATACCTCATTTCATTTCTTGGGACCTTGTCTTTGGTACCCTTCCTCTGTGTCCTGTGGGCGTCTGTCCTGTAGGCCTCCGTCATATATGCCTTTATATCCGTATTGGGAGACTCCTTCCATCCTGGTGGGCTTCTCTTTCAAGCCAGGGGCGTATGATCCGTTTTAGGATGCTCCGGTGACCTGGGTGGCTTCTTACTCGTCCTGATGGCTTCCTTTTGCATGCTGCGGACCTTCTCTCATATCCGAGGGCCTCCGCTCCCTTATCCGGCTCCGAATTTTATGGACATTATCTCATTTTCTCGGACATCCTAACTCTCTTGGAGGTGAACCTTTCTTCTTTATCGTGGGGCTTGGATTTTCCTCTTTTATCCTGGGGCTTCATTCCTTTTCTTTGGGTGTGTGTGTGGATGGGGGGGGGGGGGAGGACTCCTCGTACGTCCTGGTGGTGTCGTCCTCTCCTAGGGCTCTTCTGTTCCAAATTAAAAGTCTACTCTCACGTCTTGAGAACCTCCTGGAATGGATGCATCCTTAGCCGCCCTAGGTTTTTGCGCCCTGAAACCTCCTCCCGTTTTCTAGAGACCTTTTCTTCCAAATTAGTGATCTCTCATTTCCTGGGGACCACTACCATTTGACACCCGAGTTTCATGTCTTCGGCGTGTGTTGGAAGCCATCTTGCATATTGCATGGCACTATCCCATCGTAGGGACATCCTCTTCCATCCTGGGAACCGTCTTTCCCATCTTGGGGTCTCGTCTTCTATTCCAGGGGCACCTTGACGCGTTTCACCAGCCGTCTATTATATCCTGGGGACTCTTTGCTCGTCTTGTTTGGAGATTCCTCCTGTGTCCATGGTCTCTTTTCCTCCTCCAGAAGCCTCCTTTTCAAAACTACAAATCAAGAGCCTCCTCTCACGTCTTCGGGGGTCTCTATTCTGGGGGCTCGGGGATATCTAGGTGGACTCTGTTTCCCCTCCGGAGGCCTCGTCTTACAAATGATGGGCCTCCGGTTCTATCTCGGTCCTTCTCTCATTCCCTAAGGGTATTCTTTCCCGTCGTGGGTGTCTTATCTTGCGTCTGGAGGGACTCTATCCTACCCCATGGTCCTCTTCTCCTGTTTTGGAAAAGCCTTCCCTTCCATCCTAGGAGCCTCCTTTCAAAACTTTGGCCTCATCTTCCAAATTGGAGACCTCCTGCCAGGCCTCTGGGACCTCCTCTTCTAACTTGGGTTACTTCTTGGCCGTATTCGTGACCTATTCTCGCGCTCCTATGGGCCTCCAATCCTTTTCCAGGGCCCCTTGTCCCGTCTTATGGGTCTCCAGCCACTTCCTGACTGCATCTTCTGCCATCCAGGGGGCCTCCTTAGCCGGCGTACTGTTTGTCGAAATGGTCTTTCCAGACTTCAGGGCGCGGGTGTGCTTTCGTGCGCTTTCGTGTGTATTATGCTTGCCAAGGAGAGCCATGCCACCCTTTGCCGCTGTAAGTGGGGGAGGGCACTGGTTGCCTTCTGCAACCTACCCTTCCCCAGATCCGCAGCCAAGTGGATTAAAAAAGCGCATTCATAAAGCCAGTGACGGCGGATTTCGCTGTGCTCGCATAATATGGATTCTTATATCGAATGTCCATTTATATTGACGAATGTATTTAGCAACACATCGTTTGGTGTATTTATGTATTTAGCAACACGCAACACTCGCGCCGATTGGTCGCGGGCGAAGAGTAGCGACAGGTGATACTCGAACCCACAACCTTTCGATTGTGAGACGAGCATCTTACCCCTAGACCACTCGTCCCCTGGCACGACTGCTTCCCCCTCACCCGCCCACCGTCTACCCCGTCGGTCAGCCTACGTGGTGCGCATGCGCATATCGGCGTGCAGGCCCGGCAAGATTCACTCTCCGGGGGGGGGGGGGGACGAGTAGTCTAGGGGTAAGATGCTCGTCTCACAATCGAAAGATTGTGGGTTCGAGTCTCACCTGTCGCTACTCTTCGCCCGCGACCAATCGGCGTGAGAGATTGGCGACGCTATATGACTCAACGGTCGACGTGTCGTAAAACCAATAACCAACCAACGGGGGAGGGGGCACCACGTGTCGGCGGGACGGGGCGTGTTATTGTAGCGTTTTGCCGGACGGCAGACGAGCGGCAGAGTGCGTCAGGCGTCCTGAGCGAACACAATACCGGTGGCGACACGCTGGTGGCGGGTTTGTGAAGGAACATCACCAGAGTGGCCTTGCTATAATTCATGCTATATTCTAGTTTCCAGAGTAGGTGCAAGTAATTTCCAATGGCCAAATTTGAACAACATTGAAACAAGCTCTCTTATGTTTTGTAGTTCGTCTTATTATTAAATCATTTCACCCTCTCACTTTACCCTTAAAGTGTAATGGGAGCAAGTGGCCACTCAACATCTTGTAATATAAACGCGTTATACATCTTCTGTGTGATGTGCTGACAATTTCCAATGTTCTTAACGAAACGAAAATCGAACGTGCTACATTTTTATATCATCTTGAATAACTTCCATGAAGGTTTAACCCTGTCACTTTTGCACTCAATTCCAGAATTTGTGTCCAAAATTATCACATTTGTATTCCTTTAAATTGTATATCAGATGTTCTACATTACCTAATTAATTGTCAATGGTCTCAAATAAAACGGCATAAAATCAGCTGCCTTCTGATGCCATACTTGACTACTTTTATCGATATCTAACCCTGTCATTTTTTGCCTTTTTGCATGAACCTTTCCGGCATTATTGAAGTTCTGGCATGGCTCGATGCACGTCAAGCGCCAGCGGTTGCTGCCCATGGGATCCTTAGGGCCGCCAGGCGGTGGCACGACAAAAAGTAAAGTTCCACCCTTCAACAATATTGAGCAACATCGGCTCTGTCACGCCAAAATTGTGTAGGATAATTTCACGGTTATAGATGCATTCTTTCCCTTCAACGCCCATAAGCGTAATGTTCTTGAACAATTTCGAGAACACCTGTCGGCCTCAACTCCAATGGTGGCGGAACTCATGCCAGGCACATTGCCTATCGTTTTAAATGTGAAAATATGCCTGTAACTTTGGCGTTGGGGCCCCATTAACATTCAGGGAATTATTCCGCGCCCCGCCATATTATGAGTGGTGGGCGGTCGTGGACGGGCCCCGGGCAGCGGGCGTCACCGCCGGCGGATCGCCGTCCATGGTGGAAAATAGTTCCAGAAGACTGTAAGCAAAGTAACAATATGCGCAATATATCACTGTAAGTGGCGATGAAATTGACGTCTAAAAGCAAGCTAACTTTCATAAATGCACTTCGCATCAATTTTATGGAGACTAAGTCTCATAAATTGTAAATGTATTCTTCGCGCGCACACTAGTGAGCATCCGGGCGCGTATTTCAGAGCTCTTGAATGGCATCAGGAACCTACCTGTTTTCTTTCTTTACTGGAGATACCCCGATGTCCGCATTAACATTGCGTCTGACACCTAACGGAACCGCAAATCGTGCTCCATGGCTGCGTCGTGCCCACGCATTTTCGCACGCACGCCCGAAACAACAGCCACAGCGGTGAATGGGGCGGCAAGGCCCGGTCTCGCAAATGGGCAAGCGGTGCAGCAGCGAGAGGAACCAGTCGCCCTCGGGAGAACGGATGCCCGCGCAGGTCGCGTCGCATCGGCGGCGACGATGGCTAGCTGATGCCCGCGCAGGTGGGTGTCGCGTCGGCAGCGACGATGACGCGGCGCGGGTGGAACCATTCCGCGTCGTTTGTGGCCGTGTGGGCAGGATGCGGCGGCTGACAAGACGGGCGGGCGAGTCGGCGAGGCGCGGACGTCCGTGGAGGAGCGGGACACCACCTGGAGAGGCCACGTGAGACACTGCCTGATGAACTTGACAGCTGGCGGCCAACTGGCGGTGTTGGTTAGGTTGGGTTAGGCTAGGCTATGTTAGGTTAGGTAGGGTTGAGTTGGGTTAGGTTAGGTTAGGTGGTCAGCCGAGAAGGTGGCGAGCCGCCAGAGCAGTGTCCAGAAATTCCGAACGCCGAGTGGAGACCCAACACTTCAGACGATTTGGATTGACATAATTGTTTTCTTTTTTACACCATTAAGTGCCACTCTTTGCCTTTTGATTCCGCATTTGAGAGATTTTGATTGGTATTAGGATATTTAGAAACATGCATCATTTCTGACAGCAACACTTCAATGTTTGGTCAAGGCAGCAGAGACAGACATCATCACCATCATCATTCAATCAACAAAGGTCATAGAAGATTATTCTTCAATGCACATTATCTATATACATTTGTGCATTTTTAAAGCATATCAGTTAGCTTTTTTGACATCACCCTCCTCTCCCCTCCACACACACACACAAAAATCAATTCCAGGACACTGCGTCAGAGGTCACTCCGGAGGGGCTTGGAAGCAGCCGGCTGGGCCGATAACGTACCCGCCGCCAGGCCCAGGCTCAGGTCCAACTAAGTCAGGCGTTGGACAGGGATGAGACAACTGTTGCTGAGGTTAGACGCCGGTCCAAACTCAGCGAGGAAGTCCGGCAGGGACCGGGAGGAACGCGAGGGGATCAGCACGAAGAGAACGCCGTCCAAGTGGACGTCAGCTCGGACGGGCGCCGACCCGGCGGCCAAGCGGACGGCCAGGTGGACGAAGTGGGCAATCACTAATCCGCGCTGCCTGATGGCTGGCGCAACGGCCAGTGCCATGGGGAGGCGTTCGCACGTGTACCAAACGCTCCGGTGCGCTACGTCCATAAAGGCGACCAGTTCGCAATGGCCCGGGGAGCGATACAACCCGTCTGGCAGTCTGGCAGTCAGAACGGCCAACATTCAAGTATGGGGTTAACACAGATGAACTATAGGACACGCGCAGCCATGTAGGATGCCTGGGGATCATCGCTATCGAAGGGGCGCGGTCGGCACGGAGGGCGCCGAAGTGGTGGACCGCGGCCGCGATGACTCGATCCACGGCGAGAGAGGTCGGCGTTCGGAAGCGGGATGGTGGCGCGGCCGGCGGGTGGACACCGTGACGTGGGTGTGGCGCCGCCGTGGGTGGCGCGGCGCAGTGCCGACACGGCGCAGGGGCGGCGAGTCGTGGCGCGCGGAAGCCGCGGGTGGCGGAGTGGCGCGGCGAGCTAGTGGCGGGTGTCGAGCGGCGCCGCGGAGAGGCCGCGGGTACGCGTCCTCAGCGTCGGCGGCTTGGGTGCCGCCGCCGCCGCCGCCGCCCTGTCAGTGGCCTCCCGTGCCAACGTAGGCCGGGCCAAGTCCGAGATGGGCCGGGCCAAGTTGGACCCCACCGGCTGGTCGTGCGGTGGTGCCAGGCCGCGGGGCCGTGACGAGTTCGTTGGGGACAAATGCCAGGACACCGACGATCATTATCTTTGTGATAGTATGTCTGATAAGTAATCCTCCTGGACTGTTACCCGGGCGAGGTGCATGTTTTTTTCCGTCTTCAACTTTTACATTACGTACACGGGGTTGCCTAACAAAATCAGCCCAAAAACTTCTCCCCACCCCACCCACCAGCGAAAATTAATCGTTAAACTCCAGGTCTAAGCTTAGAATGCCACCCATGTAAAGCCGCGCTGTGACAACTCAGCTGGTAAATTTGTTCGAGGAGATTGACACGTGGCAAATTGACACGTGCATGTTTAGTGGCCAAGCGAACTTCCACGCCACGTCTCTTTCTCGAAAAAGCACTGGTATATACATTATATTTTTTAGTTTTGAATTAAAAAGTACTGCTATATACACTAATATATATATATATATATATATATATATATATATATATAAATATATATATATATATATATATATATATATATATATATATATATATGTACATAATAGTTCATGTAAATACATACAAAAATAAAATACAAGCTGGTACAATAGTCGTATTCCAATTTTCCCACGGTATTTTTATATTAATATATATGCTGTAGTACAAATATCGTGCTGGGAGTACCGTGACACCCCACACTGGGATATCGTACTGGGTCCCAGTACGAATTAAAAAAATACAATCTGGTACAACAGTCGTATTCCAATTCTCCCACGGTATTTTTATATTAATATATATATATATATATATATATATATATATATATATATATATATATATATATATGTATATATATTACAAATATTGTGCTGGGAGCACTGTGACACCCCACACCGGGACATCGTACTGGAGTGTTGTGACGCCCCCGCCTGGAGCCTGCCGGGCTGAGGGTGTCTGTGGGCCCTCCTGTACTGATGTTCTGAGAACGGCCTCGCTCGGCATCGGACAGGTCACCAGCCGGCAGCAGGCTGGAACAGTGCGGTTGGTCTGTACTTTGAGCTCTTGTGGGACGGCTTTGGGCTTGAAATTATATGGGTATATAGGACTTCAGTGTGCATGTCTGAGTCACACACACTGCTATATGATCAACATGGTCGATGCGCCCTAAAGCCCAAATAACTAACCCCCGAGTCACACACACTGAAGTCATCTCAAGCTTTGGAGCCACCGTGAGAGCTGCGACAGGCTTTGGAGTCGGTGTGGTAGCTGTGGCTGGCTTTGTAGTCGGCGTGGAAGCTGCGACAGGCTTTGCAGTCGGTGTGGAAGCTACGGAAGACTTTGGAGTCGGTGTGGGAACTACGAAAGACTGGAGTCGGTGTGGGAGCCACGGCTGGCTTTGGAGTCGGTGTGGGAGACACAGCTGGCTTTGGAGTCGGTATGGGAGCTGAGTAAAACTTTGGAGTCGTTGTGGGAGTTGCGGCAGACTTTAGAGTCTGTGTGGGAGCTACGGCAGACTTTGGTGCCATCGGTGAATTGGGCTGAAGCATCTGTTATGTCTTGTTATTGGTGGCAGGGGTTGGTTCATCATGAGGCCACTGCCGCCGCCCTGGTGGGGATGGGCTGTGGAATGCTGGTGACCGTGTCTAGGGTGCCGTCGTGGTATTGGGTTCCACCAAACAGGACCAGACAGCTCGCTGTAGAGTGGGAGTTTGTGCGGAAGGACGGGACCGGACCGCCCCGCTGTAGAGTGGGAGTTTGTGCGGACGGACGGGACCGGACCGCCCCGCTGTAGAGTGGGAGCTGTGCAGGCGACGGAGCTGCGTGCCAATTGCACGGATGCAGCGCTTGTTGGTGTGATAGCAAGCCTGCCAACTGAAGTGTGCTGGCCATGACCTTGGGGGCTCCTCCAGGAATAGAACACGTGCTCGCCTGCAGGAACGTAATGGGATGCGATTGTCCGACATGGGGAAGTACGGCCACGTCTCCGGCGTGAATGGTGGACCTGTGGTGAAGTGTTCGGTCGGTTTCGGACTCGTTTGATAAGTGTACTCACTTTGATTCCACGTACGTTTTAGATTCCCAGAGCACATGGATGTATGTAGCATGCCTTGCTTAATGTCCAGAGGGAAAATAGTGAGAAGGGAGAACAATGAGTAGTGTCTACCCTTAGGTACCTTTTTCTTTCAATTGGTTTAGAGCATGATTTCCTATGCATTCTGGAAAGCATTTTGATCGACTAGTTTGATGAATACCACCTGAAATGTTCGTAAATAAAATTGCCAGCTTAGTCTGCAATGGACGGTTGAATGATATGTGATTTTAAGAAAGGCAAGTAACATACAACAGCTTTCCCTCCTATGGCCCGGACACAATCGAATACGGTGGCGGCACTTCTCTACAGCAATGTCAAGGCCATGTGGATGGCATATTTAGCAGGGAAGTGGCGAATAGAAGTGGATATGAGGATGGGAAAACCACACACTATAGCTTCGCTTTAATCAAGAAAGTTCCGGGGTAACCCAGGACCATTGGTGTCAGCTTGTATGCTCTTTGGGGGGACCTTGCCCACCCCCTTAATATTTGCTTCCCGAATCATTTCAGCTTTTAACATGTGACCCTGTGAGATGGCCCCAATCCATTTGGGTCCGCCCATTGCCTTCATGTATCCTCTGAATTACTTTCAGACATTAACGCCCCTGCCCAGTACAAATCGAATTCGATGGTATTAGTTTTCTTGCCAACACAGGAATTCATTGAACTATTGTCTGTCGAAAGTGCAATGTCTGTAGCGTGTGGCATGCATCGAAGAATGACAATGGACATATGATATCTGCCGACGAAAATGTCATACAAAGTGAAGAATTACACGCCGTTTTTGACAAGGACAAAGACTTAATTTCACTTATACACACCATACACAGCAAGCTCGGAAAATCTGGAAAGATTGGAAAGTAAACATGTTGTGTATTCCTTGTATTAATGCTTAGCTTACCTGGGAAAAGTCGGTTTCTCTGCCAGTTTATTTCATCCTTGGACTGCATCAGGGAATCACTGACATACAGACACCCCTCCCCCACACATACATGTCGGTTTCACGTCTGATATATGCGCCATCCTTCGAGACACGTAACACTGGAGGCCTTCCCATAAGCATGTGGTATCGCTACTTCTGCTAGTTGACGCCAGAAGTTCAGGAAGCTGGCCGCTGCAATATCGAAGTGCTAAATTAGAGCCAACCGTGATTTGATACGACGCATGCCTGGCATTTGAAAATGAACAATCTGACGCTCCCGTCGTTTGGTTATTTCGGCCCTAGTGTACGTGTTCAGCTTGTTTTACGGAATATGTGATGGGAGTCTGTGCATGCTCTGCAGGCACTTATCGCCATCCTGGAAACTTCCATGTTCCAGTGATGCTGACAACAATCACTTTCTTGGAACTAGCTGCCCACTAACATTCACCTGTTCCCAGACCCTATGACGGGATGGGCCGAACATCTGTTCCCAGACCCTCTGACGCAATGGGCCGAAAATCTATTTCCAGAACCTCTGACGCGATGGACCGAACATCTGTTCCCAAAACCTCTGACGCGATGGACCGAACATCCGTTCCCAGAACCTCTGACTCGATGGACCGAACATCTGTTTTCAGAACCTCTGACGCGATGGACCGAACATCTGTTCCCAAAACCTTTGACGCGATGGACCGAACATCCGTTCCCAAAACCGCTGACTCGATGGACCGAACATCTGTTTTCAGACCCTCTGACGAGATGGACCGAACATCCGTTCCCAGAACCTCTGACGCGATGGACCGAACATCTGTTTTCAGACCCGCTGACGGGATGCGACCGAACATCTGTTCCCAAAACCTTTGACGCGATGGACCGAACATCCGTTCC
>JAOTOM010003762.1:82500-184419 GCA_034440615.1 Ashinkailepas kermadecensis | reverse complement strand
GGACTTCACTTCCATTTTTCGATCACCATGGTGTGGTACATGAAAAACAGTCACGTATGCTAAAGGCGGTTGCATCTTTTCGCCGTGGTAGATTGCACATACAAAAAAAACAGTCGCCTTATGCGATCGAGCGCATTCTTCGCTTCAGTCGGATGCGCTTATCCAATAGACCTTTCGCGGTATTATCATGCTGATATGTTAGGGTCACTGCACGCTCTTGAATATCTGACGCAAATAGGAAGTCTCAGACGAACATTGAGGTACATGTGACATGAATTTTCCGCCAAGTATCTCCGGCTTGCTCCTCAACAATGAGCGATTCAAATGCTTTACAATCAATGAATGTACACAAAAGCTTTTCGAGGTTAGTACAAACATGATCAATGTTTCACAAGCACATTATTCACGTAAACGGGCAAGCGCGCACACACGAGCACAAGCGCGCACACGCACTGTATAGCACACAGTTAATTACAGGCATCAATCAAAATATGCGCTACAACAATGATTTCACTTCATTTATGTCCACACACGATACTTATAACCATACATGAAGGTCGGGACCACCATTCTACCCAATATAACTTCGATGGCTTCACGCTCTGTTGATGGGTGGGTTGAGGACAAGACAAAACGGCTGCCATCAGGGCCATCAGTATGTGCGCAGACGGCGTAGAACGAACGAAAGGCAAAGAGTGCGAAACTGATGCAGAGACAGGATGAGTGGTGGGGGATTGGCTGGCGGGCAGGCTGGTGCCGGTGAAGCACGGACAGATGATATGGTTCTCGGGCGCTTGGCAAACGGACGGGCAGAGTAGATTGTCGTGACGGTTGGTGTGTGGGTTGAAGAAGTAGCGGGATAGGTTATAGCAGCGGGTGGTGGACGGGTTGAGGAGGAGGCAAAACTGCTGTAAGCACGGACTGGTAGGAGTGCAGATGGCGCATGATCAACGGAAACGGTCAAAGGATGATTCATTGATGGAAGGACAAGTCGCTTGACGTCATTGGTTGATCGTGGGACAGGTTGGATGGCGGCAGCGGTTGATGGTACGGCATGAGGGTTGGCGACAGAGGCTGGCGGGCAGGTAGGGGCCAGAGTTCCATGGCTGACACCAACGGCTACCAGATGGGTTAACGAGGCAGGCTGGTGGCGGCAGCGGTTGATGGTGAGACAGGAGAGTTGCCGACAGAGGCTGGCGGGCAGGTGGGGACCGGAGCAGGATCGGTGGCAGTCGCTGACGAAGAGGCCGAGTCGTCATCGCCTGGCTGGTTGATGTCGGCGCCGTCAGCTGAGGCCAAATCGTCATCTGATGATCCCGAAGATGTGGCGGTGGCTGCCTGTCAGTGGCATCGCTGGCACGAGATGTTGCCAAAGCTTCCAAGGTCGCGAATTCGTTGGAACCGTAGTCCCGCCTCTGAGAAACGAATATATACGTAAAGAGACTGTTGCAGCGGTGGACAACTTTTTCAAAACACATTCAGAGCGTTGGTTGGTTGGTTATTGGAGTTTAGGGTCGCATCGACTGCGTCGGTCATACAGCGCCCAACATTCAAAGAGGCATTGGATACTGTGAATTTTGACGGCAACAGAAGAGCATATGTGGACTCACCAAAAAAGTACATATGATTTGATGTCTCGCTATATTAATGGATAATCTAGCTGGTACCAACACTGGAACACACGACCTAACTTGAACGGAGAGGGGATTCAGCCGTACAGTGATCCGCTAATGATAGGTCATGTAAATACTAATACAGCAGACAAATGACAAAGAAATATCAAAGGATAATGCATAATACAAATATACCAATACCACTTAAATGAGAATCGTAGGACGGTATGGTATCACACTTGTACCGAACTTCGTGGCATGTCATTCTGACTGACTTTTGTTTGCATTTCACTGTTTGACTGACGATGGTATGGGCGCTGCAATTATCTTGTTAGAATAAACACTTGTATACGCAAAGGAAGAATAAGACATCCTACTCGGAGTGGGCTGTTGGATTAAAGCCCATAGTCTCATTAAGATTATTGATGCACCTTAGCAACTACAGCACTCGTCTATTCCACTTCGTCCATGCACGCGGCCCTCAAATATCAGTGGAGTGACTGTACATCATCCCTGATTTAATGAATTTACTTCATGTAGACGTCTTGACCTAACCTGCACCTCCCCCAAACTATCCTACCCTACCCTACCTAAAATTGAACCTGTTCAAGGTGCCCACATAAACACAAAAACAATCTTTGCTCATTAATGGGTGTTGGACACTCAGCAGCGCTGAAGACCAGGGCTAGAATGATAGCCTGTTTAAGCATTTTTCTTATTCAGAGTACTATCCTCTCACCTTCCTCATTTAAAGGTTAAATGGAGCTGTTTGACAATCAGCTGCTCTGTGATAGAGTTCTCAAGATTCCCTGGAAAGTGCACAGAGATTATGATGTCACAGTTTTGAAAACAAGTATCCGATTAGACGAGCAAATCATTTTCCTCTTCACATCTAAGTTTAGTTTGTTAGTTATTTGGGCTTTAGGGCGCATCAACTTCATTGGCCATGTAGCGCCCATTCTTCACATCTAGGATTGCGAAGTATAAATCGAACCCTGTTGCAGACTGATCGTGTTTTGTCCGTCGCACAATTGCAGCCAATTGAGGAGATATGGAAGCTGGATATTTGGTCACCCAAGTGCCAGGTTGACGAAATCTCCAGGCTGAAATAGTTCCCAGCGTGACCAAACCTCCAATCTGAAGTGTCAGGTTTGGTCCATCACGATCTCCTCAGTTTTGAGATAATTGCGTACACATGACTTCCCGTTTTGCGTGTTTTGAAAGCTATCTAATTTGGGGACAACGATAGCAACGATAACCATACAAACAGCTATTCTATAAACTGGCATTGTATAACATAACATTGCACATCATAGGTAATCCATTCGCCTGGAATTGCGATACGCGATGTTCGTTATCACGATGCCGGATCCCGTTACGATGGGCAAAAGTATGATATCTATAGACGGGATACTTCGAAACGAGGCATGAAGACTTCCACAAACACGCACCAATAGGCAAGATGTCAATACTTCTTTTGGAAGGATGTTGGTTGGTTGGTTATTGGTTTTACGACACGTCAACCGTTGAGTCACGTAGCGTCGCCAATCTCTCACGCCGATTGGTCGCGGGCGGAGAGTAGCGACAGGTGAGACTCGAACCCACAACCTTTCGATTGTGAGACGAGCATCTTACCCCTAGACCACTCGTCCCCTTTTGGAAGGATGTCGATTCAGTGTTCAGTAAGTGGTATATTACACTCTATTTCGCGAATAATTTATAACTGATGCAGAACACGTTTCAGCAGATGCAAGGAGTAACAGTGTTGTCATGTCTGGACCCAAAAGTTGCAAATCACCAGCTGGAGTTACACTCGGAGTAACAACCATTAACAACGTTTGTATGTCACTAAGGTCTGTTTTCGTGTTGTCGCTGTCCGCATGGGACCAAGGGCTTACCGATGACAATTCAGAAGGCGATGGAAGAAATTCTGAAGCAGTGCAGGTTCAGGTACCCGGGAAATGTCCTCGTCTGTGCGGCGACTAGGAGCGATTGGCAGATTTTCTAACTCGTCTGCGGGAACACAGGGTAACACTAAACATGGAAAATACACGCTGAGACAGACGGCTGCGAATTTCCTTGGGTTTACCGTGTCCTCGGCGGGAGTCTCGGTGAGCCCAGAGCGGGCTAGTGCGTTAGGACATTAGGCGTCAGGACGAAAGAGCTCCAGTCACTACTGGGCTGTTGGGCTTCTGCTCTCGTTTCGTGCCTGGATACAGCACCTTCATGGAGCCACCGAGGAGGATGCTGCTGAAGGAGGCGATGCCGTTCAAGTGGATAGAGGAGCTCGCGGCAGTGCTCAAAGGGAGACGTGCTGTACCAGGCAGTCGCGGAGTCACCATTTACGACCCTCAGCTTCCACAGTCATAACTTTGGATGCAAGCGATGTGGGCCTGGGTGGGGTGCTGTCTCAGCCTAACTCAGAGGAAGAGAGGGTGGTAGCATTCACGTTGCGTACGCTAAACCAAGCCCAGAGGCGCTGCAGTATGGTAGAGAGGCGCTGGCGGTTGTGTGGACAGTGGCGAAATGGAGGAAGTATCTCTGGAATCAGCAGTTGTCTGCGACTTGACCATGTGGCATTGCAGACACCGCTGACGTCACCGGGTGTCGCCCAAGCTGCCATGAGGATAACAAAGTGGTCAGACTGGCTCATGGAGTACTCGTTCACAGTTTAGCGTGTGAAGGGAGGTGTACGTCCTGCAGATGGGTTGTCGCGACTGCCGGAATCGGCAGAAGTGGTGGAGGACAAATACAAATGTATCGCTACAGTAAGAGGACCGTCCGGCAGCAATCGATGAAGAGTTGGTGGCGGCTATAAGTGAAGATCGTGTTGCGTGATCAGGTATCGCGTCCGTGGTCTCGTAGGCCGAGCGACTGCTCGCCTGACCTTCAGCAATTCTTCCACCTCGGGGATCAACTCACTGTGCAGATGTATGGATGTGCGCGGCGATTGCCTAATCGTTCCAGAAAGTCTGCTTCGCTCAGACTGCCCAGCCTGGCACATCAGTGGCACCAGAGCATCGTCAGATGCAAGCAGCGCCTGCAGGAGCTATATTGGTGGCCTGGCATTGATCGAGATGGTGGAGGCAAGAGCTGTAAAGTCTGCGCCACTGTGTATGGATGAGACGGCGGTACTTCGACATACTCCAATGCATTCAGTGCCTTTACCAGCGGCAGCCTGGAACAAGGTAGGGCTGGACTTTATTGGACCTATGGATGCAGCCCACGCTCAGCGATATGCCGTGGTCTTGGCAGCCGACTTCTCCCAAGTAGGTAAACGCTGGATTTCGCTCGGAGCCAAACTGTCACGCGTGTATTGAATTTATCGAGGTCTTGGCGTCACGCAAAGTATACCCCAGGGAATTGCTGTCCGACAACGGCACGTACTACATATACATTTTTTCTCAGAAATTACCTGCAGAGTGTGGGTGTAAGTCATATCCGGGCCCCACGCTACCAACAGGGAGCATCTGGGGCAGTAGAACGGTGCAATCGCGCCGTGAAGGCGACGTTGCAGGCAGCTGACCAACGAAGGCTTGACCGCCGGGCGTGTCGGCAGCGGCTCCTGCAACAGAGCATGAACATTCAAAACGCCGACTGGTACTGGTACCAGCACTGGGACCAGCACAGATATGGCGCAGCTGCTCCACAGGAGGCAAATCTGCATAGGGTTGCACGGCATGGTGGCCAGTCTAGCTACTCCAAGAGAGACGTCCTCTCTGGCGCTGAGGCGACGCGCTGCGGACAGTCAAGGAAGCAGGAGTATACTGACACAATATGTCACAAACAGGTGCCCCACTTCCGTTTCTGAGAATGGATCCGATACAAACCGAAAAATATTATTTCTTGAAATGCCATATCAGACTTAAAATAAAATAGGCACAGCAAATTCTCCTTCTGGTGATTCTTTGGAAAATCACACATCAGGAGTGACATTTCTTTAAAATCGCGCCACTTAGTAGTGGCAAGGGAGCTCCATCGGTGTTAAAATAATGGTTTTTTTCAGGTGTGAGATGTTGAAATGAGCACAACAGAATGTTGAAAATCTGCATGGAATTAATGTCAATGACAAAATGTGTATGCCCTTGAAAGTAATTTTTGAGCCAACAGAGTGCTGTGGCTACACCCATGTTTGTTTTGAAATACAAAACAAAAAAGCAAACATTTGCAAGGCATGTCATTTTAGTCTTGTGATTTGAGTCTTTAGTCATTTGAGTCTTATGACTAAAATGCAAGTTATGAACAAATGATATAAACATGTATCCGATACATATACTTCCGATACTTCGTGAATACTATGCCATGACACAAAGTAGAGAGTAAAAACACAGCATAATTATTCATGCTTAGCATTACAATTGTCAAATTGTCAGCTGCCAGTCAACAAAGAATGAGGGGTACTGAAGTTATTTACAAAAAAAACAATGAAAATAACTACAAATAAGTATTATTGATGTGAAAGGATACTTACCTGTGTCTAATGAAATCAGAGAATTATATATATACATACATACATGCATGAATATATGTATATATGTATGTATATATATATATATATATATATATATATATATATATATATATATATATATATATATATATATATATATATATATATATATATACTGGTCCAAACATACATGGTAATTTTAAAAGTTTCAAGGAAGTGCACTCCACAGGTTTATTTTTATTCCACTATATGTGCCTGTATTGTGTGCCAAATTTTGGACGATTTCATGCATATTTAAAGGTCGCGCAAAATCCCATCTTTGGTTTCTCTCTTTTGCAGATGGCCTCCTCAGCACCGAGTACGCGAAGTGGACCAGAATGGTGGTTATTATGGAGTCCCCTTGAGTTTTTCTCAACTGCACGGCTTCCAACGCGAGGCGACGTACTTCGCATGTCACAATTCTTTCACCTGAAGCAGAAATTGCCTTTCCCGGAAAGCTTCAAGAAGACCTATGAAGCCTGCTGTGCCATCTGGACGAGGGCAAGGATCCCTACCCTGCGGTTGGATTCCTGTGTGAGGAAGTTGGAGAGTTCATGCGGGAATACCAGAACCTGAAGAAGAGCCGAAAGCGAGGTGACACACAGGCGATGATTTTCCACGCATCACTCGGCGACCTCTTCGACATCGGAGCCAGTGATGCTCTGGCGCAGATGACTGTTGAAGAGGATCGTGTGTTTTACCAAATGCAACGCGAGGACGTCACCTCCTGCAGCATGCCTGGCCCTGATCTCGTGACAGCGGGGAGGGAGAGTCGGAAGCGACTTCGGGAAGAACAAGAGAAGGCGAGAAGGTCGAAGGCAAATGCTGAGGCAGCTTCATCCTCGGTGGCGGCGGCTCGGCTGTCTTCCACGTCCTCCTCCAACCTCGAGTCCGAGGACAACGAAGACTTCACTTCTACTCCCAGTTGCTCGACAGCGTCTGCAGCTCCTCCCAAACGACCAAAGAACATTTTCGCCTCCCCTGCTGTCGCATCAGCCCTCGATCGAGTCAACCTTCTGGACCGTGGAGCCGTGTTCGTGGCAGGAACAGTGGCACGGGCCCTTGGCCATGATCTTTCAGATCTGACCCTCTCCAGAAGCTCAGTCAGGCGATCTAGGCGGCAGGCACGGCTTCAAGCGGACACTCAAGATCGAGAAGACTTCACCCCCAAAGGTCCACTTCTCCTACACTGGGATGCCAAGCTTCTCCCAGACTACACTGGGGATGGGGGAACGGTGGACCGTGTGGCCGTGCTCGTTACTGGCCCGGGCGATTTCGAGAAATTATTGGCTGTGCAGAAGACGGAAAGGGGAACGGGGGAGGCACAAGCAGCGGCATGCATGGCGACTCTTGATGGTTGGTCACTCCGTCCTCATATTCAAGGTCTGTTCTTCGATACGACTGCCTCCAACACGGGTCTCCACCGTGGAGCTTATACGCTGATTGAAGAAGGACTCGGGAGGGAACTAGTGTGGATAGCTTGTCGTCATCATGTCTTAGAGATCGTCCTCTCCAGTGTCTTCAAGGTAGTCTTCGGGCCCACGGGAGGACCTGAAACTGGACTCTTCAAGAGGTTCCATATGTTTTGGCCCAAAGTCAACCAAGAGATGTACGTTGGTGCCCCAGGTGAGATATTCCGCGACCACAGATTGGAAGAGCAGCGCATTGACATGGTTTCCTACATCCAGCAGGCTATGAAGGAACAACAAGTGCGAGCAGACTACGCCGAGTTCCTCAGCCTGAGCCCCCTCTTCTTGGGTGGAGGGGTGATCAGCGGGCCAAGTTTCGGCCCCCAGGCCCGACGCATCACGCGCGGTGGATGCAGAAGGGATTGTACGTCTTGAAGATCTTCCTCTTTCGGGACCAGTTCCGTCTCGCTGCCAAGGAATTGCGCGCCATCAGATCACTCCCGCTTTTCGTCGCCTTGATCTATGTCCGGTTCTGGAACGAGGCTCTGCGTGGCATACAGGCCCCCCGCAACGATGTGGAATTCCTCCAAACCCTTCGAGTCATCCCCCCCCAACCCAACCCAGACAAAGAGGTCGCAGATGCTGCCATCACCGCCTTTGCACGCCATCTCTGGTATCTGGCAGAGCACCTGGTTGGACTGGCGTTCTTCGACAAGGAGGTGGACGTGGTGACGAAGCGCAAGATGGTGACCAACCTTGAGCGGGAGAAGAAGTCAGGGTGCCCCCGTCGCTTGCAAGGAGTCCCAGAGATCGGAGTTGGGCTGGAGGAGTTCGTGACCAAGAGGACGCTGAAGGTGTTTAACGTCATTGCTGAGCAGGGGAAGGAGAATGCAAAATCGTCCTTCTTGAAGGAAGACCCCGGAAAGTGGGAGACGAACACAACGTTCCTGGAGATGAAGAAGTCTGCGGGTTCTTTGAATGTCGTTAACGATGCAGCAGAAAGAGCTGTTTCTCTCATCCATACCTTCAACACATCGCTGACCAAGGACGAAGAGCAGAAACAATACCTACTCCGCCTCGTGGCTAATCACCGGCGCCGCCTCCCTGCTCCGACCAAGGGGGGACTAATGAAAGAGGGTAGTTGCTGAATTGTAGAGGGACAGGTTGAAGTCCCACCTCATTTCGTCATTCAAGTTGGCACGATGAAGCATTATTATTTATTAAGGTTATTTTGTTTTCATAGAAAATAGGAGCTATGCTATGCGAAAGAAGAACACAAATTAGCATCCTTCAGTTTCTCTTCTGTCGGAAAAAAGACACCCTTTTACTCGACACCTAAAATTAAACAATAATTCCTGAAAATTGGTCTGAATGTTACTTATGAACAGTGTAACAAAATAAAACTTGTGGAGCTAACAATATTTCAACTTTCATTTTTGGACCAGGCTAATATATATATATATATATATATATATATATATATATATATATATATATATATATATATATATATATATATATATATATATATATATATATATATATATATCACATATCTGTATATACACATATATACATATATACCTATATATATATATACATAATTTATCATCTGAGATACTTATAATGACATGCTCTAGCAGTAAAACCAACCTTGGTGAACCCAACCTTGGTGAACCCAAGGGTCAAACTGCGACATTCAGGGCTATGTAATTTGATCTGCTGCATCCTTGATAGACAGCAGGCATCTAGGCATTAGAATCATTTGGATCTGAATTGATACAAATTTATGTCAGTCTGTTTGAGTTGCAAGTCAATTCATACTTTGCGGGATCTGAGTCTGAATTGAGCCAATCAAATAATTTTTTTTTTTTTTTTTTTTTTGTTTTTTTTAGTTTTTAAAAATCTTTAGGTGATTTGGGGTCGATTAAAAAAAATTGGGTAGAGCACAAGTCTGCATGCTACAGTAGGTAGGCACACTTCAACTTAGGCTTACTTACCTAGGTGCCTAGGTAAATTTGCAGTATAAGGCATCATTTTTTAGTTTTGGGAATTTTTCTTTGGTATACCATGTTTATGAATGTGGCTAAAATGGTGGGACCAATTATTGTCCGTGCAAATGCTTACTTTTCAGGTTGCTAGCAAAATAATCAAAAAAAGTGGTGTTGATTTAGGTAACATAGCATAAAAAGAAATGTTGAACAAATAAAACACAAATGGAACATAACCTAACCTAGAACAAACTAGCGAAACTTTGGAGAACAAAAAATAAATTTTTCAAAAAAATATCAAGCAATATATGTTCTGGCAATTCTCAACATGAAAAAAACTAACTCAGCCTAGCTTAACCCAAGCTGTTTGAAATTTAAAAAAACCCTTTTTAAAGAACCCTGGTTCTTTGACAACACATTCAACCACTAGGTCATATAGCATCTCCAGCCTCTCACTGTGATTGGTTGCCTATGGATTCAGTAATGCTGCGGGTGGCAAGATTTGAACCAACAATCTTGGGATCAAGAGTCTGATACTCCACCAACTGAGCTGCTGTGGCCCAAATTTTGGTTTGATTTGTTAAAATTATTATTTTTTAAACTTTCAGGTATTATTGTGCGTGGTATATGGTGGTAAGAAGACAAGTTTTGACACACATTTTGTCCATAAAGCAAACAAATGTGTCAGGTTTGGCTAGGTTATGTTGGCTTACATTTTTTAAGTTGGGAAATGTTTCAATTTTTGTTAATTCACACAGAAAATAAATCCCATCATCTTTATCACATTCGTAAACATGGTAATCCAAAGATAAATTTTAAAAACAAGCAAAAACACCCTATAAAACAAATTCACATGTGCCCAGGTACCAAGGTACCTACCTGGGTGCCTAGGTACGTATCTGGGTGCCTAGGTACGTATCTGGGTGCCTAGGTACGTACCTGGGTGCCTAGGTACCTACCTGGATGCCTAGGTACATACCTGTGTGCCTAGGTATGTACCCAGTTGCCTAGGTACCTACCCGGGTGCCTATGTACCTACCTGGATGCCTAGGTACCTACCTGGGTGCCTAGGTACCTACCTAGATGCCTAGGTACCTACATGGGTTCCTAGGTACCTATGTACCTACCTGGGTGCCTAGACTCCTACCTGGGTACCTAGATACCTACCCAGGTGTCTAGGTACCTACAACGGGTGCCTATGGACATACCAGAGTGCCTAAGGACCTACTCGGGTGCCTAGGGACCTACTCGGGTGCCTAGGGATCTACCCAGGTGCCTATGGACCTATCCAGGTGCCTAGGGACCTACCCGGGTGCCTAGGAACCTACCCGGCTACCTAGGAACCTACCCGGGTGCCTAGGGACCTACCCGGGTGCCTAGGAACCTACCCGGGTGCCTAGGAACCTACCCGGCTACCTAGGAACCTACCCGGGTGCCTAGGAACCTAACCAGGTGCCTAGGTACCTACCTTCCTAGGTACGAAGTTGGTGCGTTCTTTGATATCTGGTTTCACATTGGTACATGTCTTACCTATATAGGTAGGTAGGTACCTAAAGAAGCACAAACTGAGAACAACTGCGAGACTACACCAACCTACCCACCTGCATCTACCGAATCCGACTGGAACAACCACAAAACTGCGGATTAAGAAACGGGACAGCGAGTACCCGCGGCCGGCCATATTTACGTATGCAAGAAAAGCCACGGCGGCCACGGCTATGAAAATACTAAGAGAGAGGATAATACCCACCTCTTTCATGTCCTCATTTCCGGTCACACTGTATGTAACTCCGTAGGCAAGTTTAGTAATTATACCTACTAAAGTTCCGGAAGTTTAGTAAACATTCCTACTAAACTCACTTCCCCTCTTAGTAAATATACCTACGAAACCTTCTCGAGGATGTGTTGTTTTAAGAGACGTTCTCCGGAGTCCCGGTGGCCACCGATCAGAATTGGCTGCGTTAGCGTTTTCTGTTCTGAAATCTGTCTGTCAACCAATCAGTGCAAGTTATTTTGTATATGACATCATAACCATTAGCAACTTTGAACACATGGTTAACAGTGTCCACACAAATTAACAGTAAACACAAGACCTTGACTGATCCTTTGCTTTGATCACATCCAACTGTGGCGTGTGCGGTAGTGGAGTTGCGTTCGTATTACGTGGGAAATTGGCTGCGTAGGTAGGTATGCGCTCTGAGCTGAGGGTGAAGTATGAAGTATTTTTGTTGTTTTTCATATGGCTAGCCTTGTACTGAGACCAACAGTGAAAGGAAAACGCATTTCTCCTGTGAGTTATAAGAAACGAAACTGTGCCGATTATTACGGGTTACCAGTCGGTTTTACAGCGGCAATTTGCTTTCCCGTCTAGTCGCTTTTCATCCTTCCAAGTCATTCCTTGCTTCACCTAAACATTCCAGACATGAACTAAAAAAGTACATCGAAGAACATTTATTATTAACAAGAATTTATTTCACTCAATTTTCTCAGCTTTTTCATTGCCAAAACTTGTTTCTTGGTGGTGAGAATTAAACTATTTTAGACTGATTGTTCTAGTATAATCTTCCTTAAACCATTTTATATTCCAAAATCCCAGTACGCGGCAGGCAACAAATCAGTCGGTGCACGAGCATCCTACTCATGGGGTGTGTTGTTAATATTTATTAGTTGTGTGGCGTGAGCATGTCAGCAGTATCAGGTATGGATTTATAACTTGGTTGACATCGATTAAGTGTACTTTTGTTGTCATTTTCTGTAACGTTGCTCAGGAAATTGGCTTATAACCGCATCCTTCGCTAATTTAACTACAGCGCCAATTCGTCATCTGGCAGTCATCCGTTGGCTGCCAGATACCGTAGAGCTGAGTGCAGTCTCGACATAAATTAGAAAGCGTATTGCAATTTGCTGATATTCGTAAGTTTAATTCTACTTATTTCAGCAGAGTCAATAGTAAAACATATTTTGTTATTAAAACTGATGTGAGAATTATATTTGGTGGTCGCTTTTAATTTATGCAGATCACTATGCTGGGTTTTCTCCCTCTATCTTGTTCCTGAGACCACGTGACCTGGGAGCAAAGTTCCGCTGTTAAACCGACTACTGCCGGGCGGTGCCATCCATTGTTCACTTCTTTGTTTGTATGTTTTGGCATTTGATTTGACCCAAAATGAGAATAATATTACTTATGCATCTTATGTAGGTACTGATTTAGGTTTTTCCGGTCGGTTACTGGTAAACAGATACCATGCATAAAAAATAATGTCCATGAAAATGTACTCCGGAAGAAATCGGTATGCACTCCGACTCCCAACCCGGAAAGTAAGTTTCCCACTCTGCGAGTGGTCTAGGGGTAAGATGCTCGTCTCACAATCGGAAGGTTGTGGGTTCGAGTCTCACCTGTTGCTACTCTTCGCCCACAACCAATCGGCGTGAGAGATTGGCGACGCTACATGACTCAACTGTCGACATGTCGTAAAACCAATAACCAACCATGAAATACCATTAATATCATCACATTTCCTCTATATTGGGTATCTTGCCTATGCAGACTTCTGCTCGACTCAAATTTGTTTAGTTGACTCACATGTGACTCAGATCTTGAGATCTGATTTCACTCATGATTCAGAGCAGGTCGAAATTATTTGATTTGACTCAATGCAGACTGCTCACAAAGCATTATTTGACTCACAACTCAAACAGACTGACATAAATTTGAATCGATTCAGATCAGACTCATGAGCCATATGATTCAGTGTGCACTGCCCACACACACACATATATACCTATATGCATATATGTATAGGTATATATATATATATATATATATATATATATATATATATATATATATATATAATATATATACACATATATACATTTGTATAAATATGTTGTTTTTACTGTGTTTTTACTCCCTACTTTGTGGCATGGCATACTATTCACAAAGATACATGCTTTATATAATTTGTTCATAACTTGCATTTGAGTCATAAGACTCAAATGACTCATTGTGATTTGAATGATTGACTCATGATTTGACTCATTTTGAAAAAAGAATGATGTGATTCAACTCAAGACTCAGATATATTTTGTGGAAAAGAATCGATTCAACTCACAACTCATCCAAAAATGATTGATTCATGAGTCTATATGTATATATATCTATATATATATATATATACCTATATGAAGGAAAATGTTCAAAGTGTTCAATGGCATGTACAATCTGAGTGAAAATTAATTTAGCTGCTCTGTAATAACCTCTATAACCACATCGGTCCTGTTTTAAAACCATGGTACCTACATCACACAATACATATTTTTATCCCGCAATAATTCCTGAACACAATATGTCACTTGGCTCAAAATTCATAATGCATGCTGCCACCTTGGTTGCTCAGTTGTTTTGAGCATTGTCCTGTACTGGCCTTCCCTGTCCTGGCAAAATATGGGTTCAGTTGTTCCACATGGTCATGTTTGGCCCCTGGCTGGGAGGGTCAGTTGGCAACCGGTCTGATGAGGTCTGGAATGAGCTGTCAGTGTGGCCATGTCGGTGCACTGATGGCATGTATAACTGTTTGTCAAAATTCTTATGTTGAACTGGAATTCATTGATTGGGTGTGGAGCCATGGTTCATACAACAAGCTTTTCTGAGCAATAGGACCCTGGTATATAAGGTCATTCCAGGAAGAGTTTGAACTAATGTTCTAAGCATAAAAATAATAAAATGAAAAAATTAAATCAGCCATTTTCATTGGGGCCACAGTAGCTCAGTTGGTAGAGCGTCAGACTCTTCATCGCAAGATTGTGGGTTTGAATCTCACAACTGAGGGCATTACCGAGTTCACCCACGACCAATTGGCGTGAAAGGTTGGCGACGCTATAGGATCTAGTGGTTGAATGAGTTGTAGAAGCACCCAAGGTTCTTCTTCAGGCATTTTCACTGTCGTCATGCAAATTAACTTAGTTTGTTTGCCAAGCAAGGGAAGCAGCTTTCTGATTATTTGATGTTGATGTTGAAACAAACTGACTACAATGCTTGCATACAGGCATCAACATAGAGCCTGCAAGCTATTCATCAGGGACAGGGACCACTGTGCAGAAATCTACCAAATCAGTCATGCAGGATTGCATGACACCTGCCATGGATGTGGCAAAATCTTATCTGAACCAGATGGCCAAAAAGATACCCATTTATTCCAGAATACTGTGAAGTTTTGTACAAAGTGCATGCACTTGCATTTGATAAATTACATTCTGGGATCAATATCTTGGATCAAAATTTCTGCTGAGGTATTGATCCATCACATAAGCCAGACTTGTATTTGACTCGAGTTGAATCAATAATCAACTCATGAATCAGTCGTTTTTGGATGAGCAGCGAGTTCAATTGATGCTTTTCCCAAAATATATCTTCAGTCATGAGTTGAATCACATCTTTCTTTTTTTTAAATGCATTGAATCATGAATCAATCATTCAAATCACAATGAGTCACTTGAGTCTTATGACTCAAATGCAAGTTATTAACAAATGATATAAAGTGTGTATCTTTGTGAATAGTATGCCATGACACAAAGTAGGTAGTAAAAACACAGTAAAAACAACATATTTATACAAATGTGTATATATATATGTATACATATATATATGTTTACATATATATATATATATATATATATGTATATATATATATATATATAGTATATATATATATATCTATATATATATATATATATATATATATATATATATATATATATATATATATATATTGTGTGGACAGTGCATACTGAATCATATGGCTCATGAGTCGGATCTGAATCAACTCAAATTTCTGTCAGTCTGTTTGAGTTGTGAGTCGAATCATGCTTTGTGAGCTCTGAGTCTGAATTGAGTCAAATCAAATAATTTTGACCTGCTCTGAATCATGAGTTGAATCAGATCTCAAGATCTATGAGTGACATGTGAGTCAACTCAAAAAATTTGAGTCAAGCACTAGTCTGACATAAGCATAGTACTAATGGTCTGACATTCTGTTCAACATCCACTCAGGTATCTAATCTGGCTTTATCAAGTGGTAGCGAGTTGGGAGAGACAATTTCTCTGCAGGTAGTGGTTGTTTAACAACCCTGAACTCTGAACAAGCAAAACATGGTAAGCTTAGTATCATTTAAGCCGGTGATAGGCTCTAAAAATCATGTGTTTTGGTCCAAGGGCCCTTAGACCCAAATAACTACCATTCAAACCGGCCCGCCCAATTTCCGGCTCAACCTGATTTAATTGACTAAATTTCTCAGTTGTGACAAAACAATTAAAATTGACACTTGTCTGTACTCACCAACATTCATTTTAGTTTTCCTACCACACATGTTTAGTTTGTGTAATAAATAGTTAGCATGTCAATGCTACTTCGTTCTTTACTGTCAGTCTGTTTTATCCATTTGTTCCAAGTTCCATTAGAAGATGCATCTAAAACAACAATAATTGCATTCCTGCAACATATGCCATCTAAATGGATATGGTGAGACACTGGTACTACATGTTGCAAAAAGAGCTGGTCATGTATAAAAACAGGACATGTGTATTGTGCAGCCATGGTATTTGGCATTTATTACCTGAAGTGGACATCTTGTGATGTGTGGAGATGAGTTATTTCTGGAGTAATTATATGATCACTCGTAGAGTTATGCTATCACTAACATAGGCGTAGGAACGTCTCAAAAAGTGGGTGGGCCAGGGTCAACAGCAGGTGCGCACCAAGGAATTTCGTAAAGTACCATGGTTTAGCACATTTAGATAGAAAACCCGAGAATTTTAATAGTGAACACACAACTTTCACGGCTAAGGGGAGGGGCGGGGCAGGCCTCCTGGACGCGCCTATGGCTAACAGCAACATGTGGTACTGAAAAAGAACTATTATCACGGTATAAGTACTTTCAAATTCACACTTCTCGCTGGACTTGGAACTCTTTTCACGACCATAATAGGTTTATATTCACGACTATAAACCATAATAGGTTTATATTCCTGGTGCGAGTGAAACCATTAGTATTACTGTTCGAACAAAATGTATTCAACTTACGCTATGTGCGCGTGTTTGGGGGAAGTCATTACAGCCTCACTAATGTTTATGTGGTGTGCGGTAGTTTCCATGATATAGTATTATACGTCTTTTAGATATTCCCCGTTGTAAATGTTAACCGATATTGGTGAGGAGAAAGAATAAGCAAGAACGTAGCTTACTTGCTGGCCCATGGCAAAAGAAGTCTCGTGATTGATGTTGGAGAGGATGAGAAACAGGAAAGACGGGTGATCGCTGGTTGAAAATTATTTGATCCGGTGTGTGGCAGACCAAGATTGGCAGGCTGACAGACTGGGGCAAAGAAAAACGCAATAAATATAAATACATGGTATGGTGTTCGTCCTCAGGGCCTAACTCCAACACATAGGTCATCAGTCACCTCAATCATCTCTGTAGTACACATCGTGCACCTTAGAATATCCGCCACTTAAAACGAAATGCTACGACTACATCATGTGGTACCCGGTTAAAACGGAATGTAAACGCTTATTTTGGGGACAAAAATTCAGTGCAAAATAGCTGACAGGTGATAACACACGACACCTCATAAAGCCATAACCTGTTCAGACTTAAGAGTCACAAGGCCCCATCCTGAATTAAATTCGATGATTAATTATCTTCTTCTCACGTTTTCTGGTGGCTAAGAAATCCGGATAACCGCTGAGCTTTGATGCACCTCATCTCTTTGGTTTAATACGTTCCCAGATTTGCTACCGAACTGAGGCTCAAGATCGGTGTTATTTTTCGACCTTTCCGGTTTTCTTTGTCTATGGATGTGTTTTATGATTCCAGACAATTTTTGTTAGGGGCCCGGCAGATTTTTGCGACTCTGGTTCTTTTTTTTAAAGAGTTTTGTTGCTTTTGTGTGCACCGACGATATTTCTTTTTAGGTATCGGCGCGTTTTCGCACACCCCAGTGTTTATTTAGTGCCCGGTCTTGTTGTTCCTCTTCTAGGACCATGTCGATTTTCGAGGGCCCCAACCTGTTTTGAGGCCCCCAACCTGTTTTTGAGGCCCCCCAACCTGTTTTTGAGGCCCCCATGCGGTCTCAAGGCCCCGGTGTGCTTTGAGGACCCCGTTGTGTTTTTTTAGCTCCCGGTGTGTTTATTTAGAGTTGCAACGCATGTTTTAAGGCCCTGCAGCTTTTTTGCCAGACTCGCCAAGTACGCTTTGGAGGGCCCGGTGCATTTTTATCCTCCAGTTGTGCTCTTAGGGTCCCGCTGTGTTTATTTGGGGTTCCTCGCTCACATTTGTGGGATCCCAGCACGACATTGGGGCTCCGGTATAATTTATAGGGGTCCCGTCACGACTTTTTGGGACAGGCGCGTGGTGCCAGGGTAATCCGACGCCAGTTTTCTGTGCTCGACGCAATTTTTGGTGACTTCTTCTGAATTGTTGAAAGTCAGAGCCACGGCCTGATTTTTCCGGCCCCCGGCGACATTTTCTTTGTGTCCCGCCACGATTTTTTTAAAGCTCCGGTACGTTTTTCGGTGCCGTATGTGATTTGTTAAGGCATCTGGTGGTATGTTTTGGCTTGTTTTGGCTAAGGAGCGATTGTCCTGGTTCGGACATCTATTTTTGTTCGGTGTCTGTATTTTGGAGGGCTCCGGCTTGATTCTTGTCGGGTTCCGATGCGATTTTGTGGCCACGCTTCGCTTATTTGAGGCCACGCTTTGCTTATTTGAGGCCATCGACGCCAATTTTTGGGAGCCGCAGTGGAATTTTTGATGCCCCGACCTTAATTTATGGACTACCGACAAGAAATTTGGGTCCCAAGCGTGACATTTTTGGGTTTGGCGCTAGTTCGCGGAGCGCGTTGTACTTATCTGGGCCCCAGCGCGATTTTGGCGTTCCCTGCGCAAATTTTCAGACCCGGTGCAAGTTTTTTGGTGCCCGCCATATTTATTCATAACCCCTAATTTTGAGGGGCCCTACACGAATTTATGGGGCTCCAGAGCCATTTTGGGGACCCCGGCGCGATTCTTGGGTTCTTGGAAGCCCACATCTTCAGGATGGAGGCATTCAGCATTTACCTCTTTTGTATGCCACTGCGGCTGCTCAACGAGTTTTTTTCTTCAGCCGATGGCACCCTTCAGAGTAGAAAGGCCCTTAGCATAAATTTCTTTCGGGACCTGTTCTGAATTTTTCGGTGCTCAGGTCGACTGGATGGAGTCCCTTTGTTATTTTTTGGAGTCGACTTCTATTTTTTATATGCCTCATGTACGATATTTTGGGCCCTGGTACGATTATTATGGCTCCCGGTGCTCCAACGCGCTTCTTTTCCGGGTCCGAACACGTTTTTTGGTCTGGCGCAATTGTGGCTGCAGAGTGACATTCTGGGTAGGAATTGATTTTTGGGAAGCCAACTGCGACTTGTGGGGCTCCAGTCTACTTTTTGGGTCCTTAGTGCGATTTCCAAGGGCAGCGGCGCGACGGTTTTTGGTCTAAGTGCGATTTTTAGACTCTGTCGTCATTTGTTGGGATGCCTGTCGCGAGTTTTAGTGGCCTCGACACGTATTTGGGGGCCCAACACGTTTTATTTTCTTTTTGAGCGATTGTTGGGACACCAGAGTGATTTTCCATGTCCGGACTGGCTTTTTTCGCTTCCCTGGCTTCATTTATTGGGTGTTCCCGATGAGACGTTGGAGCCCCGGTTCGACCTGTCGAGCCTCTAACATGATTTTCAGGGGTCCGGACGCGATTTTTTGGTACCTTCATGCTCAGCGTGATTTTCAGGGGGCCCGACCCAACCTTTTGAGGTCCCCGTTGTGATTTTCAAGAACCACGGCACGACTTTTTGGGTCCCCAGCGTGACTTTCGGGGCTCAGGCGCGAACTTTTCAAGCCTCCAGTGTGATGTTCAGGAGCCCAGCCCGTCTTTTTGCGGCCCCATCGTGATTTTCAAGGACCACGGCATGATTTTTTTTCGTGCTCCCAGCGTGATTTTCAGAGGCCCCGGTCAGACTTTTTGCGGGCCCCAGCACGATTATCAGTGGCCTAAGCCCGACCTTTTGGGACCCAGCGTGATTTTGAGGGCCCAGCAGTCCTTTTGGGCCCAGTGTCATCTTCGAAGGCCCCGGAAAGACTTTATGGCTCCCAGTGTAATTTTCTGGGGCCCCGTCGCGACTTTTCGGGGTCCCGGCGCGACTTTTTGGGGGCTTCAGCGGTATTTGCAGGGGCCCGGTCCCACATTTTGGAGTCCTCGGGGTCATTTTTAGGGTCCCGGAACGATTTTTGAGGCATCCAATGTGATTTGCAGGGGCCTTGGTGTGATTTTTGGCACCCAGCGTCATTTTCAGGGGCCCATGCGTGATTTTTTGGGCACCCAATGTTATTTTTATGGGGCCAGGTGCGATGTTGGGGACACCAACAGGATTTTTATGGAGCCGTCACATGACAAGCATCACTCGTCACATCATCACTTTCATATCCCGAGCGCCTAATCCTCTCGGGGAATTCTGAGATTCTGAGAGGCGTTCTCGCACTTGACGTTAATATAATAAGGTGTGGACTTCATTATTGTATCCATGCTACCATAATAAATGATGGATATAAGTATTTTGCTATGTTGGATGCCAGCACCCATAATACCCACTGAAAAAGTTGGATATCTGTGTGCTGTGCCCAACTGTGGAAATCCATTGAAATGTGGAAAATTGTACTTTCTACTCCATACTACAGTCATGCAATGGATGTATCGTGGCAGTAATTTGTATGCTTCAATAATCAAAATACATGTAAATGTTGAAGTGTACGGCAGCTAGGACCAAGGCCATCTATAATACATGACTACGTAATATCAAGGCAAGGAACTTGCACTTGCGAATTGTATGTCTTACCTTGATTGTGTTGCATTACTGCCTTGAGCCTTTATATTTTTCGACTGTAGGCAATATTAATGAAATCGATGTTAAATATGTTGACAGTCAAAGAACCATAGTGAAACTCTAGTATGAATGTATTTTGGTACTGGCTGGCACATTATCTGCTTTATAGTCTTTGCATAACATAATATAAGGTGTGAATATCCATGCACCTGTTGCATTACATCAACTCCTGCATTAATTGAGTTGTTGTTAGGTCATGTCCAAGTGTCATCTATGCTGTGTCTGGGTTTGAGGTGACACCGTAATTTGGAGCAGGGATGCAGCCAGGAGTTCCTTAACAGGGGCCTGACCAAAATATTGTCATGAAACAGAGATAGCTGTCGGCGCACTGTGCATCTAAAATTTCTTGTTTTTCGTGATTAAATTTTCAAAACTTCTTTGATCTCGTGTATTTTTTCTCCCCCTAAGGGGGAGGTGACACCTTGACTGCACCTCTGGTTTGGGTGAAGCTTTCCAGTAGTAGCAAAGCAATATATGTGAAATGGATTTGTGATAATTTCATTGGTAATGTTGTTGTATTGGTGTATATATAGGTTGTCAGTGGTATCAGATAGGTAATGAGCCTTTTTTTTATAGAATGTCTGTTATATTAATATAATTACTGTTGAGCATTTATGATTCAGCAGTGATGTGTTGCCAGATGACAAGTCGTTGATATTTCGTGTTCAATTTTGGCCAGCTAAGTTTCATAAATACGAAATGTTCTTTGGCGATTCGCCACTAAACTACCATTAAGGGATCTTGACCCCTGTATCCCTGCCGAGTGCTGCAGCCTCCTGGACCTCACATTGTGCTTAAAAAGTAATGATAGAGATTTGGTATGCTCAACCAGTCAAAATAGCATAGCTCCAACCCTGACACTCATGTTCCTGAAAAGGCGTAGCAGGTTCAACAATGCTATCCAAATTCTGAAGAAAGGGGAGGCTCCTCCTGCCCCCTCCCCTCCAAGAAACGCGCCTTTATTATGGATATTATGTACTGACTACATAGATATCTCCTGTCTGTTCCCGGTAAACAGATCCAATACCTTGAAAAAAATAATATGCCCACGAAAATGTAGTCCGGCCGAAATCGGTATGCACTCCGACTCCAAACCCTAAAAGTAAGCTTCCCACTCTGCTTAAGAAGTTGCAGAAATATGGAGATGTGTGTGGATGGGTCTATATCAGAACAAACAATGCTCATAGCCTCAAACTGTTCAAAACATCTGAGAATTAAAACCGACTAAGCATTCAAATCCTCTAAATTCGGAGATTGCATTCCGTATGGGGGAAATTCAGAACTTCTAATGTTCAAAGCCTGGAAGTGTTAAAATTATCTAGGACATCAAAGTGTCTAAAGACTTAGTATGAACAATCAAAAGTTATAGCTGTTCAAATCCTTGAAGGTATCAAAACGTCGAATCCACACCAACAGCAAGAGTTCATACTTGTCTAAAATCAAACGCGTTCAGAACCTCTAGTGATCGAAACCTCTAACATGTTCAATACCACTAATCAAGAACATTGTGCCTTGAGAAAGTGTGATGTTGCTCCGAAAGGTGTCACAGGTGTCACGTGAGCGATTTTTTCCATTCCATTTTTTATATTTTCGTATCGGGCTGAATATGATCCATACCATCTGTATGGATGGTATAGGTGGGGCCTGGTCCCCACTTAATATTAAATGTTAATATTCTCCCACCTTGAATGTACAATATTATGAATAATTCGTTGCATCCAGTGCACATCAACCTTGACAAACAATTCATGTCTGCCAATGCAGGGGCAGGTTGAGGTAGACAAGATCTAACTTGACCTCCGTAGGTAGGTAGGCACCCACCAACGAGTGCAGGATCTCGAGGCCATGATTACCTACAATGAAATAAAAGCCATGCAAACACTTCCTGCCAAAGTTTGTGCATACTAACTTGACACCCTTCCCCTCCACCGGACGCAATTTGACCGGAATAACGTGTACCTGTCCGACGACGGCACCAAGCGTGACCGGAATAACCTGTCCGATATTGACCGGAATAACGTGTACCTGTCCGACGACGGCACCAAGCGTGACCGGAATAACCTGTCCGATATTGACCGGAATAACGTGTACCCGTCCGACGACGGCACCAAGCGTGACCGGAATAACCTGTCCGATATTGACCGGAATAACGTGTACCTGTCCGACGACGGCACCAAGCGTGACCGGAATAACCTGTCCGATATTGACCGGAATAACGTGTACCCGTCCGACGACGGCACCAAGCGTGACCGGAATAACCTGTCCGATATTGACCGGAATAACGTGTACCTGTCCGACGACGGCACCAAGCGTGACCGGAATAACCTGTCCGATATTGACCGGAATAACGTGTACCTGTCCGACGACGGCACCAAGCGTGACCGGAATAACCTGTCCGATATTGACCGGAATAACGTGTACCTGTCCGACGACGGCACCAAGCGTGACCGGAATAACCTGCGATATTGACCGGAATAACGTGTACCTGTCCGACGACGGCACCAAGCGTGACCGGAATAACCGTCCGATATTGACCGGAATAACGTGTACCTGTCCGACGACGGCACCAAGCGTACCGGAATAACCTGTCCGATATTACCGGAATAACGTGTACCGTCCGACGACGGCACCAAGCGTGACCGGAATAACCTGTCCGATATTGACCGGAATAACGTGTACCTGTCCACGACGGCACCAAGCGACCGGAATAACCTGTCCGATATTGACCGGAATAACGTGACCGTCCGACGACGGCACCAAGCGTACCGGAATAACCTGTCCGATATTGACCGGAATAACGTGTACCTGTCCGACGACGGCACCAAGCGTGACCGGAATAACCTGTCCGATATTGACCGGAATAACGTGTACCTGTCCGACGACGGCACCAAGCGTGACCGGAATAACCTGTCCGATATTGACCGGAATAACGTGTACCCGTCCGACGACGGCACCAAGCGTGACCGGAATAACCTGTCCGATATTGACCGGAATAACGTGTACCTGTCCGACGACGGCACCAAGCGTGACCGGAATAACCTGTCCGATATTGACCGGAATAACGTGTACCTGTCCGACGACGGCACCAAGCGTGTCACACGCATTCACCGATTTTACCATATTTCATGCTTTAGATCATTTGAAGTGCATTGCTGCTCAAGGTTTAGAGGATTTGAATGCTTCGAGATTCTGAACGTTATGGTTTCTGAAACTTACCGGTTTTGAACGTTTTAGAGGTTTTAACCGTTAGATGCTTTGAGTGCTTTGAGGCTTTGAACTCTTGGTATTTTGATGCAGTAGTAATTTTGAACTGTTGGGTATAATGCACACTTACTTTGGGCGCTACATGACTAATGTAGTCGATGCGCCCTAAAGCCCTAATAACCAACCAACCAACCGAACACTTACTTGATTTGGATGTTTGGATATTTAACAGTTTTTGATGTTTTCAACTGTTAGCTGCTTTGATACGTTAGAAGTTTTGAACATCCCCAATGGAAGGAAGTTTCCACCAATTAGTGGTTTTGAACCATTAGAGGAATTGAACTTTAGCGGATTTTAGAAGTTTTGAACTATCCATTGCTCTGAATCCTTAGAAGTTCTGATACCCTTTGGAGCATATCCTTCTGTTGATCATAGTGATCATTCTTGTAATACTCCACCCACGCCACACTGCTGTTCTCGGTGCCATAATTTATCCATCCTTCACCTGGCACTTCTCAGTCGTGACTAAGGGGGAATTCAACACTCCATTGCAATTGATTCAACACTTTTTCACGTCGAAAATGGTTAGTTTCCACCTTTTTGCCACATATAACACTGACACTTATTAGTGAACATGAACATGGGTAGAAACTTGATGTGGCCAGGCAGATGGAGCGGGTCAGTTAGTTAGTTAGTTGGTTAGTTAGTTAGTTAGTTAGTTAGTTAGTTAGTTAGTTAGTTAGTTAGTTAGTTAATTATTTGGGCTTTAGGGCGCTTCGACCAGAATTGATGATTCACACCCAATGGTGCAGGTCTGGCTGTTATGTATGGATGATGTCAGGACCTACATATTGCTTGTATGTTTTGCATTGTAATATATTAGTATATATTAGTTTATATTAAATTGTATTAGATTAGGTTAGATTTTCCAATTTAATTATTATTTCTCATAGTACTTCTTGAAATTCTTGAGAAAAGACGGTGGCAGCAGAGAGCAGAAGCCAACTGCTGTCTTCTGATTCCATTCATCAGTGCAAGAATGACTTTGGTGTTGCAAGTTGTGACACAGTCCCATATGATATAATTTAACTTTCTTGTCAAACAATCAAGCAAGCTTAGACTTATATAGATGCCACAATGTTCCTCTGATCAAAGTGTGCGATGGCCTGCACATGTGCGAAGGCCTGCAGGTTTCAGGAAGATACATTTAGCAGAATCAACTAAGCTGGGGCAGGTGAGGATGCCATACTCTGGGTATGCAAGGGAGTATTGGGGGAATGATTGCGAAATTCTATAACCATAACATTGATGATTTACACAACTTTCGTGGTCAAATTATCCTACAAGAAACCTTCAGTTGTAGTAAATGTGATCTTGCAGTATGTTGACCAGAATATTTCATATCTGACCGTTTTTGGCGAGCCAGCATTATCGAAGGTTACTAAAAAAAAATAATATTAGGTTAATTAACAGAGAGGGAGAGAGAGAGATACAGAGAGAGAGAGAGATAGAGAGAGAGAGTGAGAGAGAGAGAGAGAGAGAGAGAGAGAGAGAGAGAGAGAGAGAGAGAGAGAGAGAGAGAGAGAGAGAGAGAGAGAGAGAGAGGCGTAGAGAAAGGTCGGGACGGTCGCACCACCGTCCCGAACAGATGGAGCCCGTCAGCAGATGTGTCAAAGGCGTATCGCTCGAACCATCTGGAGGTGGCGGATCGTGGAAACGCCATCGAACAAAACTTACCGGCATTTGCGAACTGCATCGGGTCAAAATACTGCTGCCGCGTCACCGAACAACATTACAGCGGATCAGCCGAACGAATGTTTCATTACAGTTGGGCTGCCGATGAGGGGCGCTGTTATGCTGGCCGTCTGACGTTAGGAGCGACCTGTTCTCGATGTCAGCCTTCCACGTGTGATTGAACCTCGTGCCCGTCACACTTCACCAGCTCCGGTGTCTGTGCAACTGCCGAGTCGGTGCAATTGTTAAAAGCGCAGTGCAATCGAATATTCGTGCATATCAATAATTGTCGCATTGCATTGAAGGTTTAAACGGTGTCTTTGTGCCTATGTGCCTTCAGGCATGTATCCGAAGCTGAAGTGATTTCAGGGCTGCTACATTCACCAATTTACATTGGAAAAGCCAGAACTGAAAAGTTCCGGGGTCTGGAGTCCAGTCCTCCCTTGGACTGGACCAGAGACGCCGGAATATAAATCAAGCACTTCACCTGAGGTGTTGACTGCGGTGCGGGTTGTGTGGTAAGCTGCCCGTGTGCGTGAATTCTCCTTTCTTTTAACCAATATTGAGAGTACTTCCGGAGAAATATTGTGGAAGTTGGTAACTCATGAAATGGAAACATCTGGTCTGATTTGATCGTTGATCTGGCCCTGGCTTTGGGTGAGAAAATTACTTGACAAGCAATTAGAGGGGCATTCCTATCCCATTCTCCCCTCCCCTATTCAGACAAAGCTGGGTCCTCGGACCAACACGGCTGAGGCTAATGTCGTAAAGTAACATGCGTCGTTATGATCATTCTAGGCAGCGGGATGGAGAGTTGGCTGACTGAGGCGCTGGGCGACAGCGGTGGCACGGCACAGGTGCTGGGGTCGGCCGGAGCCGGCGAGCTGACGCTGCTGCCTGACCCCGCCCAGCTGCAGCTGGACTTCTCCGTGCCGCTGCAGCTGCTCTATGACCAGGTGAGCGCCTTCCGGTGCCGCATCTGCCAGAGCCTGCACCTATCTGAGGCGGCCGTTACCGGACACATCGAGGAGCGCCACTGCCAGCCTGAGGATCTGCCACTGGTGTCGCCCACACCGCCGCCTCCACCGCCGCTGCCGCCGCCGCCGCCACCGCCGCTGCCGCCACCCGCCCCGCTGGATCTGCCTCTGCAGAGCGACGACAAGGAGATGTTCTTGTGCAGCGACTGCGGCCACGTTTCGGAGACCCTGCGAGAGTGCAAATCGCACATGAGGCGGACGCATCTGGCACAGCGGCGGCGCGAGCGTGATGCAAACGCGACGGCCGCCACCAAACAGCCGGAGGCGGCCGCCGCTGCTGAGCCGGCCAAGAAGAAGCGCGAGCGCCGGCCGCCACAGAAGCTGCGCCACGACAAGCGGTTCATGTGTCGCGTCGACAAGTGTTCGCAGCGCTTTACGCGCGAGCAGTACCGCAACGTGCACGAGAAGTGCCACGTCGACTGCAAGTCGTACAAGTGCTGCCAGTGCGCCGAGTTCGCCACGTCCAACTGGTGTCGCGTGATGACGCACATGTGGCGCCAACACGCTCTCGATCTGGACATGTTCGCCTGCGACAAGTGTGACTTCAGGAGCGCGCTGCTCAACAACCTCGAAAACCATCGCCTGCTGCACATGAGCGAGTGCCGCTTCGTGTGCCCCGAGTGTAACAAGGGCTTCCGCCAGATGTCGCAGCTGCTGAACCACCGCGTGTTGCACAGGGACCGCTCGCGTCTGCCGGTGCCCAAGTGGTGTCGCCCTCACGTCTGTACCACCTGCTCAAAGATGTTCTCCAGCGTCAAGACGCTCAAGATTCACCAGCGCATTCTGCATGATAAGGTGTGCACTCATGGTTTGATTATACATTCTGCATGATAAGGTGTGCACTCATGGTTTGATTATACATTGTTTTGGTGACAAGATCGTCTTCCAGATTGTGTTGAGAACTTGACATTTTCCGGCCATGTTTTTGTTCGATAGCGCTAGCAAAGTCCAAAATAGGTCCATCAAAATGAATTGATTTGCTTTGTGTATAAGATGCGAGTCGTAAATGAATATTGTGATAGTTTGTCATGATGAAGAACTATTCCCTATATAATACATAGTGGTGATGAGCGTTAACAATGCACATGCAATGTTAAGCATTCACCAGCCATTGTGGAAGATGCCGGGCTGATGTGTCTCTCGTGACGGTCCGGTCGCAGGTACGGAGCTTCTGCTGCCGTGTCTGCAGCCACACGTCGGCCACCAAAGCGCTGCTGCAGCTTCACATGCGCGGCCACAGCGGCGAGACTCCATTCGTGTGCACGGCGCCCGACTGCGACTACAGGACCCGCGACCCCAGCAGTTTCCGGCGACACAAGGTTGGAGCCACCAAAACTGGCCCGGCGGTCCCACGGGCCATAAGACCAGAAAATAGCCTTGCCCCGGATTTGTATCTGCTCCATGAAGTTGTCCTTTCGCTTTCTTGCCAAAGATTGAATGGTGCTGTTTGATAATGAGTGAATACTTATGTCGCCTTGCGCTTTGATAGGAATGTCGGAAGCGAAGTGCAAAGTGGAATTACTTATGTTGGTATTTTATCCTGCTGAGGTTATTTTCTGCCACTTGTCGGTTTGGACATGTTTCAAGTATTGTATATTTCCAAAACATGGCTAAATATAATTTTGAATAAAATATGTTTAATAAGCTAGGGTTAAAATAAATCAATTACAGCCTGAGGCTAAGTGTTGTTGATCAATGTTAAAGTTACGTTCTGTAAGGAAGAGTAAAAAGTTTAATTCCCACCCTCATCATGAAGAGCATCAATAAAATTTAGCATGCCGTGGCATGAGAAGTACATGGTACAGTGATAATATAAACTCTTAATCTGTGTGAAATATTAAGCGTGGTCAGGTGAAAAACTCAGCTGTTTCCAATACGTATGAATTTCATTCGAATCTTTCATCTTAGCATAATTCATTATCAGCATAACACAAATTGCTACCAAAGCTGCCTGTTGGATGATAGTGGGAGAAGGTTGTCAGGGTCAGGTATGGAAAATGTGAAGGCATTTCACTGCGTCTAGCACCGAGAGCAGATCGGTTTGGAACTTAACTGAAACTCATCTCACCTATTTCATGCCATCAACATATTGCGATGATTGTATCATTCATTTCCAATCATTTATTTTTGCGTCCTAGCACTGCCACATTTGTTCCCAAATCTCCATTCCAAAATTGAACTTGATCAGAAGGTACAGGTACCTGATGCTAGATCTTGCTAGCAAAATCAACCTCATTATGAGTAAATGCAGCCAATTTATATTAATGGCTGGAACGATTCGTCATTCCATGATCCGAGACTACTACACTGGTTTGTCATGTGTAGCCTGCTGATCCACGGCATCAGAATGAGCTGAATGGTGTGAACGAAGATAAGTCATGTCTCGCAAGTTGTCCCATAAGTCATGTCTGCCCGGCAGAGACATGACCAAGTTTGTATTTTTAATGGCCACCAACTTAAAATATGTACATAATGGGTATGAATTTCGGAAGTGTGCCTGATGTTTATAAGATGGTAGGAAATGTCAAAATTAGCTATTTGCATTGAATTATTCATGGCTTTTTGCCATTTCTGCCACTCTATTTTCAGTCAACCGGTGGGCGCTACATGACCGATGTAGTCGATGCGCCCTAAAGCCCTAATAACTAACTTCAGTCAACCGGTTCTGACCGGTTACCGGCGGCAGCAAATAATTTAAACCGGCTGATGAGAGCCTGGGTTTCTGTCGGAAACTTAAAGAAAGCTGCCCCCTCCTAATTGTATGGTCTTGTAATTCAATATTACGAAAGATGCATCCAGCCCTGTCATGGAGCCCTGAAATTCCGCAATGTATGCGGAAACCAGCACTCGTTGGCATAGTGGGACAGTAATTTACCAACACTTACATTTCGTTCATGAGAGCAGAGTTACCCTGAATGGACTTCATTGGAAGTTAACATTATTATAATGCAGTAATAGTCCGCTAATGTTGTATTTGAATGCCCTTAGAATGTTGTCAACTGCTCCCATTTTCACATTTCATCATCATGTCTATTGTACTGTCGATTTTATTCGAAGTCGTCGTGAGTTGTGTTGTCTTCATCAGACGCCCTCCACTCCACGAAATATGGCAATTCCAGTGCATTGGCCGGTGCACCCAGCATTGGCTTCGGGTCGGCGTTGGAAGCGCATTGAGGCAGCCATAGCCAGCCCCTTGTGACGGGTAGTAGGCTGGACAGAGCGGTGACGTCACTGACCGATCCCAGAGCGGGGCGGAGTGCCGACCCGTGGTGCTGCCCGGCAGATGGGCTGAGCCGCTGTGGCCGGAAGCGCTCGCTGCGGGCTCCCAAAGTGCATTGGTTCTATAAGGAATGAAGGTGTATTTCTGTTGATTGATCTAGCTGGGAAAAAAGGTTTATTTCCAGATCGTGAGGTAAAGAAGACGACTGGATTTCCAGGTACTTTGCTGCTTGAGCGTAGACGGGAGGAACAGTTTTCATCCCAGTACCTTTCATTATGTGATCCCAGCTGATCTGAATAATATGTTTGGTGTCATGAGTAAGATAAGAACGTTTTCACAAGACAAACAAAGTTATTTCCATTCGATGAGAAACGATGTCTGGTTGAAACGTTTTTTTATTACCACTTCCCAGTTCCAAACATCCCACGAATTGTGAACCCCACCCATGTTGAAATGGACGAAATTAGAATGAAAGTAAAGGAAGCATTACAGCAGAACAAAAACAAGAATCGCAATTAGTTCGATTACCAACTTGCCTTATTGCATGCAATTGTGCTGCATTGTGTTCAGACATTCTCCTTCCCCTTTTGCCATACATTACCAACACCTATATTACATTTCCATGAATAGTTGTTTCACTTGACCACCTTGGCTCAAATTGACTGCATTTCATCGTGTCTGTCGACCGTGCGGCATACTTGACGCGACGCTGCCGCCGACAGATGCGACACACTGGCGTGCGACCGTACCGGTGTCCGCACTGCGACTACCAGTGCATCCAGTCGTCGGCCATCAAGTGGCACGTGATCGGAAACCACGGCGGCAGCGGCGTCTTCAGCTGCCACCTGTGTACCTTCTGCACCGTCAACGAGATCACGTACGCAATGCACATCAGCGACCACCAGAAGGGCCTGATCACTTCCGCCGCCGAGCAGAAGGACGAGTCGGCCGACTCTCGGCTGCTGGGCGCCCCGGCCGAGCCGGCGGCGCCGCCCGCCGCCGAGCCCGCCGACGCGGCCCGCCAGCCGGTGCGGCACGAGTACGTGTTCACCATCACGCCGGATGCGCCTGCCGAAGACCGCGGTGGCATCAGCATCCCGGCCGGCCAGGAGGACTGCCACATGGTGAACGGCTTCATCAGCCCAGCAGCGCACCAGTCAGATGCACACCAGTAGGTGGCAGCACTTGTTATGTAGTGAATGGTAGAGGGCGGCACCCCCGCCTCGGCGAAGTGGCAAGCAACTGGTTGAAACATGGCTAAGTTTCGCGGACGAAGCACGCGGTAAATTTTTGACAAGATGTCGCACGTAGTAGGAATCGCGTTGGAAATGTCAACAGCAAACATGTCATGTGAATGAACACTGATGGATCGGAAAAATCGCTTTCAACTCATTAAGGAGCAGGTGCGAACCCAAGGTTGTCATGTCCAGGTCCTTGTTCATGCTCACCTCATGTCGAGGCCCTGGCTCCCTCGATATGAGCGTTTTTTGTTTCAGAAAATTACTTTTCTGCGATTATGATTGATATGTACATTTTATTCAGGCATTTTATTCAGATTTACGCTCATCCTTATTCTTGTATCATCTCAATCCTAGGAGTTCCAGGTGGAGGGATAATTGGGTAGTTTTGGGTTACCCAACGTATTGCATCATTCCTAATACTTCACCCCAAATGGTCGTCTGAGATGGTTTTCTGTGCACGAAAAACCGGGAGCCAGACGTGGCGGGAGACAAATATCGGTAATATAGGGCGGGTGGGCAGGATGCATGTGTGACGGCACATCACACCAAACACTACCCGGCCGAGCTTGTAGCTGACATGATTCATTTCGACCCGTCCCGTCACGGCCCGACCCGATCCAGCGTCTACCTCACCTGACCTCATCTGCCTCAACAAAGCCAGCTCATGGAAATGTCAAATATATCCTCATCGGCTCTGAACCAGTCAAATCCAATCAGACACAACTTGCAAACTACGTATGTCTTCAAACACTAGCAACCCAACACGAATTAACAAAACCTTCCTAATGCAGCCCAGCCTAGTCTTTCCAATATGTTATTTCTACCTTTCCTCAGTGTCATCTTGTTTGATGCTGCTGTCTTTTATGACTGCAATCTGCCCCATGCGAATTTCCTTTTTCTCTCTTGCCGTTATTTGTTATACCGTTACGATCTTGTATAATCGATGGCTATCTCGACAACCTTATACAAGATAGTACTGACCACCATGAGACATTTTTGTAATTGCCTACTAATATCAAATTTCTTTGGCCTATGATCTTTTGCTTTGGAACGTCTGTCGTGTGAATTTCTTTTGGCATGCGGTTTTTGGCCGCCTATTGGAAAATAGCTCCTCTGGCCAGGACTATAGTATTGGTCTGCATGCTTTGGTAGCTATGGTTTTTAAGGTTATACGCTGTGGAACGGTAGCTGACGTGTGTTTAGGCATTTTTGACCGGGTGTTTTTTTATGTTGTTTATCGACTTCCAATGGCCTCAGCTGTAGTCAGCGCGCCCTTAAACCCAAGTAATCAATAAATGGCCTCAGTGACGTCATTATCTGTCAGTGTAAATTACATTCTCTCCCAGCGACTGGTGGTCAAGCCACGGTGCACCGGAGACTGGCTGAAGAGTGCATTATGTTTTGATATATCTCAGGGAAGGTTTCTTTCGAGATGTACGTCCACCTTTGTATGTGTGATGTCCGTACAGAACTTGAGTAATACAATACTATGACTTGTGGCATTGACTTGTGTTCTCATTTTGTTACGAACTCAGCAATACCAAGACGACGAAGATACGTAATCTATTCCCAATCAGATACCAGTGAACATAGCGGTTTCAGCAAGCTTTTTCTTTACTTGTATACCTGATTATGACTTCTGAATATCAGCAACGAAGTGGTCTGTCGTCTGAAGGCAATCGTATTGTAGTCCGTAATGATACATGGTGCCTCAACAGTGTATGGCGTCAAATAGCGAGGAATTGCAGTATCGGCAAAAAACTACTATGATATCAGACATGAAGTATTCCACTTGGTACTACTGAGCAACCACGATGTGGCATTTTCCTTCATCATGGTATGGTCATGCACGTGTCTAATTGGCGAGGCTGGCAGCTATATGATCAACATGGTCGATGCGCCCTAAAGCCCCCCAAAAGGCGAGGCTGGAAAATGCCGGGTAAGCTAGCTAACCATGTCAGTGACAATTTTCTCGTGTAGCGAGATTTGACTGGGTGGGCGAGGGGGCTGCAGCTGACTCCAATGGGGAAAATCACAACCCCTCAAACTCCCCCCCTCCGTCAGTAAGGTGACGAGTGGTCTAGGGGTAAGATGCTCGTCTCACAATCGAAAGATCGTGGGTTCGAGTCTCACCTGTCGCTACTCTTCGCCCGCGACCAATCGGCGTGAGAGATTGGCGACGCTATATGACTCGACGGTCGACGTGTCGTAAAACCAATAACCAACCCTCCGCCAGTAAAGCAATGGTGAGTGCGATTTGACTGGGAGAAGGAGCGGTCATGAGTGTGGGGAGAGGACCACGATCCCCGCGGTTAACATGTTAAAGGAGCCCTGTCAGTGACTAAAGCTTGCGTTATTCGGCCTAACCTGGTCAAAGCTAGACACAGCCATAAAATGCTACTTGCGGAAGACAATTATTTGTTTCGTATAGGGCATCTCGCAGCAAAATAGAACGATTAGATATCGTTATAAAAGCTATGGAATAGTTCTTAACATGTTATTACATCAAACGGCATCAGTGGGTGTTCCCATTTTTGTCCTGAACATCGTCACGTGTGTTGGTGGTAGCTGGTAGGCAGATAGGAGCGGTGCCCGGTAGCAGTTGTTTGTTTGTTTGTTTGTTTGTTTGCACCCATTGTGATAGCAGGCACTCATATCCTATTTGACCAGTAACTCCCCCAATAAATTAGTCATAACCTGACCTCTCATCGCTGGCCCCTAATTTACACTGCCACATTGCTGTTCCGGACATATACAATTTCGAACCGTTTTTTTTCTTCAAGTTGTCCGCTTTCTTCTCAGTAGTTGAACGGAATTTGTCAAATTTGCAAGGAAACCATGCGTAAATGCACACGATTTCGTAATCAGCCAGAGTTCATAACCGTGAGAGAGCAATGTTGTAATCAGGGGTGGATCCAGTAGTTGTAATAGCGTTGGGGTACTTGTCTGGAGAGGTGCCATTCCTTTTGCGGGGCGCCATTGCGAAAGTACCTGGAGGGGTGCATCTGGCTTAAAAATACGAGGGGAGAAGGGGCGGTGCGCTCGGACTTCCCCGGAGGAGCGTCTTTTCCTCCAAGGGGCGCCTCTGGCTAAAAAATTAAACTGGGTACACTCGAACCTTCTCCGAGGGGCGCCTTTTCTCGACCGGAGGGACGTCACCGTCCATGTTGGGGGCACATGTCCCCAGACCCCCTCTTTGTTTTTGCATATAAATATATCGCCGCAAAAGAAGAAAGCATGGGAGTGTTAGTGTAAGTCCGTACTTACTATACGATAGCAAAGCCATCATCCAATATTTTATGTTTTCCTATTACAAGAGGAAAATGTTGAACGTAATTACAGCGTTGCTCTATGGTGATTGTGAAGTCTGGTCCAGCGCTTACGACATAAAGCTGGTGTGTATAGGTAGCGATAAGCGGTGAAACTTGCTAATTTTGGCTGAACCTTTTGTCCCCAAAATATCAAATTTAACAACGGTAAATCTGAAAACCAGATTTTGAAATTGAAGTGGCTGAACTCTGAGGGTTTGTTGGTGGGGTGGGGCTTACCTCTCTATCCTGCCCACAATTCCTGTGTCCCTGGTTTGTCCCCCAATTTCAAAACGGTGGCTACACCCATGCCCTGGGGCGCCATGTTTATTGTGGGCTTCGGCACGACTTATGTTGAAGCATAGCGTGTTCAACACCGCCCTCCCCCTTGGGCCTCGAAGGAACCGAGACGATCATGACCCCATGACCCTGGGTCCGCCACTGTCCTAACTGTGCAGCTTTGCTATCTTAGCATACTGGGCCGCTTCATTTATTCTCACCAACAGAGTGATGCAAGTATATGCATAAAATGCCATCGTAGCAACACAAATCAGGTTGAGAGTAGTGCTGCATGACCACTGCAGTCGATGCGCCCCTAAACCCAAATAAACAAGGTTGAGAGTGATTTTATATACCTTTCAGTGGGCAGGTTCCTCAACGTTGCCTCTCCCACCTCTTAATTTCAATTTTGACATGGGACCCTATGAAAAGTGCCCCCCTCCCCTCCGAATCCATTTGTGCCCATGAGTTGCCTTCATGCATTTTGCCCCACTCCCCACAAATATATATATATATAATTTTCATAAATCAACGCCCGTGGGCACCGGTGTCACTTGGTATGCTCTAAGCCGTGCCACTGGCCCCCTCAATCATTGACCCCCATCAGACCGAGCATTCATTATTTGCCTATGGGTCTATACTAGATAGAACAGGCTTTAGAGGTAGCTTCGGCCATCAAAAAGGTCATCTGCCCCCTCTCCCAATAATTTCCAGAAAGTAGCGCCCGTGGCCTCAGGAATCCGTTTTGGAGAAATCTGGGTTTTTTTTACTTCGTCAGCCATATAGCCTCCAATTTTGCTTCGAGATGCAATGCATTCGCAAACGATCTGAAATTCTATGCATGTGTCAACCATTCAGTTCTCTAACAGCACAGGCTCGTTCCGAAGCAGTAGCTCAGACAGACATCGATGATCTGTCGTACATCGTGCAACGTCTGTAGCGTACATGATCTCGTCATGTGTCGCACTGGGCCACGCTTATCACCGGTCAATGTGACGGCCGCCAGACTGGACCCGGTTCCACGCTCGAGTCGGGCGCCAGTCGGGCGCCAGTCGGGCGCCAGCCGGGCGCCAGCCGGGCGCCAGCCGAGCGCCAGCCGAGCGCCAGCCGAGCGCCAGCCGGGCGTCGCCGCACGATGTGTTCGGCGCCGGCGGCTGACCAGCTTGTCTTTAAAACACACTGAGGCGCGTTAATACTGCCACCATCATGCGGATATGACTTGCAGATGTCTGAGGTGCACACCAATCTAAGGTGTGTCGGGACCGGTATCCTGTCGTGACGGGACCGGTGTGGCGGAAACAGTGTCTTTTGGCGGGACTGGTGTGACGTGACGGGACCGGTGTCGTGTCGTGACGGGACCGGTGTGACGAAACCAGTGTCTTGTGATGGGACCGATGTCGTGTCGTGACGGGACCGGTGTCGTGTCGTGGCGGGACCGGTGTCGTGTCGTGGCGGGACCGGTGTCGTGTCGTGACGGGACCGGTGTCGTGTCGTGGCGGGACCGGTGTCGTGTCGTGACGAGACCGGTGTCGTGTCGTGACGGGACCGGTGTCGTGTCGTGGCGGGACCGGTGTCGTGTCGTGACGGGACCGGTGTCGTGTCGTGGCGGGACCGGTGTGACGTGACGGGACCGGTGTCGTGTCGTGGCGGGACCGGTGTTGTGTCGTGGCGGGACTGGTGTGTCGTGACGGGACCGGTGTCGTGTCGTGACGGGACCGGTGTCGTGTCGTGGCGGGACCGGTGTGACTAAACCAGTGTCTTGTGACGGGACCGGTGTCGTGTCGTGGCGGGACCGGTGTCGTGTCGTGACGAGACCGGTGTCGTGTCGTGGCGGGACCGGTGTTGTGTCGTGGCGGGACCGGTGTGGTGTCGTGACGGGACCGGTGTCGTGTCGTGGCGGGACCGGTGTGTCGTGGCGGGACCGGTGTCGTGTCGTGGCGGGACCGGTGTCGTGTCGTGGCGGGACCGGTGTCGTGTCGTGGCGGGACCGGTGTCGTGTCGTGACGGGACCGGTGTCGTGTCGTGGCGGGACCGGTGTCGTGTCGTGGCGGGACCGGTGTGACGAAACCAGTGTCTTGTGACGGGACCGGTGTCGTGTCGTGATGGGACCGGTGTTGTGTCGTGGCGGGACCGGTGTCGTGTCGTGACGGGACCGGTGTCGTGTCGTGGCGGGACCGGTGTGACGAAACCAGTGTTTTGTGACGGGACCGGTGTTGTGTCGTGGCGGGACCGGTGTCGTGCCGTGACGGAACCAGTGTCGTGACGTGTCGGGACCGGTGTCGTGTCGTGGCGGTACCGGTGTTGTGTCGTGACGGGACCGGTGTCGTGTCGTGACGTGCGTAGTGGGAGAGCGCCAGTCGGACGGCTGTCCGGTCTCACACGGGCTGACCACGACGATGACTGGTCACGACACACCACCGCTCACTCCCGCTGACAAAACTTGCCTGTTGGAGGGCTGTCCGGTCTTGCACGGGCTCCTATAGCTGGCCACGACACACCACCGCTCACTCCCGCTGACAAAACTCGTCTGTTGGAGGGCTGTCCGGTCTGGCACGGGCTCCTATAACTGGCCACGACACACCGCCGCTCACTCCCGCTGACAAAGCGCGACAGTCGTAGGACCGCCCGGTAAAAGCAGCCTGAGCATTATGTCCAGTGTCCATTGGGCAGATTCTCCATTAGGGCTAGTGAACTACACAGCGCCACTGGACAGTCGACATTGGCTGTAGTCATCTGTGTTGGGCTGGATGCAGGGTGATTGTTTCCCGGACTCCCTCACCCGTCCACCCTATGTATTTCTGGAGTCATATCCCAGTTACTTTTTTAATGATGAACCGAGAGCCGAGGATCATCAACCATGGTAATGCCAGCTATCGAGAGTAAATACCACCTTAACTCTCGCGTTACGGGAGTTCCGGAGACACGTTGCTTGCGAGGAGGAAGCCTGAGCCAATTATCTCCCCTCACCTGATGTTCGGAACGAAGTATTGTAGAGGAAAAATTCGAATGGCACTGGAAAACGCGTTCAATGTACGACTGAGAAACTTTTTGCTAGCGCAGAGACGTCGCATAGGTCACCTGCTTTGTCAAGTTATATGGAGCAATGTGCTCGGTTTTCGGTAATAATTGATATGCGTTAACTTTTGAACCGTGAAGGGATTTAGACTAGCTAAGAAGCTTCAAAAATATGTCAGGATATCAAATAGTATGCATGCCATAATTGCCACCAGGTTGCAGGACACTGCTTCTAAGGGAAAAGCTGTGTGTTCAAGACCCGGTAAGCAATCGGTTTCCAGGCTGAACCATCACACAGTTGGTTGGTTGGTTATTGGTTTTACGACACGTCGACCGTTGAGTCATGTAGCGTCGCCAATCTTTCACTCCGATTGGTCGTGGGCGAAGAGTAGCGACAGGTGAGACTCAAACCCACAACCTTTCGATTGTGAGACGAGCATCTTACCCCTAGACCACTCGTCCCCCGAACCATCACACAGGTGATACCTAGGATCTGTTTCATGGATCTGAGGAACCGCTGCATTCGTGTTCTGGCTAACTATGACGAACATAGAGGGGAGATGTCAGCTCGATCCCCTGCCCCTCGTATTGCGAGGGTTAAAGATCGCAGGTCGGTTGGTCTGAAAATATCTCCAGTTTTCAATCACTTGTTTAATCTCACAAAACATGCAATGCAGTGGATGCTAAGTCCTTCAGCGTATATCAGGCATTTATTTGGCTCGTTTTGGGACTCAAGCACACTTCAGCTGTTTAGCTGAGGTGATGAGGATATATTTAGGCCAATTTATGCTCTTTTTCCTCTTCAGGCGAAAGACGCATTTTCGAAATGAGGTCTATATAGAGAGCACAAAAATGTACTCACCATAGCATGGAAAGTCATGAGCATAAGCGCCTTTTCTCTTTTGTTTAAGTCCGCCACACAAATAAAGCACCACAATGGGCGGTGTACGAGCGAGGATAAGAGGCAGGTTATGGGGTTGCTGCGCTACAAGTACAGGACAGGGCACCAAGTCGTGGCAGGAAGCTTGTGGGCCGACCGCAGCTCTGTTTTTATGGTACTCCATCAGAACACACTATATCGAGTTCAATTATTGGCGGTAGCGTAGGAATGTCAGACATGGGTAACACCTGTGCCGACAATTCGGCACACTGCAATCAAACCTGGGACGTGTGTTGCGTACCCGACAGGAGAATCTAACTGCGGAAATAGTGCCTCGATTTCTGCATATGAGCAGGGAAAAACAATGCGCTACACCCAATATGGGCTGCAGTGGAGCAGAAGTCGGGCACCTTTGCCGAACATAGTACACGCACCTGAAACGTCCATGCACAATGCCGAATTGTCGAACTAGCATAGGTGACGCGGAACGTCATGGCTCTTTTCGTCTCACATCTTTCATGCTCAGTTTATGTCGCACACAACCAGTGGCGCACCGAAGGGGGGCTAAGGGGGCCATGTCCCCCCCCCCCCTGAGAGATTGTGGGGCCCCAAGAATCGCGCCGGGGTTCGGAAAATTGAGCCGGTTGCCCTAAAAATCCGGCTGGGGCCCCCAGAAAGCGCGCTGGAGCCCCCAGTAAGCGCGCTGGAGTCCCCAGAAAGCGCATCAGGGCCCCTGAAAATCACATGCGAGCCCAAAAAAGTCGAATAGGGACCCCTGAAAATGACGCTGGGGCCCCCAAAGTCACATCAAGGCCTCTGAAAATATCATTGTGGTCCAAAAATCGGAATGGGACACCTGAAATTCACTTGTAATTTTGTGGCCCCAAAGAGCCGCGCAGGGGCCCCAAAAAGTCGCGCAGGGGCCCCTAAAAATGACGCTGGGGCCCCCAAAATCACACCAAGGTCCCTGACGATCACATTGTGGTGTCAAAATCACACTGGGGCCCCTAAAAATCACATGGGGGCTCCAAAAAGCCGCACAGGGCTCCCTGAAAATGACGCTGGGGACCCATAAAAGCCGCACAGGGACCCCTGAAAACGACGCTGGGCCCCAAAAATCGCTCAGGGACCCATAAAAATGACACTGGAGCTCCAAAAATCGCACCAAGGCCCCTAAAAATCACATTGGGGGCACCAAAAAGCCACAGGAGCCCCTGCAAATAATGCTGGGCCCAAAGATAGCACGGGGTCCCCCCAAAAAACACATTCGGGACCCCAAAAGTCGCGCCGGGGCCCTGAAAATGACACTGGGGCCACAAAAATTGCACCAAGGCCCCTGAAAATTAAATTGGGTTCAACAAAAAATCGTTCCGTGGCCCATAAAAATGACACGGGGCTCCAAAAAGTGGACAGGGGCACCTGAAGATACCGTTGGGCCTCCAAAAAGCGCACCGAGACCCCTAGAAATCATATTGGGGCCCAATAAGTCGCACAAGAGCCCTGAAAATGACGCTGAGGCCCCAAAATCCCACTAGGGCACCTGGAAATCACATTGGGCCCACAAAATCGCTCCGGGGTCCATAAAATGACGTTGGGTTTTAAAAAAAATGGACCGGGGCCCCTGAAAATACCGCTAGGGCCAGAAAAAAGTCGCGCCGGGGCCCTTGAAAATCACGCTGGTGCCTCAAAATGTAGGATCGGGGCCCCTAGCAGTCACGCTGTGGGCCCAAGAAGTCACGCCGAGCCACCTGAAAATGACGCTGGGGGCACAAATGTGCCGGCGTTCAAGAAAACCACGACGAGGGCTCCAAAAGGTCGAGCCGGGGCCCCTCAAAATCACTCTGAGCCTGTAGGAATCAAAAAGTCTCGCCCGGTCCCCCGAAAATCACTATGGGCATGACAGGTCACACCGGGGCCCCAAAAGTCTCATCGGGACCAAAAAACATCGTGACTGGGACTCGACAAAAAACAAGCCAAGACCCTCTAAAATAAGGAGAGATTCCGAAAAATGAATGCCCGAGCCAGGAAAATCGTTCCAAAGCCGAAACATGCCACCAGATGCCTTCAAAAATCGCGTACGGCCGCAAAAAACGTACCGGAGCTCGACAAATCGCAGCGGGACAGAACAATATGGCGCCGGTGCCAGAAAAATGAGGCTGCGACTCTGACATTAAAAAAATTCAAAGAAATCACCAAAATTGCGTCGAGCCCAGGAATCTGGCCTCAGGTCCCCCCGAAACCAAGCGCCTGGGCCCGAAAAGTCGCGTTAGGACTCCGAAATAGTATACCGGAGCTCCCAAAATCGTGCTGGGGTCCCACACATGCGTGATCAGTAGCCCCAAATAAACAGCGGGACCCTAAGATTACAACTGTAGGCCGAAAATGCACCAACCAGGCCCTCCAAAGCGTGCCTAGTCTCGCAAAAAGTTGCTAGGCCTTAAAACATGCGTTGCAGCTCTAAATAAACACACAATATCTTGAATAAACAAAACAAAAAACGGAGACTCTCACGACACACCGGATCTATGAGGACGCATGGGACCTCAAAAACAGGCTGGGAACATCAAAAAGCGACATGGTCCTCAAGAAGGAACAAAAAGACCGGACACTAAAGAAACACATCGGGGTCTTCGAAAACACGCTGATACCTCAAAAATATCGTCGGTGCACAAAAAAACAACAAAACTAAAAAAGTGCCGTGGTCTCAAATGTGTGCCGGGCCCCAAACAAAAATTGGCTGCAGCCGTAAAACACCTAGAAGAAAAACAAGTGGTAAAAAAAAAGAACACCGATCCCGAGCTTAGGTTCGGTAGCTAATCTGGGAGCGTATTTAACTAAAGAGATGAGCTGCATCAAAGCTCAGCGGGTTTCCGGGTTTCTTAACCACCAGAAAACGTGGAAAGAAAAGAACTAATCATGGAATTGAATAATCGTATTTTCCCAGCGAACCCCTATCCGAAGCATTTCACACGTCAAATATGCAACAAAACTATCATGTGACAGCAATTAGCAAAAAGTGGGAGGCGTAGCAGAAACCAGAGAATCGCAGGTAGTGTGGCGAATGCGCCGAATGCGCAAGGCGGGTGTACACGTGCACGAACGTTAGAGTTTTGGCGAACGGGCGTTATTAACTGGAATGCTTGAAATTGGAAAATTGTACATTTTTCAGTGATTTGTACAGGTGTAATTTCAGCAGTGTGAGGTGACTTATCAAGCGATGCCAAAAGAAATACATTCGAACAGGATGGGGAGAGTTAGGGTTGAAATCCGGTGACTCAGAAACGATTTTGGTAGATTGGGCCCCCTCCACAGAACAATTAAGTTGGTCACTAATTGTTTTGTTTAATAATACATAAAAAGGGGCCCCTTTGAAAAAATAGTGGTCAAAATTCGGGGACTTTTTAAAAAATGTGGTAGGTGGGCCCATCTAAATCCGTTATCCCACCCCCACCCCCAGCGCAAATCCTAGGTACGCCACTGCACACAACCGTTCATTGCGGGACCCTCCATCGGATTGACGCTGGTCACGCAGTTGCTTGGCCTCGAGGCACACAGGTCACGTGGCCTCAGACGATTGCGTGACCAGCGGCCGAATTCTCACAGTTACCAGTGTGATCAAGAGAAGTGCAGTCGCACAAGTCTTTATTTGAACAGAGATCGTGAGTACGTCAGTGGATTTGTTCCAATGAAAAAAACGACAAAGCAAGTAACTAAAAGAGCAGCTCTCTTTCTGGTAATTATCTCAGCAACCAATGGGTGGGTCGAGCTGATCCGTATGGCAATCGATAGCCCTGTTGTCTTAAATATCATATGTTTACAGTTATTTCAGAGTGTACGAGATTCGGGTGTCATGGATGACATCACATGTCAAGTCAAAGTAAAACGTGATAATTGTTCGCCAGTCACACCTTCCTGTCAATTTATATCAGCACCCAATGGACGAATTGGGGCGTAACCGGATAGCCTCGGATTTTTCCAGTCATATGGATGCATGCGTTTGCCTTTGTTTGACCATGAAATGGGTCACATGGTTGACATGGTCAGGTGAAATAAAAGCTTGATAAGTTTACTACGTCACATCTAGCCAATTAATACTAACAGCTGAAGAATGAAAATAGTACAATTGATAATATGCACATTTCATGTTGGATCCACGAAGACCTTGACCGAAGGTTATCTGGGCATAATATTTCTGATACATACGTGGACTTCAGAAATGAGGAGCCGGCGCCCGCTTACGACTACCGGCATTTTAAATCGCTTCAGATTGTTGTGATTTTCTGCGGAACTCTTCGACCCTGACTGGCATGGGTGTAACCACTGGGGGGACATGTCCCCCCCAATTTCTGAAAAGTGGCGATTTGTCCCCCTCAATTTCTTTCGTGTCCCCCCCCCCCCTCCCAAAGCCTCAGCTGCCGGAGTATGTTCACCGCAAAATTCTACTTGATCATTTATAAAGTGAAAATGTCTATGCAAGAGAATCACCAAAAATACTAGAAGCCGATCCAGCAATCAACGGGCTTCACAGGCTACCTGTCGTCACAAAATCTCCGAGTGGTAAATAAGCAAACATTATAAAGTTCTACTTCCAGGCCATTCTTGAATAACATGAACCCTGACCAGCTTGTATTTTCGCGTCGGTGGAAAATTGTTCTTTGCGAGGAAACACATTTGCCTTATCGCAAGGCTTTATGCGTCTTAGGCTGCATTCCCCTACGCATATATCGATATATCTTGAACAAACGTGACTCTGGGCGTCCTTGGGTGTCTTCAAGACCATGGAGGAGAGTCATGGGCAGCCTTAAGCAAGTACGTCAAGATAACCTCGTATTTGTATTCAGCGACGAGTCCGCCAGAGGCGTATTTGTGTTGGCATTGGCACTCAGCAACTGGTTTATGATCGTTCGAATCAATTACCACAAATGCACCTGCTTGTACCGAACACGATGGAAGCAACTATATAGTGTGAGACACATGACCACTTTAGTGACCAAGGTCCGACGCAACCCGGTTTCTTCGGTCACCTCCAATTTCTTTTCTCACCCAAGCCTGCCCAAAGCTAGTATCAAGCGATAGCCTGTGGTGAACCATCGTGTAACATTTCAAACCAGTCCATGTCAAGGTCAAACTTCAAGGTCAAAAGTTAGCTTGATTTACTAGATGGCGATATTCAAGCGATAGCGACCGAACGCGAGGTTCGGTTGCTATCGCTTCAATTTCCATCAAATGAGCGTCATCGACGTAGTTCGTTATGCGGTATTAGAACGCCAAGCAATCAAATTATTTTTCAAGGACAAAGGCCAAATCCTCCGGTCGCCTCAAATTTGTTGTCGTTTTCGCTCAAACCTATCCAAATCTGGTATCAATCGATAGATGGTTAACATTCGAGTAACATTTCAAACCGGGACATGTCAAGGTGAAGTTTGATTGAGTTCTTCGATGACCTCACGTTTCGTCGCTATGGCTTTAATTTGCAGAAAATGGATGTCATTCGACGTCGCTTGTGCAGTATCAGGAAGTTGATAATTCGAAATAATCTCGACGGGTCAAAATTCAAGCTGATTTCTTCCGTCGCCTCGCTTCTTTTTGGTTTGCGCCCAAGCCTACCCAGACCCACTATCAGGCAATAGCCCATGATGAACCCTCGAGTAACATTTTGAAACCGGGATATGTCAAGGTCAAAGGATAGTTTGGATTTTTCGAAGTACTCGCGATTCGTCGCTATGGGTTCAATTTTCACCAAGTGGGTGTCATTCGACGTGGCTTGTGCCGTATTATAATGTTACGAAATCGAAATAAGTTCAAAGGTCAAAGGTCGAACCGATTTCTTCGGTCGCCTCGCATTTTTTATTCGCCCTAACCTACCCACGTCTGGTATCAAGCAATAGCCCATGGTGAACCTCGAGTAACATTTCAGACCGGGACATGTCAATGTCAAACCACAAGATCGAAGGTTAGCTTAAATTGCTCGAAGTCCTCGCGCCTCGTCGCCATGCCTTCAGTTTTCATCAAGTGAGGCATTCGAAGTGAGGCACGTATAATTTTCATCATTCGACGTGCCGTGTGGTACTCAGTTCAGCTGAGCGCGCCGCGGCGAGCGGCTGCGAGCGCTGGCTCTCCTCCCCGTACCTCGGTGCCTCGTCCGACGGATGTTATAGAGTGATTGTGTGAACAATAGCGGAGAGCGGATGTGAGAGTGACATCAACAGGTCCATCATCGTGACATCATCATCAGTGACATCATCGTGAACAGGATTCACCAACCGTCAGACCGGGCCGTGAGTGACTGGTGCTATGCATCGTGACATCGCACGTCTCCTGACGCTGCTCGCCATCGTCCGAGTGCTGGTGCTGGTCTGCACTGGGGCCACCCGTAACCCCGTGCATCATCAACACGATCGGAATCTTTCCCGATTGCTGCGAAGCGTCGGCATCGGACAGCCGACCCGTCGGACCGGCCCGCAGCGGTCGTGCCGCGGCTCCCGGCCGGCCGTTTTCTCGTACACCACCACTGGCGTCATCACGCCCCAGGCCCCTGGCCGGGTCTCGGGCCGCCGATCCGGGCCGACTCGTCCGCTCTGCCCGGCCCCCCCCCATTGGCTCTGGGCAGTGGTGTCATCCCTCCCGAGCAGCAAGGTCAAGGTCACGCGCCGACCGGTGGTCGGCCGGCTCCGGGCGGTGACGTCATCCGGCGGCCGGGGTCGGGTCGGGGCCGGCGGCCGGCTGACCGGGCCGTGATGGGGCGGGGCGGTGCGCTGCGGTGGCCGCAGCCGGCTCCCAGCACCGGCCGTGCAGTATGGCAAGGCAGCCACATACCGGCGGTCGGCGGCCGCAGCGCCGTGGCGCGCGCGGACAAAGGTCGCGGGGCGGCCGCACCGCTGCCGACGATCTCCTGATCGGATCAATTAACATCCAGTTGCTGAAGCCGACACTGCTGGAACTCTCCAACGACCTCCACAACCGCGACTATGACATCATGGCTCTGTCCGAGACGTGGCTCAGACCCAGCACGCCGAACAGACTGCTAGTCCTCCCCGGCTACAAGCTCCGCCGCGCCGACCGCCCGGATCGTCGTGGCTACGGAGGTGTAGCTGTCGCCATTAAGGAGGGCATCACCGCATCGACACTGAAGCTCAGCGTCGCCAGCAACCCGGAGAGCAAGTTGGAGTCCCTGTGGAACATCATCAAGCTCGACCGAGGCCGTCAGCTAGTCATCTGCAGCCTGTACAGACCTCCAAAAGACACCGCAACCGCTCTTCAAGAAGATTTTGAGGACCTGGAGTTGCAGCTTCAGCGTGCTTTCATCGACCACCCTTCTGCAACTGTCATCATGTGCGGTGATCTTAATTGTGACTTGAAGAAGACTCGCCGCGATCTTGGTCGTCGGCGTCTTGAGGAATTTTTACATGATTACTCCCTGTGCCAGACTGTCACTTCCTCAACGTATGCCACGGGTTCATTGTTGGATGTTTGCATCGTTCAAAACCGCGACGTTGTTAAAGAATGCCGTAATAGTCACTGTCATTTTAGTCCTCATTCCTATGTGTCTACTCGCATAAACGTGCCTCGTAGCAGATGCAAGCCAACCGTTGTGCGCTCTCGATGTCTTAAGCGGATTGAAATGGGATCATTTCTTTATGATTTATACAGTGCTGATTGGGGGGAAGTTTATAATTCTCAGACTGTCTGTGACAAATGGCGCATCTTTTTGACGACGTTTTTGCCTATTCTCGACTCGCAGGCACCAGAGCGGAATGTCACCGTACGCAACCCCACTGCACCTCCAGTCACCGCTGACACGAGAGCGCTCATGGCCCGGCGCCGTCAGGCGCTGCGTGACTGAGGGAGGGAATCGACGGGATATTGCGAGCTCAACCGAGCTGTCAGGTCCGCCATCCGCCGCGACACACGCTCCGACATCACATAACGGATACACGAACAGGGTGCACACAGTCTGGCGTAATATGCGGGCCGTCATAGCCAGCAAAAAGGCAACCCAGAAGATCCAGCCCCAGCTATCGGGCGATGACCTGAACGCCTACTTTTTGTCTGTGGGACCGAAGGTAGCTGCCGAAATCACTGCTCTCGGCGAAGTCCCGGCCCTTGACTGCCGCCTGCCACGTGTCGGAGCCTGCGCGTTTGTTTTATTGCCTATTGACCTCATTACACTACGACGAACTATCATCACCATGCGCAGCTCAGCAGCTCAGCAAATTCAGACTGGGTTAGGGAGGCGGATCGGATAGCCTCTGCATCCGCGTGCTGAAGTTGAGTTTCCCAGCTATCGGTGACATCCTACTACACATCATCAACGCCTCCCTAACCCAGTCTGAATTCCCTGATTCCTGGAAGCATTCCATTATCCACCCCATCCACAAGTCCGGCGATACAGCAGACCCATCCAATTTCCGGCCCATCTCAATCATACCAGTAATTTCCAAAGTGGTAGAGAAGGTGGTACAGAAGCAGCTCTACTACTACCTCTCCTACAACCGTCTCATGTCTGCCTCCCAGCACGGTTTCCGACCCCACCACTCCACGGAAACAGCGCTGCTGACAGTCGCCGACAATCCTCACCGCCACCGATAGTGGGGAGATCTCGCTGTTATGCTTGATAGACCTAAGCAAATGCTTTGACATCATAGACCACGACATTTTACTGCGAAAACTCCGACTGTACGGCGTCGAAATCTCCTGGTTTGGTCGTACCTCCGCGGTCACACTCAGAGCGTAACACTGACGGGCTCAGGGGCATCACACCCACGGACTAACACCATGGGTGTTTTCCAGGGCCTTGGGGCCTTTGCCGTTCAGCGTCTTCGCGAATGACATGGCGTTGTTTTCACCGGAAGGCAACGTCGTACAGTATGCAGACGACACCCAGGTGCTAGTCGCCGGCAAAAAAGCGAACTCCCAGCGCTCGTCTCCCGGATGGAGAGCATTCTTGGCTCTTTGGACGTTTGGTTCCGCGCGAACGCCCTCAAGGTTAACGCGACGAAAACTCAGTTGATTGCCTTTGGAAGCCGCCAAAATTTGCGCAACCTGCCAAATTTTCAAGTCGCCTTCCGTGACGCATCCCTCGAGCCTTGTAGCGAGGTAAGAAATCTGGGTATCACTTTCGACCAAACGCTGTCGTGGGACGCTCACGTGTCTCACGTCAGCCGCTGCTGCACAGGCACCCTGGCCGGCCTCTCCCATGCTCGCAACCTCATACCAGACGGCATGATCACCACACTCGTCGCGGCCCTTGTCCTCTCGCACGTCAGATACTGCACTTCGGTATACGGCAATGGCACAAAAAGGAACATGCATAAAGTCCAAAAAAATCTTGAACTTTGGCGTACGAGTTATATTTGGCCATCGTAAATTTGACCACGTGTCTGACCTGTGAGAGAGGCTGGGCTGGCTGACTGCCCAACAACTTGCCGACATCAGCACACTCAACCTGGCACACAGGGTCATGACGCGTGTCGAGCCGGGAGCACTTGCATCTGGCTTCAGGAAGAACAGCTCAGTCCGAGAGCGGAGCACACGGCAAGACCAGCTGCTTCATGTTCCTCGCTCAAAGACTGAGACTGGGAAGCGGCGCTTCTTGTGCAGAGCGCCTGATATGTACAACCGGCTCCCAGCTGAGCTCACTGAAATGACACCACAACATTTTAAGCGCGCCGTTAAGCGGCACCTGCTGGCTCGGCAACCTGACTGTTCCACGTCTTAGACACACTACGTATGTAATTGACTGTTCTGTATGTATGTTTTTGACTATGTTTTTACTCCAGTACAATATTATGAGACTGACGTGTGTGTGTATTTGACTGCTTGCATGTATGTTTTTGACTGTAAGTTTTATGGTTTTGTTTTTACTCCTAAACCTATGACTCGGAGCATAATAGCCACTGCAATGGTGGATTACCCTATGCATGTCAATATACTATACATATATATATATATATATATATATATATATATATATATATATATATATATATATATATATATGTGTGTATATATATATATATATATATATATTCTAGCAAATCGTTCATGAATCACATTAATTTGCAAAGTCAAAGGTCGAGCATATTTCTTCGGTCGCCCCGCGTTTCTTCGTTTTCTCCCAAAGCTACCCATGTTTGGTATCAAGAGATAGCCTGTGGGCAACCCTCGAGTAACATTTCAACCCGGAACATGTCAGGTCAAGCCTCAAGGTCGAAGTAGTTTTATTTTTTCAAAGTCCTCGTGTTTCGTCGCTATAGCTTCAATTTGTATTATGTGGGTGTCATTCGACGTGGCTGGCATTACGGTACCAGAATGTTGAGATATCGAAATAATTTCGAGGTGCCGAAGGTCTGGTGTGTGTACAATGATTGAGTGTAATAAGAATAGGAGGATCAAATCTGTTTTTGTTTGCAGCCGTTGTGATACCAGGCTCTCATATCCTATATGATTAGGAGCTCCCAAAAAAATCCGTCATAGCCTGCTCCGACGGCGCTATCATCGCTGGTTTTTATTTTACACTGCCACATTGCTGTTCCGGACATAAAATATAGATCTTTTTGTCAAATTGTCCGCTTTCCTCTTAGTTGTTCAACAGAAGTTGTCAAATTTGCAAGAGGAGCTACACGTGAATGCGCACGATTGTATAACCAGCCGGAGTTAATAACCGCGAGAGAGCAATGTTGTTGTCGAGAGCAGGAATTGTCGTCGGGGGCACTTGTCAGGAGGGGCGCCATTTCTTTCGGAGCGGCGCCACTGCGAAAGCCTCTGGCTGAAAAGTTCGAGGTGGTGGGTTGCACTCTGTCCTTCCCGAATGGGCACCTTTTCTTTGAAGGGGATGCCTTTTTCTTTCATAGGGGCGTCTCTGGCTGAAAAAAAAAATATTATAGCTGGTACACTGGGACCTTTTTCAGAGGTGCGTCTTTTCCCGGCCGGAGGGACGCCACCTTCCATGTGGCATTCCATTTAACCGCCCTGGTTGTCATTGCATCAAAATGTTTCCCCGTACAGCAGGAAAGCATGGGAAAGGTTATTGTAGGTCCATATTTACTACAATGAAACCATCGTCCAATATTTTCTGTTTTTCCTGCTTCAAGAGGGCAGCATTTAACTTACATACTCTATGTTGATTGTGAAATCGGGCCCAGCACATACGACATAAAACTAGATGTTCATAGGCGGTGATAAGGAGTGAAACTTGCCAATTTTGGCGTAATTTTTTGTCCCCAAAATGTCATTTTAACAATGGTAAGTCGGAATACCAGACATTGAAAATGAAGTGGCTGAAATCCAAGGATTTTTTTTTGGGGGGGGGAGGCGAGGCCATCCCTCTATCCTGTCCAAACTTACCGCGTCCCTGGTTTGTCCCCCCCCCCCACAAAAAATACATTCGAAACCGTGGCCACTGGCGGATCTAGCCCACCGGTTTGGGGGGGCCAACTTTCGGTTTTCGGCGTCAGCACCCTCCCCCTCCCCCTCCCCCAGTGGCGTACCTAGGAATTGCATCAGGGGAGGGGTCGAACGGATTTGGAGGGTGCCCATTCTCCCACTATTTTTGGTTAAAAGCACCGGATTTCGACCACCATTTGGCAAAGGGGCAGATTTAAAAAAAATAACTAAAATTTAAATAAAATAAAAATAAAAATAATAATTGACAGCATAATTTACTGTGTGGGGGCCCCAGCCTACCTCCACCGTTTCGATGTTACCGGATTTGTGTTCTTGTTTACCAAAACGTTCACGTTCACGTTCAACGTCTTGTACCACGTCAACGTTCGTGCACGTGTACACACTGGCGGATCCGATTTTGTCAACTCTTGCTGTAAGCAGAATTTGAGCAGCATGGAACCCTCGATGTGTGTCAGAATCTACTATGCTACCATACTGGCTTCCAAACAATTTTTTTTATCCCGTTAAAATTGGAGATACTTTCATCCAGACGCTATATTTTTACCTCGGCAAAGGTTACTGCATTTTAATTTAGTTGACTTCTGTTGGTTTCGGGGGGCAAAAGACACTATGCCCCCCCGCCCCCATTTTTAAGCGTTTCGGGGGGGGCCATGGCCGGAATGGCCCCTCCCTGGATCCGCCAGTGACCGTGGCTACACCCATGCTGGCGGACGTACGTACATGGAGTGCTGGCCGTAAAAAGTGAGATGTCCGAAGTTGCCTTGCGACAGTAAGTATCTCGTGCCCTGCGCTATGACAACGGGAAGCATCGCAAATGTTCGCTTCTCATGGCCTTCTCCACGGATCAGGTCGGTCATTCAGCTCCGGCCGCCATTCTACCGATTCCGACAGAGATGGAACACGTGCAACTAACCAGCATATCCGTCCGTAGGCCGTGGGCTGAGGGCGCCGCTGGGTCGTGTGGCGCCCAGTCAGCCGTCGCCGCCCGGCACGACATAGCACGGCCGGACTCAGGCCGTGGGCTGAGGGCGCCGCTGGCCGTGTGGCGCCCAGTCAGTCGTCGCCGCCCGGCACATCGGCCGACCAGGCCTGGCACCCCGCGGCCGTGGCGCCCAGTCAGCCGTCGCCGCCCGGCACGACATAGCACGGCCGGACTCAGGCCGTGGGCTGAGGGCGCCGCTGGCCGTGTGGCGCCCAGTCAGTCGTCGCCGCGCGACGCAGAAGTGTCACTCCGTGTCACCCTGGAACTACTTAAGGTGTAATCTCTGAGCCTAAGCTGCCAGCTGCCTAAGCGTCCATATATCCGTGCTGAACTTACGCAGCGTGACGCAGATATCATTTTTTGCACCGGAACAAACCTGAAGGCAGACGCACTCGATCGTTATTTTAATGTACCCGGCTGCCGTATCTGTCATCAAGAGAGAACAATTGGTCGTGAAAGATCAAGCGGTAGCGCTGCAGTTAATGTAAAAGATCATCTCGAGATGGGAAGAAAGGCATTTTTAGCCAACAATACGCAGTACAATATCTCACACTAGCTCGCTCCGCTAAAAAGGAAAGCGAAGAGCGGACGACTCACCGTCAGCTGCTGTTTCTACCGACTTCCGTCATCTTCCGCGATCCAAGATGCCAACGATTATGACGACAGAGGTACGGCTGCAGATCGTCATCTCCCTAATCTTGGCCGGCGATCTTAAGTCAGACGCCGTCACAAACCCCGCAGAGCATGGTCGCCGGACTGAACTCTAGAAATACTGACAAAAAAGCAAGTAATCAAGTGAACTATCCAGCGTGGTACCACTCAGTCGGCGCCAGGTATGATATTTATACCTGATGACCTGCGTGGTGTGATGGGGATGTGCCGCCGCCGTTCACCGTCTAAGGGTGTGATTCCGTTTCTCTCCACCAGCGTGTGTACAGCACCACCACCACACCACATGTGAGACGTCAACCATCTTGTAGAACTGGACGCAATTGGCGCGCGTTTGAAACCAAGTATTCCATTTCGGACGTCAGCGACACAGGTTGGGACACTGTTGGGCGCAATAGCTGGCGTGAAATGGGATGAACTTTCATCCCAACTGAACCGAATTTTGGATGTTCATGCGCACGAACGTAAATTCAAAATGTATAGCCCATCACCTCCACATGCAACCGGTGAAACGCTGAAATTATGGGCAAAGCATGGAGAGGCAAAGCGTGATGATGACGTAGTGGTTTGGTAACAGTTGAATGGTGTAGTAAACAGCCACGAAATCATTCCAGAGACGTTATCTGCACCGCTTAAATATCACGCATCCATCCGACTGCACCACCATATTCCAACTATCATCGCATACCACTGTCCAACTATCAAAATTATTCTGAATATCACCCACATGGCCAGAAAGTGAACGTTTGGCTGTACACCACCCTACATGGTTGGAGAATGCAGTATGGCAGGTATGGTCATGGCCACACCAACTTTATGTGACAATATTGGTATTTTAAAAGGCAATTCCAACAATTTTACCAGTTGATAAGATTAAAAAACTGTGACCTGGACAGGGACGTAGGCAAGAATTTTTCAGAGAGGGGATCCAGAGTACCCCCACGATCTTTAAACTATCCGGATGTCGAACACTATATTTCGAAAATGGTTCGTTTCTCCCTTATTAAAATAACGCTTCTTGTCCCCATTGAGGCCCCGGATTGTCGGATCCCCTCCCTCCTGAAATTGTAAGTCTGGCACTGTTATAAACCATGAATGCAGACTACCTAAACATGCATCTAGATGCAGAATGTCAAAGTTCCTTTTGAAAAATCATTGATCCAATATTCTGTAAGGCGGAAGTAAACGCTTGTAAGGGTTCGTAAACTCTCATAAGGGCATGAATGCATTCGTAAAGATCCACCCCCTTTCGTTAGCTTCCATATACGCTCGTAAGGGCCCGTAAAAGGTCGCAAGTACCCTTGGACGTTCGTAAGGGCATATAGACGGTCGTAAGAGCCTGTAGACGTTCATAGGGACCCGTAGACGTTCGTATGGGCTCGTAGACGTTCGCAAGGGCTCACAGACCTTAGTAAGGGTTCGTATACGCCTGCGAGGTCCCGTCAGCTTCGTAAGGGCCCGTATGCGTTCGTAAGGGCTCGTAGACGTTGATAGGACCAGTAAACGTTCGTGCGAGTTCATAGACGTTCTTACGGGGCCAACAACTACAACAACAACAGCCATACAAGTGTTTGCTTTTTCATCTCCACCGTGGCAATCCTGTAGGGCGTAGAGGATTACGTTCGGGCCGCGCTAGGGGCCCGTCGGAGCCCAAGGAGGGGGAAACCGCCTCACCCCCCCCCCCCCACCCCACCCCCGTCCCTACTTGTTTACATCCCTGTGTCATGACACCAAACCTTCCAAACCTGGAGGCCACTGATGATGTCAGGTCAGGTCAAGCACAGTATGCTTGAGTCTCAGGTGAACCGCAGTATATCCCCGAAGCTACCGAATACAATGACGATATTTTACTGAATGATATTCAATGCCTCAGAAGCTCAACTCTGAACAATCTGAACACAAGGTCATGTGAGGAAATGTGAGGTCAATTAAGGTCATGTCCTGTGCGTGGAATTTGATGCATGATTATTATCTAGGATCAAATATAATACAGTACGATAATTATATCTATATATATGTATATATATATATATATATATATATATATATATATATATATATATATATATATATATATATATATATATATATATATATATATATATATATATATATATATATATATATATATATATATATATATATATATATATATATATATATATATATATATATATATATATATATATATATATATATATATATATATATATATATATATATGTATATATATGTAATCATTGTTGGCTGACAAATGCACTATTTTCATTCCTATACGAGTGATGGATTCCATCGATTTAGTAGTTTCCCAGTATGGCCATGGTCTATCGACATGACCTATGATAACCCAGATACTTTGACCAGAACATATGTAGCTACAACTCAATTCGAACTAAATATCATCATCGACCATCCATGGATGACATAGTTGTTAACATTATATGAAACCCGTGATCGTCCAGGCACATGTTTCTGTGACGTTATTTGACATAATCTAGGCTCGCCGGGCATCCAAATTTTAACACAACATATTTGAGTGACCGGTTTTAGAGCATGCCACGTGTCACATCCTTAGCGGTACCACTGTAATCGTGGGAAAAGCAATAGGGGAAAATGACCCCTGCCATTCGAGGGTTAAGACGTGCACTGAAATGTGGGTGGGGATCCGCTACTCTCTCCGGTTATTTGCAAATGTCTCCAAAACCAAGGAATTTACAGATGGAATTTTGTATTTACCCTCAGATATCGACCCAGCTGGATGTTTAGCAAATACAAATTGGTTGGATATTTTGCAAGTTTGTGACGTACAAGGTCAAATGTGGCGGACGAAATGGTATGTGAAAAATTACGGCGAGGCATATTAAGCATATCCAAGGAACATCTAAAACTAACGCCTAGAAACTATATCAGCTATATTGATAATGTCTACATGTGCTATATTCTTCTCCCAACGTGCACGTTAGTTATACCAATGACGACAGAACGCACGCAAATGGCATTCATTATAGTTGGCCACATTTTATCCAGAACGAATTGACGTAGGATCACGAAATTCGAACACCGAATTGTTTACTACGGCCCTCAGTCGCCCTGCAGAATTAGTGTTCCTAGCTTTCATAGCTAAGATCATATTCTTAGTGTCTTTCGCCTGATATATCCTACCTATCCTTCTTCAAAATCCTGCAAGCACCTCTAAGACTGATGCTGGATTTAGCTTGCGCACTACCTGCCTACAGCACTTCTCAGAAGTCATCTATGGCTCTGGAAGGGCGTTGTGTTGGCGCTTTCGCTTGCCAGGTTATTCCTTCTGTGGTTTATTGCTCTTTCACACAGCTACTGTTCCGCTACGAATCGGAACAGAACATTCAAACTCACACAAAATGAGTCATAATGCGTTGTATTGTAAATTCCGAAGTTTTATAACAGCGTGATACGTATCCGCGAACTTCATTTGATATCGGGTGACCCATGTCGAATGCATTCCCACTGAGGAAATACAAAATCATACCGTTGCACACACACATTCGTAGAATCATGGAATGTCATTGGGCGGTTCATATGACCCACATTTGTCTCGTATTATTGTGAGCACAAATAAAGAATCCCAACTGTGTTAATTTGTTCTGCTCGTCCTTCATTCCCGCAACTTCTGGATGGTCAGAATCCGTAATTTGTAGCGTGCGGATATATTTGCGTTTTGCTTCCCTCCATATTATGTCTTGCTTTGTCTTTCACTTATTCACTCATTTGCTCGAGCAGTCATTCAGTTCGCATGCTACGCTTGCGTAGAAGACAGCATTTTAGAGAGAAATTGTGATAAACGTAATGTTTCAGATAAACACTTGAGGACCAGTTGGTATTCTACTCATGTTTAGAAGACAACATTTTTGGAGCGCAATTGTGATGAATGAAACGTGTTTCAGATAGGCGCTTGGAGACCAGTTGGCATTCTACTCTTGTGTAGAAGACGACATTTTAGAGCGCAATTGTGGTGAATAAAACGTTTTGTTTCGAAAAGAGCATGACCAGCACTCTAATGCCGGAGTTGGGAGCCGCTCGTGTAGCTAGCGACAAACTCTGGGAACGAATTCGAGCTGTTTAAAACCAGCTGACTCCTATGTATTGCAAGCGCCTGACGGACTCCGTTCCTAGATGAATGCAAAAGGTGGTCGACAACGGTAGCGAGAGGTCAGGCACAACATTAGGTCACAGGAGCAGCCGTTCATTATTCCAGTGTTGGAAGTATTGCTCTGTGTGCTGTGTTTCTGCTTCCGTCTTTGTCAACGAAACAGGTCTGCATAGGCGTGATGTGCCCTCATCCACCCTCGTCATGTGACATACAAAACCGTACAAACCAATAAGGCATGGATGGAGATCTCTTGCCAGCTCAGGGGCCCAGCTTTAGAACCGGATCCTCTGTATCGCCCATCGATTTAAAAACTCCCTACCTTGGCTCACGTCATTCCAGATTTTCATGATTTCTCAGTTTGTGTAAGTTGTCTTCCTGTTTTCTCCCGCAGAAGCAGGAGCCAGGGGTTCAGCATCCAGCAGTGGTTTCTAACTGCACCCACGACTGATGCCTCCGCCCGTGCATCGAACTAAAAAGAAGAAAAACTGCACTGATGAATTTAGGGAACAGCCAGAGAAGGACGAGATAATGGTGTGGGAGGACTATTATGTAGACGTCTCTGGGCACAAAAACACACATGATATAAAATTTGACTACTTTCACAGTTCCGTATTAACGCTATTGACATAGGTCGTCTTCTATGCAGTGGATTCGGGAACTGGGTGATGTACAGCGAGAGTAGCTGCTAAGCAAACCCGAATCTTATGTATTAACTATACAGAATATGTTCGGAAATTCGATCGCCCCGTTTCCTTTCTCCGAACAGCTTTGGACTTATCAAGCATGGAAAAACCTAGGAGCAGCTAGATGTGACATATGCGCTCCTCCATAACAGTAGGCTGGGAGCAGCTAGATGTGACATATGCGCTCCTCCATAACAGTAGGCTGGGAGGGTTGATGTGACATATGCGCTCCTCCATAACAGTAGGCTGGGAGGGTTGATGAACAGAAATATGTTGATGGGGCCGACATGATGTCTACAGTAAGGGAAAAAGAACGTACCTCATCGTACAAATTCCTGGGTTTGGCCACCTATTTGTCTGTCCCCTCCCCACCCAGTGTTTTGGCGGTTATTGCACCCATGTTCCCAAGTATAGGATTTTACATGCTCACTACAAGTATCCTCATGTCCCGAAAGTTCAGCTCGTGTGAAAGTGCTGTATTTCATTGGCCTTGCGCAGTTTGACGTTTAGCGAATCCCATGAACCAGGAATCGTCAGTGGGAGGGAGAGATGTGGTGTCCATTAATAATTTACGTTGCAGATCCTCCCCTCACGTGATCGGTTTGGTTTGGTTTGGTCAGCTTAGTCCTACCAAACTCCCGAAAGATGAGTCTATTTCAGATTGTCACACAAGGCTCTTAGCAGAAGCATGTTAGGCGTATCAATTGAATCCCAGCTACCCGGCCATGGCCGTAGCAACCCCCTCTCTGGGGCATAAGTATGTTGACACCTCTACCATGAACCAGCAAACCAGCATTCGTAGGATACGAGAGCTTAGATAGGAGACGTGGCGGGTTAAGGCAGAGGCAGATCTCCCTTTCTGGTGGCAGCAAGCCATTACCTGGCTATAGTGCCTAGCCAGTCTCATCGGGCCAGTTATCATGCGTAGATTACATCGTAATGCAGCATCTGCACATGATACCACACCATGTGACCAGTGCCGCAGGTGGGCGGAGCCGGGCGGGGCATCGAGCGCCGAGCAGGCAGATCCGCACTCAGACGAACACGACTCGAGCGTCTCGGGGGAAGCAATAAATGCATGCATTACGGAGCTACACAAGAATTACGAGGGATTAAAACGTGAATCCATTACATAATCATGTCAAAGTGACATGCGTGACATACGTGACATGCGTGACAGAAAATCCTCCGAAAGCCTGAAAGGAGCACATGAAAGGAATTCAGGTCTGAATTCCTTTCTGACCTGAAAGGAATTCAGGTCAGAGTTTGCAGCATGTCATCTGATCAGTTTTGTTGTTGTTTTGTGGAAACCGGAAACAAAATGGTGGGGTAAATCCAGGCAGCTTTGAAAATGGGGATACACATTTGGAAAAATCTTGCCTTGGTCACCGCCTCAGCCACACCAACTTTGAAAGCGATTCTCCACCTACGCTACCCTAGCAGAAATATCGGAACGTTTTAGGGTATCGGCCCGGCTCTCCTATTCAGTGTAGTGAGTTATGATATAGCCTACCACATCTCATGTAACATTAATGGCTTTTGTATTAGTTGCACAAGCTCGCTACGCAGTTGACACGCAGCTGGCTGTCATAGTGCCGCGCGCCCTGGTGACTGACATGTAGAGATCGCTCGAGTACGTACGCATAGTTTGGAGCTCGCTGGAGTGCGTGCTAGATGTTACGAGGACATAGTTTAGAGATCGTTGGGGTACGTGCTGAATGTTGTTGGCACATAGTTTTGCAACACGGCATGCTAGTCAACCCAAACAAGACAGAATTGATTACATGTGGTGGCCGCCAACAATTAGATAATTAGACGAGATCACTCCACCACCGATAACGTTCATGCAACTCTTGGTGCGTTCTAAAACACCTCAACATCTTGGCGTTCTCCTGAAACATGGTCTAACATGCCCAGAGCCTAACATTATTGTCACATCAAAATCGACATGGATTGATACGTTGGCATTTTGGTTGCTATTTTGAATGTTGCACATGTACTACTCACTGGCATGCCACTTTGGATCATAGATGTGTTGTTTTCCTACGTCTGGTATTGCATTCAAGTTTAATGGAGTGCACACCGTGCTAGCATTAGGGCAACTGCAGAGTGTTGAACCTTTCTGCCAGGATCTCATCAACTAGACGAAAATTTGCTCACATTCCCGATATTTTAAAACAATTCAGTTGGTTTGACATTCATCCTTTAGTATCTCGCCCAAACTTCTACTTCCTTCACAACATTTTTCAAACTGGACAGCCAATACAGCTGCGGTCTTCAGTGTCGATCACGAGTCGCGAGTCGTGAGTCACGAATCGCGAGTCACCAGTCACGAGCCGCCAGAGCGACGTATGTGTCACCGCACGCACCAGTCTGGCCGCCTGCATATGTCCAGGGTAGGGAACAACAACGGAAAGCGGATATTGATACAGGGTGCCGCAGATTTACAATGCCTTGTAAATCTGCATCAAATCTGCATCTGGTCAGGCATCAAAATTTCTGGTTTTGTGGTCAAAATGGCTTGCTTCATCTAGTGTATTTTTGCTTCCTAGCTTGCTAAGGGGGACGGGCCACTGGGCCCCCTTGGCTGCGGCTCTGCCACGAACGTTTGCTAAAAAGCGATTTTAAGAATCGCATTATCTCAAATCTAGTCAATTATTAACCGCTGATGCTCTGTGCAATTGGACTAGTTATGTAATACTGATCTGATTTGCATGACGTTGGCTATAAAATAGCGAACTTTTACTGTAGAATAGCCTGATGATGTGCAATAAAATAATTAATATGTTGCTGTGTTAAAAACAATATTGAGGTTTAGTTTTGATCGATATCTATAATTTCAAGCATTACGTATTTGAACCATCATGATGGATGATGGACAAGGTCACATCACACCTACTTCGACATTTGACCTCTTGTCACATCGGAATTATATTTTATTTTCACTTGTAGCAGGCAATGGTCAAATGCAGCTAGATTCACTACGTTTCTCAGCCAGCTTCGATTGACATTCGGAGATCTATAATGACCTTGGTTGAGGTCAAGGGTGGTCTGCATGGATTCTACATTGGCTTACATTGATGTCATGTGCCATTCAGGGCACGAATGCCAACTTCGGAGCGTCGATGCGGAAAAATGGTCTCCTTGAAGACGTCATAGCCAGTGACCTGTGATGAGCAATGAGACAATTGTATGGCACAACGTGCTGAATAGATGGCCGTAGGAGTACGCAACAGTTGAAGGCGATGTGTCGCTTTGTTCTCGAGTTACCTGGGAAGAACGACAGGGGGCGTAAAGAGCCCTCCGGCAGTCAATGCCAGGTCAAAAGTGGTACACATGGACTACACTTTGATCATGCACTCGATTTTCATCTTGACCTTATCTCTTTGTGGTGTGGTGCACGTGACGTGGAGCTAAGGAAGGAGTCAAAACCCTTTAGTGCAATTTATGCATATTGAATCGTAAAAATCGCATTTGTTCCGTAGCCGGGCTCCGAAAAATCCCGCAGCATCCATATGTTTGTTCCCGTCCTGATTAGTGAGGTAACCATCGCGCTTTGAGATGGTTTGCATGTTGAAGATCCTGAGAATACATGTGCTATGTAACAACGTGCTATATCTGCTGCAAAGGAAAAGTTAGTAGAAGCGAAATTGATGACTATCGTGCATTGTGAATGGAAGACACTCTATGAACACGACGAATGTGAACATTTCTCTGTGGAATTCAGCATGACGCCATTCACATATTTTTACAACGAATATCGGATCACTGATTCATGCATCAGCTTCCAAGTCAGACTGAAAATAAGATCGATGGAAAATGCGTATCTTGCTTGGGTGATAAGGACATTTTTTTGTCTAATGCAAGCCAGCTGACAGGAGGTAATGGGGTCCATAGCAGCGGCGGACACATTAGATCGGCCAGATGATCTGGATGTGAGAGGGCATGCACCGGCTCAGACAAAGGCTCCATCTTATCTGGCGGATCATGCACCACCGCAATCAGCGTGACGGATCGACGGTACACCCGGCACTGGGCACAAGTACACCCGGCACTGGGCACAGGTACACCCGGCACTGGGCACAGGTACACCCGACACTGGGCACCGGACACCTGGGCAGATGGGTACACCCGGCACTGGGCACAGGTACACCCGACACTGGGCACAGGTACACCGGCACAGGTACACCCGGCACTGGGCACAGGTACACCCGACACTGGGCACAGGTACACCCGGCACTGGGCACAGGTACACCCGACACTGGGCACAGGTACACCCGGCACTGGGCACAGGTACACCCGACACTGGGCACAGGTACACCCGGCACTGGGCACAGGTACACCCGGCACTGGGCACAGGTACACCCGACACTGGGCACAGGTACACCCGGCACTGGGCACAGGTACACCCGACACTGGGCACAGGTACACCCGGCACTGGGCACCGGGCACCAGCTGGGCAGATCGACGGTACACCCGGCACTGGGCACAGGTACACCCGACACTGGGCACAGGTACACCCGACACTGGGCACAGGTACACCCGGCACTGGGCACAGGTACACCCGACACTGGGCACAGATACACGACAGGACTGGGCACGGCACACCCGGCACTGGGCACAGGTACACCCGGCACTGGGCACAGGTACACCCGGCACTGGGCACAGGTACACCCGGCACTGGGCACAGGTACACCCGACACTGGGCACAGGTACACCCGGCACTGGGCACAGGTACACCCGACACTGGGCACCGGGCACAGGTACACCCGACACTGGGAACCGGGCACCAGCTGGGCAGATCGACGGTACACCCGACACTGGGTACAGGTACACCCAGCACTGGGCACAGGCACACCCGACACTGGGCACAGGTACACCCGACACTGGGCACTGGGCACCAGCTGGGCAGATCGACGGTACACCCGGCACTGGGCACAGGTACACCCGACACTGGGCACCGGGCACCAGCTGGGCAGATCGACGGTACACCCGGCACTGGGCACAGGTACACCCGACACTGGGCACCGGGCACCAGCTGGGCAGATCGACGGTACACCCGGCACTGGGCACAGATGCACCCGACACTGGGCACCGGACACCAGCTGGGCAGATCGACGGTACACCCGGCACTGGGCACAGGTACACCCGACACTGGGCACAGGTACACCCGACACTGGGCACAGGTACACCCGATACTGGGCACCGGGCACCAGCTGGGCAGATCGACGGTACACCCGGAACTGGGCACAGGTACACCCGACACTTGGCACCGGGCACCAGCTGGGCAGATCGACGGTACACCACAGAAGGTGGACCCGACACGGCACCGGGCACCAGCTGGGCAGATCGACGGTACACCCAGCACTGGGCACAGGTGCACCCGACACTGGGCACCGGGCACCAGCTGGGCGGCAGATCGGCGGTGCACCCGGCACTGGGCACAGGTGCACCCGACACTGGGCACCGGGCACCAGCTTGGCAGATCGACGGTACACCCGGCACTGGGCACAGGTGCACCCGACACTGGGCATCGGGCACCAGCTGGGCAGATCGGTGTGTGTTTGTATCCGGCACAGTTCGCTCCGTGTGCAGGTGCCGGAATCATGGCACTGCGGGCGTCGCCACCCAGTGCGGGACAATGCACTCGTATCGGCTTCATCTTGGGATCGGGTGTTGTAGGACGTGGTCGGATGGTCATGCTTTCAATCGTTGACACCGGTCCAGTGCCAATTGATTGGCGATTCTGGTTGCGCCTATGATTATGATTATGATATGATTCTGCCTATGCGCTATTATCCCTTTGTAGTCATTCTGAGCAGAGGAGCATTTACTATGCGCTAATTTTCCTACTGTTGCATCATTATTTCGTCTGAAAGAAAGACGACCTTGGGAAAATGGTGGTCTAGTTTTGTTTCGGCACTTTTGTTCGTGCTCCCGTCATACTGCTTGTCCCATATGTGTCTGGCCCTGAATTGTTCTGAGTTCCACTAATTGTTTCCCACCCGGTTCCACCAATAAGGAGAGTCTGACTGACCACACAAGGGGTGGTGGTTGCTATTTTCAGCTATGTGTGGAATAAAGGAATGTTCTCGTTATATCACCCGGACCTTCGCTGTTACTTAAAGTTACGCATCTGTGAGTCATTATTACAAACATCCCAGAAGCAAAACAAAAAAAGTCGAGATAAATGTGATTCAAGGCCAGTAGGTCAACCCAGAGCCAGTGCTCGCACTGGCGAATACGTAGCACCCTCAATATTACCAATTACCAGGTTAATTTACTTTATTACCAAGCTGTGAATGCTTCATCCAGTGTTTCGTAGGTAATAGTAGACAGTCCATGCCAAGTAGACAGTCCTCCGTGAGTATTTCGAGTAATATCGCCTTTTCGTAAAAAATTTTTCCTCCAAATTCCTCAAAATTCCAAATCTGTCACCCATTCCCTCTCCTCACAGCCTTCCAAAATGGCAGTACGCATAAGTCTGCAATGATCATAGCTGTTCAGCGTTTGAGGCCTACCTCACACAATCGGTAACAGTCCCAGTAGCACGCCCCAATACCAATCGGTAACAGTCTCAGTAGCACGCCCCAATACCAATCGGTTACCAATCGGTGACAGGTCCAGTAGCACGCTAGTAAAGAGGGAAGCCAAACACGCGACAAACAAAGACCTCTACATCGTCGGTGTCTAACAGAAACAATCGAACATTATACTGAATGTGACAAGGAAGCCCAGTGGCTATGCCTCTTGTTTGGTCACCTAAACCGAGCAGCATTTCCTTCCTGATAAGTGTGTCTCCGAGGGCTCTGCCTCTCCGGATGTGCCGGAGGGCGTGCATGCACTTCTTTCAAAGCACAACCGAGGTCAGTAATTCGGCGTAGTGCATCGAACGTTCAGAGGCGTGCATAAAATACAAGTATCTGCTATAATTCTGTTTTAAAAATCTGCTATATTCGACATAAAGCATCTGCTATAAATGGCGCCTTCAAGTTCAACATTTAGCTCCTTCAAAGTCACTTCGCTTCAGCAGCAGTAATTCACTGAACTATTGACAAAGCCGGACTTCTCCTCCAAACTACTGTGCACGCAGGGGTGGAGCCTCGTATGCTTTTGGTCGTGCCAGTGCAACACCAATAAAATTATTGGCGTTGCCAATCAACATCAATATTTCGATGGCCCTCCCAATGATTACCCCGTGCTGGTATTCACTCCCTGAATTTCCAGGGTGCACCAAACTCCTTTGAAAGAAAAAGGCAAATGTTGCTCAATATACCAGAGTACAACAGGCATTCTTCATTTATGTAAGCGCCTGGATATTTGGTTCTGCCAAGCAACATTACTAATCTTCACGACAGCATTTAGCTTACGCTGTTACACCAAAACAATGTGGTTGAATCAAATGTTGGCAACAACAATAATTATATTATGTCTCCACCTGTGTGTGCGCGTATCTCCCATTTGCGAGATTGTAATAAGTGGTAGAAATAGCATGTGTGGCACAGTTATTTCAGCCACGCAGCGCTTCTGCTCAGCGTATGCTGCACGCAGCAGGTCAGCATGGCGTTTTCTATCACACTGTCGTTGAGTCGACCAGCTGGATCAGCCGTGGGACACGAACGGTACGTGACATGGTGTAATCACATGGTCGGCGGCCGGCCAAACCCACATGAGTTCATTTCTCGTGCACACTGTGTGAGCACGAGAAATGCGGCCGCCAAACGCTTTTTCCATCAAAGCTTGTGAGTATTTCAGAGGAATTATTGGAATAACGGCTGATGAAAACAGATGGAATTCTTCATGACAGATTAGGACCTCAAACACCGTAACAAAACGCTAATCAGTTTTCACAAGCGTGTCGATTGGGTCGATTGGGCAAAGTCGAGCAGGGTCGGGTCGGGTCGACCATATCAATTGTCGCACATACACGTGAAAAAGATCAGACTTCGACGTCGAGCAGAACAAAAACCGCGTGCATTGTGAGATACACATTCATCGCAGCATGACTAGAAAAAAATCATGCTTTCGGATGGAAATTCCAACAGCGGTGGGAATCTGACAGTGACCTGACCCGCAGGAGAGCGGCTCAGGTCACTCGACTACTTTGCAACCCGCGCACTAAAATACGAATTGTGTTCCCTTAATATGAGTACCGAAGGGCCTATCACATTACGCGACCCATAGGGAGAGGGGGGCGGGGGGAGCGAATTCGCCCATCCTCCTAAGATCCCAGAAACTACTGAAGATAGAAGCACACAATTTGGAAGGCAGATTACGGCTGTAGTGGATTCGCTGCAGTATGAATTTCATGATCCTAAGTCAATGTCTTCACGGTCAAATGAGATCGGGATCGACTCTCACACCGCGCCAGGGCACCGACGAACCCTTTGTGACCTTGAACGCTTGGCGGCGGGCCGGCGGTCGGTCGGTAGATTTTGCACCCCCTTATCTCCTATATTTACCAACGAATTTTAACAATTCCTTTCCATTTACAGCGAAGTCACAAGATTTAATTGCAATATCCCCGACCGTGTATGAGATATCGCTGAAAAACAGAAGGGGTGGGCGGATGCTCCCTCCGGTGCGCGTGTTAACCCTAATCTACCCCAGGAAGGGCAGATTTGCCCTTCACCCATGCTTTAGTTAGTTTATTCTTGTTAACAGAGGCGACTTTTACCGTCGGCTACTGAAAAATGCATGTGTCACTGTGACACATGCACACATGCAGCCAGAGGCGCCGAGTCTCAGATGGGGACGATGTCTACTGTGCCGTCTCGTATATGAGTACCTGCCTGAAGATGTTATTGAATGTGATCACCTTGACCACCATGTACTTGTGTGTGTGGTCTGGTACATACCACTACCATTGAGCAAGGCCTGGAAAAGTAGGCACAGAACATGTTCCACAGCCCCATCTTGATCTGTTATCACATACTTGACCACCTGCCTGAAGATGTTGTTGAACCTGACCACCTCGACCACCATGTACTTATGGGTGGTGCCAGGAACCACTGCCATTGGATTCAGAACAATATGATATTATAGAGGCACTTCCCATGCATTCCTTCAATTAAAACCATATAATTGCAGGAAAGGGCAAAATTGTCCTTCCTGGGATGGATTAGGGTTATGGATTGTGCAGGCCTTCGCACTCCTGTTTTGCTTGTTTATGTTGTGCTCCATTAGCTATTTGTGGCACACAAGTAGATGGAATAAACATCGGGGAAGATATTTGTCGTGAGAAGAAGTCAACCAAACTCGCAAAGTACGTCTATGCTTCAGAAACACTTCGGGCATCTTAGGGCATCCTCAGCGTGAGAGTGAGTAAGCCCAATGCCTTAGGGCATCCTCAGCGTGAGAGTGAGTAAGCACAATGCCTTAGGGCATCCTCAGCGTGGGAGTGAGTAAGCCCAATGTCTTAGGGCATTCTCAGCGTGGGAGTGAGTAAGCCCAATGCCTTAGGGCATCTTCAGTGTGAGAGTGAGTAAGCCCAATGCCTTAGGGCATCCTCAGCGTGAGAGTGAGTAAGCCCAATGCCTTAGGGCATCCTCAGCGTGGGAGTGAGTAAGCCCAATGCCTTAGGGCATCCTCAGCGTGGGAGTGAGTAAGCACAATGCCTTAGGGCATCCTCAGCGTGGGAGTGAGTAAGCCCAATGCCTTAGGGTATCCTCAGCGTGAGAGTGAGTAAGCCCAATGACTTAGGGCATCCTCAGCGTGGGAGTGAGTAGGTCAAATGCCTTGTTGGCGTTTTACAACTCGTATGCTATTCCTTAAACTACCCATTGGTTCAAACCAAGGACTCGACTAATATGTTAACTGCTGGGGCCGTGTCCCCACAATCACGACTCTGATACCCGCAGTCACTAGACCTTTGCTCCCATTGCTTTAACATATCTGCTGGGGCCGGAGTCAGCTGGGCCATGACGATTGTCCCCCGCAGAAGCCAATGGACACGGCCCCCTACTCAAAATCTCTTAGACGAGTCCCTGATTCAACCACCCCCATATATTACCCGACGTCGCCCCTAGCTCCAGCCCCTGGATTAATCTCTCACGATTCCCCGGTCATTGCCATCCCCTGTTTTGCAATACGCTCCAATAATCCGGTCATTGTTTCCGGTCCAAATGCTGCGAACATCCCCTCCCCTCGCTAGGCGACATCCTCCCATGACCCCGACATCCCTTCCGGCGCCAGTGGGCCGGAGTAGCGCCTCCCCTTGCTCCGGATGTTGGCCGTCACTGACCCCCAGTGTGCGGCGCCGTCCGGCCGGCCGCCCAGCGCCGTCAGTTAGTACGGTGGTGGTGTGGCTCGGTGCAGGTTGTGTCGCGCCGCCGCCGCCGCCGCCGCCGCCGCTGCCGCCGCCACCCTCTCGTCCGGACTGTGCGCGCGCAGCACCGTGGGAACGCGCCGGGAGGCGTGGGAAAATGACGGTAGGTGGCCGGCTTTGGACCGCGCAGCACTCCAGGCGGGCGGTGGTTGTGCGCTGCTGTGACCGCTGTGCGAGCTCATGTTTCAGCTGCTGTGGCCGCTGTGCGAGCTCATGTTTCAGCTGTTGTGCTGTGTATGAGATTATGTTTGGGTTGCTGTGCTGTGTGTGAGCTCATGTTTGAGCTGCTGTGCTGTGTGCGAACTCATGTTTCAGCTACTTGGCTGGGTGTGAAATGCTGTGCAGTATGCAGTACTGCCTGTGTTGTGTTGCGCTCTTCAGCTGTGCAGGCTGCTGTGTATATTGATCATCTGTGAGTGAGTATATACATCAGCTGCATTATGGTGTACATGTGAAAGTCATCGTCTACAGAGGCGCAGTCAAGTGTGGCCGTGCCCGGGCCCCTCCCATAGCACACAAGTGTGGCCGAGGCCCGGGCCCCTCCCATAGCACACAAGTGTGGCCGGGGCCTGGGCCCCTCCCATAGCACAGAAGTGTGGCCGGGGCCCGGGCCCCTCCCATAGCACACAAGTGTGGCCGGGGCCCGGGCCCTCCCATAGCATGCCGCTCCCATAGCACACAAGTGTGGCTGGGGCCCGGCCCCCCATAGCACACAAGTATGGCCGGGGTCCGGGCCCCTCCCATAGCACACAAGAATACACTAGATGAAACGAGAAATCAGATCTTTCACCACGCAAAACCATCAATTTTCGGCACGCTTCGAACGCCGGAAGCTTTCTCCGCTTCATCACATTTATTTTGGTCGCCCCCCCCCCCCTTAGGAAAATCCTGACTGCGCCACACTGATCGTGTGAACTGTTCTGTAGATATTACTCGGTATTCATCGCAAGCACCCCTGATGCAGTACGCGGAATAACTTATGTGAGGACTTTTATGGAGGCGATATGTGTTGGAGGCACGTGAGGCCCATGTGCATTATTTGTTCTGTGGGGACCACATGTGTGACCAGGCACCTGAGGACTATGTGTATTGTTTGTTCTGTGGTGACCACATGTGTGACCAGGCACGTGAGGACTATGTGTATTTTATGCTCTGTGGGGACCACATGTGTGACCAGGCACGTGCGGACTATGTGTATTGTTTGTTCTGTGGTGACCACATGTGACCAGACACGTGAGGACTGTGTGTATTGTTTGTTCTGTGGAGACCACATGTGTGACCAGGCACGTGAGAACTATGTGTATTTTTTTCCTGTGGAGACCACATGTGTGACCAGGCAAGTGAGGACTGTGTATTGTTTGTTCTGTGGTGACCACATGTGTGACCAGGCACGTGAGGACTATGTATAATTCTTCTAACACAGATGAAGGCAAAATGAGGACTGAAATGACAACAAACAGGGATATCTTTCCACCCGGCTCACCACTCACCATTTCAGGAATGTTCTCACGCATAGTACCAACCGTAATATAAATATACACTGCGGATGATTACTCTCTGACGGAAATTTGCGGTGACCTGCGGAGTCCCATGGTGCAAATCGATCGACAAAGAGGCAGCTACATCTGTGACAATTGCACGGTGTTCCACCGGCTGCTCAGCTGTTCACCCGGTGGGCACCCTGAAGTGAACACGCAGCAGTGACCAGAGTGACGATCACACCTTCAAAAGTATACAACTGTCTGCTGTATGTGCGTGCGTGCGTGCGTGCGTGCGTGTGTGTACATGTCTGTGTGTGTGTGCGCGCGCGTCTGTGTGTGTGTGTGTGTGTGTGTGAGTGACCTTGAGTGTGTGCACGGCTCCCAGCCGGTGTGCTGCCGCACGGCCACTCTTTATACACCGCTGGCCGTTAGGACGGCACGTGCCACGCGCGGCATACATTCAAACTGCGCCACTCCAGCTGCAGCTGCCGCCGCCGCCGCCGCGCCGCCACGCCGCTGCGGTCCCCTTCCCTTGGCTGGGGCGCGGCGCGGCCGGCACCAGCGATCATTGATACGCCATTAATGGGACGCGTGTCGTGCACGGTGAGGGCATTGTGGTGTACGCAATATAAGCCCTCGCTATACGTAACATGGACGCCAGAAGTGACGGGAAATGTTCCGCTTTAGACTATCTACTACAGGCTCCCTGGACAGTGTGTCATGTCTGCTGTAGGCGGCCTACTACATATCACCCCGTAAGCGATATGACAGTTCGTAATGCCTGTTGAGTGTGCTTTGCCCTTTTGCTGTTGACCAGGATCCTGCTGCATTCCTCCAAGGAGGCATAGAGAGCGGGACTTCTTATATACCAAGCTTCAACGGAACCAGAGGAAGTCATGGAGGACATGCTGCCCTCGAAGCCTCCATAAATGACATTCAGAAAGAATGCCAGCTTCTTGGCTAAATTGAATGCTTGCTTTGCTCCTCGTCTCACTTCATTGGACTCGCAAAATCTTTCGACCAGATATGCTCGTAAAAATTTGATTAGTGGTACGCCTGAGTGAATACAGGCAACGTTAACTTTTATCAAAGCTTAATTGGTGATGCCTGTTGCGTGTGATAGCAAAAACGTCTTTGGAATGGCAGGCTGGCGGAAGAGAAACAACATTATTTTGTACGGTAAAAGCGTCGCCTCATGACATGGCTATTCTTGGCACTGTCAGCTACAGAGGTCGGATATGTTACACACGCAATCACACGCATATTAGCTAACACAGAATGGAGCAACATAAAGACATGCAATGAAAACGAACCAGCAACCTAAAAAAATAGCGCATACCCTGCGCTGAACCGAGAAACGACTCAACTGACGAACCTGCTGAGGAGGGGACGACTCAACTGACGAACCTGCTGAGAAGGGGACGACTCAACTGACGAACCTGCTGAGGAGGGGACGACTCAACTGACGAACCTGCTGAGGAGGGTCATTTCAGCGCTGTGCCAACATGTATTAAACACGGCGCTTACCAGCCTGCGTCCTCATGCGTGGGAACGTCAAGTCAGTGTTCCCGCGGATGCGACGGGAGTGAAGTTCGAGATTGGCCTGGAGGTGAGAGGAAAGAGCCTGTGGTTCACCGGTATATCTGATTTTATTTAGATAGCTGAGAGAATATTCGTACAGTAGCACAATAGCATGACTCGAAGTCATTGCATTATGGAGGGTCTCTGTCTCTGTCTCTGTCTCTGTCTCTGTCTCTGTCTCTGGCCAAAATCATCTGTGGAACTGCTGCATTTTAGCCACTACCATGCATCGTGCCATCATCGGTCGTATATATATATAAAATAAATATATATTATATATATATATATATATATATATATATATATATATATATATATATATATATATATATATATATATATATACTAGCGATGATGGATGGGTATCTATATATACATACATATATATGCATATATATGTATATATATATATGTATAGAGAGAGAGAGAGAGCGAGAGCGAGAGCGAGAGCGAGAGCGAGAGCGAGAGCAAGAGCGAGAGCGAGAGCGAGAGCGAGAGCGAGAGCGAGAGCGAGAGCGGGAGCGGGAGCGGGAGCGGGAGCGGGAGCGGGAGCGGGAGCGGGAGCGGGAGCGGGAGCGGGAGCGGGAGCGGGAGCGGGAGCGGGAGCGGGAGCGGGAGCGGGAGCGGGAGCGGGAGCGGGAGCGGGAGCGGGAGCGGGAGCGGGAGCGGGAGAGAGAGAGAGAGAGAGAGAGAGAGAGAGAGGGAGATACTTCTACCCGTCAAGTGCTTTATATGTTTAACCTCAGACTAGTGCGATATAGGCGGTAAAAACAAAGCTTCCTATTTCCTCAAGGCTAGAGCCACTACATCAAGTTTTTTTTAGGTCGCATGTGCATTGCTTAGCCCCAAATACTTTGTCTCCAGTGCTGCGCTCTTGCCAAGACTATACCGAATAGCTCCAAGACTATACCGAATAGCTGCATGATTTGCAAGCGCAGCCGCAAGGTCGTGGCCGCCAACGCAAAAGTCCGTAATGATCTAGGGCTCACGATTATCTAGGATCGAGGTCGTGTCCTTGCGATTGTATTATTCGGTTTCATATTTCTTCTCTGAGCATACATTTCGTGTGAAATAGGAGCGTTTCAGCCGGCCGTGATCAGAAAAAGACAATGGTATAACTTCTTTTCATTCCTGGGCTCTACCGAACATTCTACAACATTTTATCATATGCTTCCCTGTCCTTCGTCATTTCTCTCTACTCCGAAATTCACTAGCCTTTCATCATTGCGTGCATAGTTATAGTCGCGAGATGCTCGCCTACTGCGGATGTACCGTGTAGCAAAAGAAGCAACGGTAATCTAATAATCTGTGCAGTAATTCTCACCAAACGTTTTCTACTACTGTCAAACCGGTTTCCTATTTGGAACGTCCTATTACACCGTGCGGCATAAACGTTTGGTAAAAGGCTTTCATACCGTCGTTTTCCGAACTTAAGTGGATGGAATACATAATCGACCTAGCAGTGCACTGTTGTAGGCGGAATGAATAAGATATTAGGAAATGTAATTAGATGCATACTATAACCGCAACTCGTTACTGGGGATTGATTCTGCATCTTAGAATCAGGAATTTAACACGTAATGCTGTTTTGACAGTATGAGAAATACCTTACTAAGCTGGTGCTCCAGAATGAATTTTGCTGTCCCGTGCCAAAAATATGCTGCACCCGACCTTCCGTCTCATGCAGTGTTTTAGAGCTGGACAGCGAAATTCCTTTCCCAGCACCACTTAGTTATATGTATAATTCCTTATGATAGCTGTGGATCCTTTAGCTTGCGGATATTCTAATTACAATTTATTTGCGCATTATAAAATAAACGTCTTCATTTATTTATGTAGATTTTCTACTGAAAATAAATATATAAATGCAATGAGTGCACTGCATCAGGTGAACTTCATGACGTCCACGTTGTCCACAAGACAGATTGAGCAAGTACCATAAGGTTCGGTTGAAAGTCTCAGGTCTGTTAACACCCATATGATTACTCAACGGAACAGTCAGGTGCAACCAGACGAACCAGATTCAGCACCTCTTCTGAGACAGTTATAGATGTCGTTCTGCTTAGCCCATTACCCATAACCGGCCGCTTGAACACGTGTGGTGTTTTGTTTTTATTTGTTTTTATTTTTAGCGAGTCTTATGTCTGCTCGAAGGCTGGAACATCGCTCACCGATGCCGAATATTTCTCTTCCTTCCGATATGCTGCGGTGAGGATTAACGCTGTGTGAACGGCATAAGCTGCACAATCCCAGTTTTTTTTTAACGCCCGTCGCTCAGGAATGTATTCGACAGCATGACGTGTGCCATCACTATAATGCCTTTATTGATTCGAGGCTTCATGCTTCTGAAGGCGATCCAGCCACTGCTTTGCCTCTGGATCAATAAAGGCATTTGTACTGCCTCTGGATTTCTTTCTGCTTCAATTGTGTCCCTTATGCGAATTTTGAACGGGCTTATGTTGTCTTCTTCTATGATGTCGACCACAATGTCGCCTGCTAAAGAAAAGCCCTATCGCCTAATCTTTTTATTTTCAATCAGGTTAGACGGTGTGGAAAATACGTTACAGAGCTCTGGTGGCTGCACGACTCGACACAGCTCGTACATTTTATTGAGTACGAGACCGAGGGTCAAGCGCTGAATAAATATTCACACCTCCACTGGTCTGATTTTCTCAGCACCGTTTAGTAATACAAAACACCACACTTCGTTTTCGCAGAAGAAGTAGCTTCCCTATGTGTGCTGTAGCTCTCCAGAGGCTCGGACACGGCCGTGGGAAATTCAGCCACACAGTGGGAGCACATAGCCGAGAGGCCGGCTGTGTAGCTGTTGCATCTGGTTGTGCCGACGCTCTGCCGTCACACAGTCGGACCGCTGTCACACAGTCTGCCGTCACACAGCCGGACCGCTGTCACACAGTCTGCCGTCACACAGCCGGACCGCTGTCACACAGTCTGCCGTCACACAGTCGGACCGCTGTCACACAGTCTGCCGTCACACAGCCGGACCGCTGTCACACAGTCTGCCGTCACACAGCCGGACCGCTGTCACACAGTCTGCCGTCACACAGCCGGACCGCTGTCACACAGTCTGCCGTCACACAGCCGGACCGCTGTCACACAGTCTGCCGTCACACAGCCGGACCGCTGTCACACAGTCTGCCGTCACACAGCCGGACCGCTGTCACACAGTCTGCCGTCACACAGTCGGACCGCTGTCACACAGTCTGCCGTCACACAGTCGGACCGCTGTCACACAGTCTGCCGTCACACAGTCGGACCGCTGTCACACAGTCTGCCGTCACACAGCCGGACCGCTGTCACACAGTCTGCCGTCACACAGTCGGACCGCTGTCACACAGTCTGCCGTCACACAGCCGGACCGCTGTCACACAGTCTGCCATCACACAGCCGGACCGCTGTCACACAGTCTGCCGTCACACAGCCGGACCGCTGTCACACAGTCTGCCGTCACACAGTCGGACCGCTGTCACACAGTCTGCCGTCACACAGTCGGACCGCTGTCACACAGTCTGCCGTCGCACAGTCGGACCGCTGCACATGCAGCAGTGGTGGCAGCACACCGTCGACTGCCCTCGGCAGCCTAGTCTGACCGACTAGGGCTCGACCTCCCCTTCCCTCGTATTTTATATATCTCTGTTTTGAATAGATATTGTATGGTCGCCTTAGCATCGGTGGGTTGACATCGTTTCATGATACATTATCTTACTAAAGTTACATTCACTCTGCAAAGTCGAAAAGAATGACAGACCGATGGTATGCATCTCAGATCCAGTGACGTCAGTGCAATTCCCTTGTGCTGCTTTCGAGGAATTCAAGGCCAGCTGCGGTAACTGGAAAGTTTTTTGGTCATAGGAGTTTTCTATTTCAAGACCGATGCTTCAGATGGGAAAGATCGGATTGCAATCATGTTGTACGATTTCTTGTTGATCTGGCCCCTCTGGACTGCCACGACGCCATTCATTCAATTCCCTAATGCTGATTCCCTAATGAAGGTGGTTAAAAAATGCTGAAGCCCAAGTAGCAAAAACTATGATTCAGTGCATGAATGGTTACGTGGGAAACACTTAGCTTGCGATTTTTGTGCAACATGCCCAAACACTTATGTGGATACCTGGGCAATATAGAGATAGATAGTCATCTTCTTGTTTCATTTCATTGCCTACTGAACATAAATGTTTTTGGGATTACGTTTGTTCACCTGAGCTCACATGCGGTTAGCTCACTGACATTTCCCCACCAATTGGACGATTCAGTTGCGCTAAAATATCTCGTTGCAATTCTGACCAGAACGTAAGTTGGCTATTTAGCCAGGGTGTCCATTGTAACATAAGTTGGCTGCCAGGGTGTCCATTGTAACGTAAGTTGGCGGCCAGGGTGTCCATTGTAACGTAAGTTGGCTGCCAGGGTGTCCATTGTAACGTAAGTTGGCTGCCAGGGTGTCCATTCAATCGTGAGGAAAGTTGACCAGCCCAGCCGACAGATGCACTATTGGCATTTTACAGCCGACAGATGCACTATTGGCACTTTACAGCCGACAGATGCACTATTAGCACTATAATCCGGAGTTACGTCGCCCTGTTCCAAAATCATTAAACCTTCCTTGTGAAACTTCAAAAAATTAATTTCACCCTAGTCACATCCATATCGTCCAACCATGCAAAATAAGAATAGCCACACAGCATTTTAGTGCTTGTTATTTGTGCTTTTCTGATGCCATTTGTATATTTGGGTGGTAAGTGACTTAGGAAAGGAAAACTTATTTCATTCTTCTAAAATGTGTGGCATACCTTTTCGACACCAGCTCCGCCAGGGCAAGATGGTTGAGGGAAATATCAAACACGTTAGCTTCATTCTTTCCATACAAGGCCCAGTGGCCATCCATGTTAAAGTATCACCTTGAACTCCAATGATGGGCGAGCCCATGGTTCCTGACAAGAACACGCAAAATTTCAAGCAGTTTTATATCTCGGGCTGTTGTGCTCTTCTTTGAACGATACTTTTATAAAAGGGGGCTATGCACCGTTCATTCCCAGGCCCACTTTTGCCTTGCGAGTTGCATTAACTTGGTTCGATTTGGAGTCGGATTTGATCCAAATCATGACGTCACGTAAAAGTATCCCCGAGATCGTTGGATTATTCAGAGGTGAAGAAGTCGGTTCCTTGACAACGTACGTGGCGACCGTCTCTGAACTCGTCTCGAAGTGCTTGCGAAAGGTGTTCGTGAGGCTTGGTAATGCCTGCATTACTATGCTGCACCACCGCCGGCCTCATATTCCATTACTATGCTGCACCACCGCCGGCGTCATATTCCATTACTTGGTAATGCCTGCATTACTATGCTGCACCACCGCCGGCCTCATATTCCATGTGCATTATCACTGAGGAAGGTGCCTCGGCCTCAGAAGCCTTTGTTTACCTCTATAATGGTCATGAACCTTGAAAAATCAGTCTTGCAACGATTTGCGTATTTTGTTATCCGGCCATGAGGGTCAATGGGCAAACTATCATCCACGTGGATAACAGTCGGACAATTATGTCACCATTAGGTCAGGGTGGAGGATTGCATGCTGCTTGCTTGGGCTGGGTATGCTTGCGTATTCCATGGACGTATTTGGGGGTTGCGGGAGACGTGATGCCACAGCATTTCGGAAAATTACATTTGTCCGTACAAACACTTTCAGGAAAAGCGTGTCCTTCCATGTTTGTCTACCCCAGATGTCGCGAAAAACGAAATGCTCCACTTCAGATTGGATTTGTCCCCATGAATTTCGCAAGACACCCAAAACACCCAATACAAACATTGGAGGCATCCCGGATGTTCGCAAATCATCTGGGGAGTTATCATAGGATCATGTACGTTGGCAGCACTAACGAGCTTAAAAGCCTGTAGTTATACTAGAAAACCCGAAATGAAATTTATATCTCACCATAAATGCCTATAGTACTGTCCTTCCTAATGACCGCAAGTAACAGAAGTGCGAAAACAAACTTCACGTGACCATTTCAAACTGCTCTATTCAATTTCAGCAGGGTGGCCTGCATGGAAATGTGAGTGGCGAATTGGGTGCTGACTGAGAAGCAGAATAGCGCGATGGAGAGGGACCGGAGCGGATGGAGAGGGACCGGAGAGGGATGGAGAGGGACCGGAGCGCGATGGAGAGGGACCGGAGCGGATGGAGAGGGACCGGAGAGGGATGGAGAGGGACCGGAGCGCGATGGAGAGGGACCGGAGCGGATGGAGAGGGACCGGAGAGGGATGGAGAGGGACCGGAGCGGATGGAGAGGGACCGGAGAGGGATGGAGAGGGACCGGAGCGGGATGGAGAGGGACCGGAGCGGATGGAGAGGGACCGGAGAGGGATGGAGAGGGACCGGAGAGGGATGGAGAGGGACCGGAGCGGATGAGGGGACAGGGTGGCTGAAGGATGGTCGGGTTAAAAGTGAAAAGGCGTGATCAGGAAGCAGAACTTGGAAGGACATTTTTGTTGGTGCTGATCGGCGCGTTGCACCGATTATCATTACTACTATTATTGCTTTGTTATTATATATATGCATATACTCTACCAACTATATGCCGGTGACCTCTTCACTGGAAAGTCAAGGCAGGACATTGACCCACCCACCCAGTAGTGTCTTGTTGCATGTTGTTGCTGACAATGGAAACCATTGAGCACGGTCGGATATCTTCCTAAATTCCCTTCCTTTCCGCCTGTAACGCCCGTGCGTATGAAAGCCATGCCACGCGACTACTGCCCACGTGCAAGTGTGGCGATTGTCGCCCCGGAGCGGTCTCATGGCTGAGTTGACCGCAGAGCAGGACTGTCCGGCCGGCCGGGAGCAGCCGACCTGTGCAAACAGCTCGCCTGCCCACTCCTGTTTAGACAGACGGACTGATTACAAAAACAGCGGTAGCGCCCGATTGCCCACGCCGCCCCTGCCGTTCCCACGGTGCCTGCTTCGCCAGCCGGCGGATAGATGGCAGTAGCGACGTCGCTCGGGCAGCCTGGAAGCGTGGGAACGCGCTCGTCTCGGTAGCGTAATTACCGACATCCTGTGCGCCGTGTGGTCTCAGCTCGTCGGGAGCTGCGCACCGGAAGGATGCCGGCGCGGCGAAATGGTCGAGCCAGCTCCCAGTCGGCACACCCCAGTGTCTTCGCCAGCCAACTAATTAACGCCCAGCGACACAATTGCACTTCCGACCATCAGCACTGAGGAAGTGCGGCATTTGCAAGATGTTACCGGCTGCCATTGCTATTAAGCAGGTGGTAAAGCGCTGAAAATGGCGAGGTGTTGACCACAGACCGGACGCTGAGTCGCTGGAGTGTCCGGTCAGCGGGTAATCGCGTGTCTGGTCAGCGGGTAGCCGCGTGTCCGGTCAGCGGGTAGCCGCGTGTCTGGTCAGCGGGTAGCCGCGTGTCCGGTCAGCGGGTAGCCGCGTGTCTGGTCAGCGGGTAGCCGCGTGTCTGGTCAGCGGGTAGCCGCGTGTCTGGTCAGCGGGTAGCCGCGTGTCCGGTTAGTGGGTAGCCGCGTGTCTGGTCAGCGGGTAGCCGCGTGTCCGGTTAGTGGGTAGCCGCGTGTCCGGTCAGCGGGTAGCCGCGTGTCTGGTCAGCGGGTAGCCGCGTGTCTGGTCAGCGGGTAGCCGCGTGTCTGGTCAGCGGGTAGCCGCGTGTCCGGTTAGTGGATAGCCGCGTGTCTGGTCAGCGGGTAGCCGCGTGTCTGGTCAGCGGGTAGCCGCGTGTCCGGTTAGTGGGTAGCCGCGTGTCTGGTCAGCGGGTAGCCGCGTGTCTGGTCAGCGGGTAGCCGCGTGTCCGGTTAGTGGATAGCCGCGTGTCTGGTCAGCGGGTAGCCGCGTGTCTGGTCAGCGGGTCGAGCTGTGGAATGCTCACCATTTGCGCAGGATTTTTTTATATTGTCAGGAAAATTTCGGGCTCAGGTTGAGGCTGTGGTCCAGTTCGGTATTAGTATGACCCGGTAAGTTATGTTCGGAGGAGCCTTGACTTCCTGGACACTAGACAGTGCACGAGGGCTCGCTTGGCATACGGGTAAAATTAGGCTGTTAACTGGAATTGTATAATCGTCTGGTAGGTTCGTCCACACCAGGGGTGTTCTTTTATATACATTTGAGGGAGAAATTCCCCGTCAATGTTGGCTTTGCCCCCAAATAATTTGAACTTTTAACATGGGACCCTATGGAGTGTGGCCCCCAATCCATAATCGCAATCAGGGGCCAATTTTACCTCTCCACGAGGTAAGCTAAGGTATGTTAAGCCGTTTCAGATATCGCTTTCATATGTGGCATGCCTTTCTAAAATTGATTGGGCCCACGTCTTTTCAACAATCGAGGTTCAGTCTATGACTGTCACGGAGTCTGGACAGGTTAGCCATTCCCCGACCTGCTCCCAATGTAGCCTTTAGACGCACATCGAAACATTTACATTGCGCTAAGCGTACAAAACACAGGCAAAAGCCAAGCATGGACTCGTATATAAATTATTTGTTCTAATTTGTTCTAAAAATGCAAAGAAGCGACCTCATATTCGGACAAACGGAGAGTTCAATTGAACAAAATGTGTTCGCGCAATATTGTTTTACACTTCTTTTAAACCGGATGATACGCAATGGATGTCTTGTAATGCTTCCCTATGTTTCCAGACGATACCACATCAGATCACTGAGATATAACGTCAGGCGTCACGAGAATAGACTCATCGCAGGTCCGCCGAGCGCTAAGTTGCGCACTATTAGGACATATCATTGGCGAAATATGGGTTTGAAAGGTATCTGGGATCCCGATTTCGTTTATCACGTCAGAAGCGTCACGAAGTTCCACCACACAAATTCTACCTTTTGAAACGTTTTACAACAGTTATCAAAGTCAAAAAGGGTTTTCATTATTTAATAAAATAAAATATAAATAAGGGGAAAACGTTCGTCTTGCGTTGGTGTCACTCATCTCACTCTTCCTCACATACAAACCGTCTTCAAAACTGTCACCTTCAAAAGTTAATCACATGTTTCCTGGTATTTAGCCTTGATATGATCGGCTACATCACCTATTGTGCGAGTCATGGTGATATAAAAGCCTTCAGCTTGCACACCATCGATATTTAAACACGAAATCACATTGGTTTCATGAGCGAGATCTGAAAACTACGGCGACGACCGGGTCACTCGCCTCAGCCCCGATAATGACTGTTTTGATTTTACTTGGAAGGTCAGCAAATCGAGGTAGACAAAATGTGCAGAGTATGTCTGAGAGGTCACACCCTTAGGAGGTTAGCCACCTTTCGGCTTTTGAGGTCCGATTCACTCGGCTCAATAGGTAAGACGTTGTCGCCGTACGTCGAACCCCTAGAAACGTGGTTCGTTAGTGCCATACAAATCAGCTATTTTTATCCGGAATCACCCCTTACTTTTCTTGTCAATATGTGGCGATGCAGAAGATTGGCTGCAAAAAAAATCCTCCGCCGCTGCATGGTCGCCTGTATCTTACCTTGTTTCGTGAGCATAGGGTGTGTCGCAAAAAGGATCGCTGCAGCAAACCACACTCTGAGAACTTTGTAACGTAAAAATCGTTAGAAAGCCGCGTCCGTTCCAATACTGCAGACTTGACATCCACCCTGAATGCGTCACTACATTTTTCGCCTGTGCGTGCTGGTGCTGGAGATAGGGTTGAGTCGTACAGCCTGCCTCACCAGCGATGCCAATCAGCGGTGTGTCGTGACCGTGACAAGTGGCGCACATGCAAGCAGTGTCGAGTGAGCATCAGTGATGAGGTATTTGCTACCAGTTCCGGTGGGCAGTTGTCCCGCAATGACCATCGGCTCCCTCAGCTTCGGTGTGACATGTTGATTGGCTGACGTCTGACGTCCCATGTTGATCAAGTTGCGCCGAAAGCATTGGCATGTCTAGACAGCAACTGTAATTCCACTGGTAAAACGCGCAGCCAGCTCATGACGCTTGGTTATGCGCACAATGTGTGGTACTCCGCGTAAGCCGCATGCATGCGTCGAGGTGCAGGCGGCTCATTCAGCCACTGGAAACTGCTGCACACTCCCCGCCTGCACGAAACTTGACATGTGTAATTTTGCACGCGTGAGTGCGAGTAAAAGCTGCAGGTACGTTCCCACACTCGAGACCAAATTAAAGCAATTTGTAAAATAGTGGTCACATCGTTTGCAGCAAGAGGATTCACCGTAAAACTGGGAGCACAGCACAGTTGCTCTATGAACGGGAAAACTGGGAGCACAGCACAGTTGTTCTATGAACGGGAAAACTGGGAGCACAGCACAGTTGCTCTATGAACGGGAAAACTGGGAGCACAGCACAGTTGATCTATGAGCAGGAAAACTGGGAGCACAGCACAGTTGATCTATGAGCGGGAAAACTGGGAGCACAGCACAGTTGATCTATGAACGGGAAAACTGGGAGCACAGCACAGTTGATCTATGAACGGGAAAACTGGGAGCACAGCACAGCTGATCTATGAACGGGAAAACTGCATTCGAGCGTATGCGAGTCTGTCGTCATTCTTTCAAACTGGGTAGAAATCAGTAGCAGCGAATGATACGGGATGTGACGATATGTGTATCACGTAATTTATCCTGAGGTGGCGATATATGTATGACATAATATACCTCGGCCGATGCTCCGCCCTATCCGGATATTGTAATATTCCTCAGGAGACAGTCATGAACAGACGTTTCAAATGGATCGGTGCTCTTGCGTAGAGAATATCATAAATATATTGGAAGAATGATGTAGTGCACATCCCCCCCCCGTACGTGAAACACCGAAATATATAACGAACACGATGTTTGTATATGTTGTATTTCTAGGTTTCCGTTGTGTTCTTTATGTGGGCGATTTTTGTAATTAGGTGCAAATCAGGTGAACTTTATTCCTGCTCTAAAGGTCCATTTCACGTTGTTTTCATGAACCGAACCCTCTCATTAAAGAATAAGAACAAAGTGCGAAAGCCCCGGTATTTCCTTACGTTTAAAGCTGTAGCTGGGCTCCCCAAGCCGGGTCACTGACGAGCTGAAAACAGCTGACAAACGCTTTGGGTTTTTCGAACTTTGATTCCCCAGTCATTTATGTGCCGTTTGCATTTCGAATGAAAATATTAACGGAAGAATATTCGGTCAATATTTAGTATTATAATAGTAGTCAGTATAATATATATATATATATATATATATATATATATATATATAAATATATATATATATATATATATATATAAACAGTATATATATATATATATATATATATATATATATATATATATATATATATATATATATATATGCATAGTAAGAATACAAATATTGACGGCTTTATTTCGTTTACAAAATACTGTCAAAGCAACCTTGATAAATCATCACATTGGCATGACACTATCCATATCCGTTATTGGAAGTATGGTCCGCCTTTAAATTGTACGAATGGTATTTTATGGCTGTGTACATTATCGAAGAGGAAGGTTAAAACTGATAGCGTTGCCGGCAGAACTGCAGATGCCAAATGCTTCCCCCGACCATCCTTAACGCTCACCTATCGACCACATATTTCGAGCCTTCCTATTCGGGGTCGGATGGTCAGTCTTCCTATTCGGATGGCCAGCCCTCTCCGTCTCATTCCTAACAGAGGGGAGCAGAGGGACATAACCAACGTCTCATCTCTAACTGAGGTGGAGCAGAAGGACAGAACGATCGTCTCGTCCCTAACTGAGGTGGAGCAGAGGGACCGAACAAACGTCTCGTCCCTAACTGAGGGGGAGCAGAGGGACAGAACCAACGTCTCGTACATAACTGAGGTGGAGCAGAGGGACCGAATAAACATCTCGTCCCTAACTGAGGTGGAGCAGAGGGACCGAACAAACGTCTCGTCCCTAACTGAGGTGGAGCAGAAGGACAGAACCATCGTCTCGTCCCTAACTGAGGTGGAGCAGAGGGACTGAACAAACGTCTCGTCCCTAACTGAGGTGAAGCAGAGGGACATAACTAACGCCTCATCTCTAATTGAGTTGGAGCAGAAGGACAGAACCAACTCGTTGTGTGCCACGATACAAATATAATGATACCCCGTTCTTATAGTTTGGCCAACCAGTGGCCATCCAGGGCAGATCAAATGCCGAAACTTACCCAAAGGTCCGTCGGCAACTTCAGCTGTGTTGTGCACGGAATAGATTGCAGCAGTGAGCTAAGGGTCGCACCGTGCACTGAGCAGGCTGGGGAGCCGTGAGCTAAGGGCCGTAACGTGCACTGAGCAGGCTGGGGAGCCGTGAGCCAAGGGCAGGACCGTGCACTGAACAGGCTGGGGAACCGTGAGCCAAGGGCCGTAACGTGCACTGAGCAGGCTGGGGAGCCGTGAGCCAAGGGCCGTACCGTACACTGAGCAGGCCGGGGAGCCGTGAGCTAAGGGCCGTACCGTGCACTGAGCAGGCTGGGGAGCCATGGGCCAAGGGCTGTACCGTGCACTGAGCAGGCTGGGGAGCCATGAGCCAAGGGCCGTACCGTACACTGAGCAGGCCGGGGAGCCGTGAGCCAAGGGCCGTACCGTGCACTGAGCAGGCTGGGGAGCCATGAGCCAAGGGCTGTACCGTGCACTGAGCAGGCTGGGGAGCCATGAGCCAAGGGCCGTACCGTGCACTGAGCAGGCCGGGGAGCCGTGAGCTAAGGGCTGTACCGGCTGTGGAACCGTGAGATAAGAACAGTACCATTCCATAGCTTGGACTGAAACAAAGATATCCATATCTCAGCTGATCCCATAATGTGCATGGTTATCGGGCCCGGTCCGGTTAGGGCACATCATTGCAGTGCGCACCAAGCGCGATATATGCTATTCGGTAGGAATTTGAAAACAACTCCTTTGGACGTATTGAGTTAGAAATAACCATGAATATCGAATTAGAGACGCATGAATGTCTTCAGATGTATATTTTGTGGGAAAATGGTATGAGAAATTAATCGAGAGCAATCGAGGCCTCGCTCGTGGCTCGCCCAAGCAGGCGCCTTATTGTGAATAGTGCTGTGTGTCATCAATGTTCCGACTAAATCCACTTTAAAGGAGGAGCCTGAAGATCGTTCCCAATAGTCGGCGTTGTATTGGCTCAATTCCTTGCGAGCCTCGACCTGAAGTGACTCGGCGTAATCTTGCGCTTCTATGCCGGTGCCTAGGATGCGCGACATACCCGCCGTCGCTATCATAAGAAGCCTTGGATTGAGGAAATGCTGCTTACCACGTCCAAAATAACAACCCCGGATGGTACCTCCCGTGTTCACCCACGCACTGTACATTATCCTAGCCTGATAGTAGAGCGCATTAAGATGCATACCAGCAAGTATTCTCTGAAATAAATATCAACAAACGGTAGCAAATATAAAGAGTTCGAACCAGCATCACATACCACAGGACACTGTGGGTGTAGATATGAAGCAGAATAAACAGGCTTTTCGGCAATTAGCCATAGTTATTTCCCCCAATTGGCTAGTGCTCCGTGTGGTAATAATGATCAGCTAACCTTTTCGCACAGGTTTCAGGAGCATTCAACCTTTTCAGGAACATTGGTCAATGAACCAACTTGACTTCAGATTTTTTTGTCTCAGTCTATGAGTCAATCTGGGATTAATTTGGAAGCTGAAGCTGAAATGGGTGTCCAATGTTATGTAGGTATGTACCAGAATATGGTGCATTGGGCACTGTTTCTGATGACTCCACAATGGCGCCAACACTCCAACCTCATCTTACCTTTGACCTATGAGTCTAAAAGCAACAAATTTCACATTGTTGGTATCCGACAGTAACTAGGAATACTACGCATAATATTTCAAGTGAGTTCTGTTATCGTGTACGTACTGGGATCAGACTTGGAAAGGGTTGATATTTTAAAAGAAAATGCTACCCTTAAACAAGGCTGGAAGGTCAACCGGTAACAACAAGCATACAGCTCGAATGTCAATGGTCATGTCACGCCAAACGCGCTGGTTTAAGTGGCTTTTATGTCGCAAGCAATCCGTGCTCGGAAGAGGGGATGTCGCAAGAAACCCGACTTCCTGCACTTGGTAATGCTGCCAAACGCCTCGCACGGGCAAGAGTCAATGCACAACCAAAGCGATTTAAAAAATAAAAGGGAAATTATTGTGCGGCATATTGAAAAACATCCACCATATTAAAAAAAAAAAAAAACAATTTAAAGCCATTTCTAATACCATCTCCGAGGTCACAGACAGCAAACGCTGGCTGGCGGCATATTTCGGCATGCAAGAAAATATGCCGCAGACAATTGCAAGCAAAGTCGGAAACTTATTGTTAAGGTCCGGAGTCGGAGTGCACTTCGCCTCTTAGCCGGAGTGCATTTTTGCAAGGATGCCGAAACTCATTTGGTCGGGTGTTCAACACGTGATTAGACTTATTGATATTGATGACGTCATAGCGACAAAACGCCATATAGATTGGACTGCGATTATATTTACGAACATAACGCTATAGCAACCCGGTCGGGTGTTATCCTGCAACCACCATACGAAGCTATTTGCAGGAGCAAAACTACACATACGACGTCATTGGCTTTGGGCCCGCCCCGTCTCAGGGGGGGGGATTTCTCGCCCCTAAGATTTTCTAGGGATAGTGAAGAAACGGCGCGCGGAGCGCACCTAATCTGGCATACCTCTTCTGACATCAATTTGACATGTGTAAAAATTTTGGCCTCGGCCTCGGGCACAGGGCTATACAGGGCGTCAGCGGTGGTTCAGTACAGAGTTCGTCGGACCAGCTCATGAGCGTTGAAGCTGGTCTTGGTCAGCTGAAACGATTTCAGGCCATTTCACCCATAACCCAGAATCCACTGTACTGCTTATTGCGATGTTCGGAGTCTTGGTCTGCCAGCAATGTCCGCAGAATAGCCTCTAGGTGTTCCCATTCCTCTCCACAACCTGTGGCACAACCTGTTGCACTGGTTTTGGTAGCACTCGGAACTAGTACTGCGCTGCTGTATAGGTTTTTCGGTCCATTGGTAGAGTCCGGGTTGCGGTTAATATGGAGCCACACGGGGACATAGTGATTGACTGTAAAATTGGCGAGAATATGGAGCACCTTACTTGGCGTTTTAACCGACACATGTAGGCGCAACATCCGAGGAACAAACGTCATCGATATAGCCAAGTTCATATGGCCGTTTTTCAATTGGGTCACATGTGGAATTTTGTTCCTATCTGCAATGTTTTGGCCAGTTGACAGAGCACTGTTTGGTCCTGACTCAACTTCTGCAAAATGCTCTCATCAATATGCACCACCTCACCCGCCACGGCTCGGAACGATACCACATCTAATTTCCAAGCATGCCAGCTGCTTTCCAAACGGATCACTCAAAGAGCTTGAACCGGTAGTCACACTATCGAGTTAGGGAACAGTTCAAGCAGATTTAGCTTGTTAGAATGTAGCTGGTATACGGCCAGCTGTATGTACCCAGTGGCATGTAGCCAGTTAATTGGCTTACCACTGAATAATTTAAACACTTGGGTTACACCACCGTTTTCTCCTGTGCCGACAGCTGTCCCATCGTCCTCCATGACAGCTATTATGTCACCAATATTAGATACGATCGACTGTAATTCCTTATAACCTTCGTTTGCTTTGCCGAAAGGCGGGCTAAAGTGGCTCACGTATTCCCCACCGGCTCAGCAACAACGACGTGTTCTTCCTGACGCGCTGACCCGTTGTTACACCTTTCTACTTTCTTACGGTCGACTACACACGTTGTAGACGGGTGGCGTGGCCTCGTGGCTTAGGTTTCTGTAGTGCAGAGGAATAAGTTTTTTTTTTTTTTTTTTTTTTTTGGTGGTTAAGTTTAAAATAGAGTTGACTAAAATAGTTTGTTTAAATTACACTAGGTATATCTTCTTGTCCTGGTGTTATTGTATAGGTATCTAGGTTTTTGATTATATTAGTGTTTAGTTTGGTTTAGTTGGAGTTTGCAGCTGGTGGTAGGTATTTAGCAATTACTTCTGTGCATATATTTGCATAGTTTTATCTCATAAGTTTCTTTTTAACGAGCAGATTTTTAGCTTCTAGAATTACCGATCGGCCACGTAGACGCTTTGTAGACGGGTGGAGCGGCCACGTGGCTCAGGTTTCTCAGGTTTCTGTTAGCATAGAGGAATAAGTCTGCGTCCGCTTGGTGTTTAAGTTTAAGATAGGCTTTAAGATTAAAATAGTGAGCTTAAATTACACTAGGTAGCTTCTAGAATTATCGATCAGCCACGTGAACGCTTTGTAGACGGTTGGTGCGGTCTCGTGGCTTAGGATTCTGTAGTGTAGAGGAATAAGTTAGTGTCCTTTTGGTGTTTAAGTTTAAGATAGAGCTTAGGACTAAAATAGTGAGCTTAAATTACCACTAGGTATATTTTCAATACACTGGTGTAATTGCAAAGGTATCTAGGCTTTTTTTTTATCTTGTTTGGTTTAGTTGGAGTTTGTAGCTGGTGAGTCGGGATAACTTTATTTAAATTTAATTTAAAAAAAAACAAAAAACAAATGCAAGGCGACTGTGGGAAGTGTAAGTGTATTGTAGTCATTGGGGACTTGAGTAAGAAAGTAGATATGTTAGCAAGGGAGGTGGAGCGTCTGAAGTGTTTGGTGGCAGGGCCCACCACAGGAAATGTCAGCCAGGCAAGCCAGGTGCAGGAGTCTAGGAGTGATAGGGGTGGAGATAGTATAGACCATGACAGTAGAGAGTGGAAAGTAGCTAGACGCCAGAGTACGAGACTAGCTTTAAGGAAAATTGACAAAGGCATTGAAACTAATAATAGATTTGAGGTACTGCAAGAGAGAGATAGAAATGCTGCTAAGGAGGAAGGGAGGAACGACCAGGCAGCTGATAGTAGAGAGAGGGAAGTTTTAGTTATAGGGGACTCAAGAGTGAGGTACATGGACCGTACTTTTTGTAGCAGGAACCCCATCAAACGGACTCGTGTTTGCTACCCAGGGGCCCAGGTAAAGGATGTTGGTGATAGGATAGAAGGAGTGATGAAGGGTAGTGGAGAGAGCACAACAGTAATTGTGCAGGTTGGTGTAAATGATGTAGGAAAAGCAAAAACAGAGGAAACAATGCAAGAGTATAGGGCTTTGATAGGTAGGTTAGCTGTGAGTAGGAAACGAGGAATGGTAACATCCATCCTCCCTATGGTTAAGGCAAGCATAGAGTGGTACTCGAGGGCCATTGGGCTGAATACCAGGGTGGCCAAGGTTTGTAAGGAACTTGGGGTGGGGTTCTTGGATTTGTGGGGGATTTCTGGGGAGGACTGAAATGTTTGCATTAGATGGGTTACATTTGAGCAAGAGAGGAGTTGAATTGCTCAGCAATAGGTATGAGGAGGCTCTCATTAGGAAACAGGAAACTAGGCAGGTCATGGGGGATGTAGCTGATAGAGAGGTCTTGCAAACACCTCACAGTCAGCAAATAGGGGTAGCAGTAGATCAAGGGGGCAGAGTGGTAGCTCATCCAGAGATGATAGAGCTACTCAACATGAAAACGCCAAAGAGGGTTATAGAACTTTTGTTAAGTGTATGATGCTTAATGCTCAGAGCATTCGATCCAAATTTGATGAGTTCAAGTGTTATGTTGCTGAGGAGAAACCAGATTTTGTTTGCATTACTGAGGCATGGGTCAGTGAGGAATATTTTGGGGATAACTTGCAGGACTATGAGATCCAGGGATACAATATGTTTTCATGCAATTGGGGTCCAGCAGTGAAAGGGGGTGGTGTAATGCTCTATGTGAATAGTTTATACAGTTCTCAGAAAGTAGCAGATGGGGTAAAAAATGTGTCTGTGGAGTCCATTTGGCTTGATGTTGCTGTGGGAAGAGGCAATAGCAATAAACTGAGGATTGCAGCTTTGTATCGATCAGGAACCTTGCCACATTCTCAGCAACTGGAGCTCGATAAGGTGATTTGTGAGGAAATCAGTAGAAACTTTCAGAGGAAATGCCTTATTCTGGGTGACTTTAATCTAAAAGGATATGAACATGTTGGTGTTGGCTCCCCATCATGTAAACTGTTTAGGAAATGCCTTGAAGAGGACTTGTTCTTACACCAGTTTGTAATGGAACCAACCAGGCAGGGCTCATTCTTGGACCTTGTCTTCTCAGATTTAAGTGATTTAGTTCAAGACTTGACTGTAGGAGAAACTCTGGGAAGAAGTGACCATAACATAGTGAGATTTAAAGTACAAATAGCAGGGACAATCAAGGATAACTTGGCAAAGATTCCAAATTTTAACAGGGCAGACTTTGACTCCATGAGAGAGGTTTTAAGTGCCATACAATGGGAAGAATAATTTTTTGATTTAAATGCCTGTGAAATGTGGGAAAAGTTAAAATCTTACTTGAGGGAAATTCAGATTAGACATGTCCCCCAAAAGCAAAGGCGCAAAAGAAGTGTAGGAAAGCCAGCATGGCTTACACCAGATTTGAGAAGATCAATTAAGGCTAAGAAAGATGCATTTAGAGTATTTAAGGAAGCTTCAAATGTCGTAAATCTAAGGTCGTATCAAAAAGCTAGAGATGCTGTGAAGCAGAAAACCAGAGCAGCAAGGCGGGCAAAAGAATTGGATTTGGCTAGGAACTGTAATGGGGACAGTAAAAAATTCTTTAGTTTCTACAAGCTAAGTAAAGTTTCAAGCACAATTGGTCCACTGGAAGTAAATGGCACTATATTGAGTGAGGATGGTGAGATGGTTGAGGAGCTGAGCAAGCAGTTTAAATCAGTGTTTACAGTGGAGGATGTGACAAATTTGCCAACCGTGAACCACAGTTCAGTGACAGGTGATCAGATACACAATGTTGATTTCATTGATAGTGATGTTGTTTTCAATTATATCAGAAAAATAAAGCCAAACAAGGCAGCAGGACCTGATGGAATTTATGCTAGGGTATTGCGGGAAGCTGAAAAGGAAGTGGCAATTCCACTTAGTATAATATTTTGTAGATCAGTTTCACAAAATGAAATTCCAACAGATTGGAAAAGGGCAAATGTAGTTCCTATTTTCAAGAAAGGAGAAAGAGGGAAAGTTGAAAATTATAGGCCAGTAAGCCTCACATCCCTTGTCTGCAAGGTACTCGAATCAATTATCAAAGATAGAATAGTTAGTTTTCTGGAAGGAAACAGATTGATTCAAGATACTCAACATGGGTTTAGGAAAGGGAGATCGTGTCTCACAAATCTCTTCGACTTTTTAAATTTCGCTACAGAACAATTTGATCAGGGAAATCAGGTTGATGTAGCATATCTTGACTTTAGTAAGGCCTTTGACAAGGTACCCCATAAACGGTTAATGATGCAGCTTCAGGTCCATGGCATTGCAGGTAGCATCCTAAAATGGATTGAGTTGTGGCTTTCAGATAGACAGCAGAGAGTGATGCTTAATGGTACAAAGTCATCATGGCAAAATGTTCTTAGTGGAGTCCCTCAGGGGTCGGTACTGGGGCCACTGTTGTTCATTATATTTGTGAATCGCATTGAATGTGGCCTGAGCAGTAAGGTTTTGAAATTTGAGGATGATTTGAAGATCTTTAGGGCAATAACAGGGCACAATGAGCAGGTTTTGCTGCAGAACGACTTAGACGAGCTTGTGAAGTGGTCCGAAAAATGGCAAATGAAGTTTAATTTTGATAAGTGCAAAGTCATGCATGTAGGTAGGCAGCATATAAAGGCGCCATACTTGATGGATGGTCAAGTACTATCTGTGACTGAGCAGGAGAAGGACTTAGGTGTTATTTTGAACACAACATTGGGGGCATCAGAACAGACCAAAGAAGCCAGGAAGAAGGCACTAAGAATGCTTGGGGCGATACAGAGGAATGTGTCATACAAAAGTGAGGAGGTCATCAGGAAGCTTTACTGTGCATATGTCAGGCCACATTTGGAATACTGTGTCCAAGCTTGGTCCCCTAGTTATGAGAAATATTGTTGGCTTTTAGAGAGAGTACAAAAGAGGGCAACAAAAATGGTTAATGGTATAGGCAACCTGGCATATGAGGAAAGATTGAAGAAATTGAATATGTTTTCACTTAGATATAGAAGGCTGAGAGGAGATCTCATCGAGGTTTTTAAATTTGTTCATGGTCAGGAGCAGGGATATCTAAGGGAAATGTTTGAATTTAACAGAAATGATGCAATTAGAGGTCATCAATTCAAAATTAAAGTTAATCACAGCAGGACAAGGTTAAGACAGTCTTTCTTCACCAACAGGGTAGTAGAACACTGGAACCAGCTTCCAGGAACAATTGTCAGTAGCAACACACTGAACATCTTTAAAAACGGCATAGACAATCATTATAAGAATAGGGGGCTTGTTTTTCTGTATTCCAGGGTGGGTTGATTGACAGATTTGGTGGGCAACTGGTTCAGTGTACCAAGTGCAACCAAGAAGGACCCTTGTGGCTCATAGTTGCACTGATCTTTTATGTCTTTATGTCTTTATTACGTGGAGTTGTTCGGCCGATACCAGCTTGAAGGCTATTTGCAACAACAGCTACTGCGCTCTTTGAAACACGGCGTCTGTCAGCAGCCAATGCGGCGTCTGTCAGCAGCCAATGCGGCATCTGTCAGCAGCCAATGCGGCGTCTGTCAGCAGCCAATGCGGCATCTGTCAGCAGCCAACGCGGCATCTGTCAGCAGCCAACGCGGCGTCTGTCAGCAGCCAACGCGGCGTCTGTCAGCAGCCAACGCAGCATCTGTCAGCAGCCAACGCGGCATCTATCAGCATCCAAATCAGCATCTGTCAGCAACCAATGCGGCATTTGTCAGCAGCCAACGCGGCATCTGTCAGCAGCCAACGCGGCATCTGTCAGCAGCCAATGCGGCATTTGTCAGCAGCCAACGCGGCATCTGTCAGCAGCCAACGCGGCATCTGTCAGCAGCCAATGCGGCATCTGTCAGCAGCCAATGCGGCATCTGTCAGCAGCCAACGCGGCATCTGTCAGCAGCCAACGCGGCATCTGTCAGTAGCCAATGCGGCATCTGTCAGCAGCCAATGCGGCATCTGTCAGCGGCCAACGCGACATCTGTCAGCAGCCAACGCGGCATCTGTCAGCAGCCAATGTGGCGTCTGTCAGCAGCAAATGCGGCATCTGTCAGCAGCCAATGCGGCATCTGTCAGCAGCCAATGCGGCATCTGTCAGCAGCCAATGCGGCATCTGTAAGCAGCCAATGCGGCGTCTGTCAGCAGCCAATGCGGCATCTGTCAGCAGCCAACGCGGCGTCTGTCAGCAGCCAATGCGGCATCTGTCAGCAGCCAATGCGGCATCTGTCAGCAGCCAATGCGGCATCTGTCAGCAGCCAATGCGGCGTCTGTCAGCAGCCAACGCGGCGTCTGTCAGCAGCCAATGCGGCATCTGTCAGCAGCCAATGCGGCATCTGTCAGCAGCCAATGCGGCGTCTGTCAGCAGCCAATGCGGCATCTGTCAGCAGGCAATGCGGCATCTGTCAGCAGCCAATGCGGCATCTGTCAGCAGCCAATGCGGCATCTGCTAGCAGCCAATGCGGCATCTGTCAGCAGCCAATGCCGCGCTCGTCAGATTGTCGAGGCTCATCTGTCAGCAGCCAATGCCGCGCTCGTCAGATTGTCGAGGCTCGTGTCACCGGGGACCGTCTCGTCATTTGAGAGTGTCTCTTCCGAAGACGTGCTCTCACGAGTTGCTGCAGATGGCCAGGGTCCAGCCTCAGATGATGGCTCTTGCAGACCTGTAGCCTGTGGAGAAGGCTGGTGTGCGTGCCGTAAAATTGTTTGTCCGTCTCTGCGCTCCGTGGTAACCAGGCGACGGACTGTCTCGCGCTGACCAACTGCATCCAGCTGCTGCTCTCGCGTAGTCCTCTGATCCAACAGAAACTGAACTTCTGCCGCCGGGACTTTGTACTCCCCCGAACACCTGCATGTCACGGGATCCGCACACTTGCATCGAGCGACGTCAGCCAGCTGAGAAAACCAGGTATGGTATTATCTCTCTTCACACAGTCTTGTTCCTGACGCGGATGCGTTCGTGTTTTCACTAGCCCAGTGTAACGTTCGGAGGTGAAAAAAAGCCGGCGACACGTCGACGCACGTCGGTGAAAGCTAAAGGGACAAGGAAAGCTCTAATGAGACAGCCAAGGGCTGACCGTCTTTTCTTCCTCAGTTTTTATAGTATATTTTGGAGGAATGTTATGCCATTGACAAAAGGCACATTTTATATAGTAGTGGCGCCCCTTTGGGACAGCTACTGGCTGAAACAGGCACAGGTGGCGGCCAATGTTCAATTCACGTAGACGTCGGGGATATGTCGCTGAGACAGCGGTGAACTGTCTCTGTGGGACAATTGAGGCGCGATCAACGCTACTGAATTACCTTGCTGAACCAAGGAGAACCTGACCCCGGACAATGACTTTATATCAGTTAAGGAAATTTGCTTGCCCTTAAATAGCGTAATAATTCGTGAAATAAAAAAGCAAATCAACAAGAAGACGATTTTGTCAAGCATATCACCACAGATAACCACAATTATACCACTTCCATTAATTGACCCGCGACCAGCTGTATAATTTTCGGTGACGTCATCCAGGTGGCGAGAACAAACTATAACTGATGGTTTAAGTAGTTTCCCATGACATTGGCCCACCTGTTAGCTCGTCTCCATCATCGAGTCGTCGGTAGACATCAGGGAAAAGTTTTTTTTGCCCTTGAGAGCAGCTGGAACGACGGAAAAGTCGACCTCTGCACCATGAAGGAAGGTGACTTGTGGCTGTGCTAGCTGCATAATAAAGCAGAATTGCATGACATGAAGAGGTACAAAAAGTTGAATTACGAAGGACAGCTTTTGTGGATGAAGATGTCCCTCGAAGTTGGAGGATGATGGTAACGATGGCGCGGATCAATGCCAAAATAGGAGCAGGTATTTAATGCTTCTTGTGATGGCCCACCAGATAATGTCACACCAAGCACGGAATTTGTTATCCTACGCTGGCTTTGCCTGCTGACTACCACCTCCACATTCCTCAAGTGGAAGTCTTTCAAATACCGGTATGAATCTGACTGTGCGATTTAATACATCTAGTTGCTGTGCCGATACTTGCAATGCTGCTATATCAATTAGTATTACCATTCTGCATATTGCTTCTAGATTAACATCTTCTTTTGCTACTGTAACCACAACCTCACTGTTACTGATAGCCAATTAGGATTCAGAAAAAGTTGACTATCCATGTCACCTAGACCAATATGCTTACAATGTTTATATCAACTTTTACTCATACTCTGACACTTCAGCTACCCACAAGAATATTTGGGTATTGTCATGCTTTAAAGTGTTCACGGGACAATGTCTTCAGACTTTTTTCCTCAAGCAAGCAAAGAAAAAGTTTAGGCTATGCAAGGTTGGATTAGGTTAGGGTGTTTAAGTTGCTGAATTTTTGGGACTTTTTCTTCATTTCTCAATTTGTGTTTAATTTATTTTCTTCAGGTGCAAGCTAGGCTCGGTTAGGTTAGGTTTTTGTGTGGTAAATGTTGGTTGTGTGTTGAAATGTTTTCCAATTTTTGCTTCCGTAAAGGGAAAGTTTGGCCATGTTTGGTTAGGTTAAAGTCATAAAGCCATTAAGTGTTAAGGTTTAATAAGAGCCACGGGGGCCATCTGGGTTAAGCCTATCTAGAAAAGATACTAGAAAAGTACATGCTCACACCCCAATCAATCCATTATCTCAAGTTCCTAGGGAGCTATATGGGTATGCTATCATATTAGCATAACCATATCCTATTATGCTATCCTATTATCCTAGGTGATGTGATGTTTTTTTTTGGTGTTTGTTTTTTTCTACATCATTTTTATCATATATTATTGTATCCAAAGGCGCTTTGTTGGTGCTATTTTGCTCTCCACCTGAAAAGTAAGCATTTCCAGCACAGATGAGTGGTTACATCATTTTAATCATGTCTGCAAAGATGGCATTTCAAATTGAAATTGACTTTTATCAAACACCTTGAAACACAAATTTGCCAATATTTGTAGATAAATGTGCAAAATTGCACTTCAGTCCCTGCGAGAAAAAAATGCAACGAATACCTTCCGGTCAATTTTGTGGTAATTTGAATGAATCTGAAATGCCATGGGAGTGATCATCATCAGGATATGAAGATCAGATTCGTTCGAATTACGTACATCCAAGAATAGGTACCAAAACAACTCATATTTGGGTATGTGCAGTCCAAATTAAATCATTCCAATTCATCACCAGGATGCATTTCTGCATAAATACCACATTCAAAATCAGCACCACATTGGGAACCAGAATTACCAGTGAAACTTGCTGTAATATGAAATATAATCCTGCATCTGAGGAATGCTGTGAGTGTTTCAGATGAAGTTGTGCATACATGCACCTTGTTTCCATTGCAATGAAGGTCAACAAATATGACAGCCAATTGAAGTAATTGCACATATGCGGACGGCCTGCAGCTGTTGCCTTGTTATAGTGAAATATCAAAATATAAGCCAGCTTACCCAGCACTTTGTTCCCCCAAAGAACCTCTAGTCACACAGACGAAATTCGCATCCCGCTTGGGACGCGTACACACTAAGGTAACGCTTTCATAAGAGAGAAACAAATTGCGCTTTGCGTAAATAATTTTCGAAGGATGTGTTTTAAGTAATCAAAAAAGAACAGGGACTTCAGAGCAGGGAATAAAAACACCTTTCAAAATCGGAGGACTTGTCATTGGGGAAAAGCGTGTGGGTTATCCAAAAATCGCTTTCGTTTCTCAGCTAGGCATTTTGTCAACCATTGCTACAAAACATGTGAGACAGCTCACGGGTTCGTCGGTGACAGGTTCCGCATTTTGTTCACCTCTGGTAACGTCTGTGACATATGGCGGCCAGCTGATGTACAGTGATGTGTTCCGCATTTTGTTCACCTCGGACCTGGGGGTGTTGTGGGGTGGTTTCCCCTTTCCCTTAACGTCTGTGACATATGGCGGCCAGCTGATGTACAGTGATGTGTTCCGCATTTTGTTCACCTCTGGTAACGTCTGTGACATATGGCGGCCAGCTGATGTACAGTGATGTGTTCCGCATTTTGTTCACCTCTGGTAACGTCTGTGACATATGGCGGCCAGCTGATGTACAGTGATGTGTTCCGCATTTTGTTCACCTCTGGTAACGTCTTGAGAAAAAGGGGGGGGGGGTGATGTAGAGTGGTGTGTTCCGCATTTTGTTCACCTCTGATAACGTTGACATATGGCGGCCAGCTGATGTACAGTGATGTGTTCCGCATTTTGTTCACCTCTGGTAACGTCTGTGACATATGGCGGCCAGCTGATGTACAGTGATGTGTTCCGCATTTTGTTCACCTCTGGTAACGTCTGTGACATATGGCGGCCAGCTGATGTACAGTGATGTGTTCCGCATTTTGTTCACCTCTGGTAACGTCTGTGACATATGGCGGCCAGCTGATGTACAGTGATGTGTTCCGTCACTATCGATATGAATTCGCTTTTGGCTGCCTGCTTGTGACCCGAGCACCTACACGCCTCACAACATGCTCTACCACACACGGTCCGTCTCTGGCTTCTCGCATGTCATTTTGCACTCTCCGCCGACAGTTAATGGCTTTTTCCTGGTTGGAAAAACTTCTCGCGCCAATCACTCGGCTGCCTGCCAACAAATTGACAGATTGACAGTTGCACTTGGCGTTCCTCGACTTCGGTTACCAGACGAGGCGTGAAGCGCCATCGCGCACCTGAGCACTGCCACCAACTCGCAGCTACTGAACTGAATTGAATAGTCCTCAGACCGTTCGAAGTCGCGGGTTCCATCAGGTCGCGTAGCAAAGTAAGGTCAAGACTGAACGCGCAACTTCCACGCACACAACGCTACTCATCTTGTAATCGGACCAGAAGCGCTACCCAGGCCGACACACGACTCCCGACGGCGGCGAAACCAGGCCCACGCAGGTATAGCGGTCAGTGACAGCCGCTGTTTGTTGCCTTCGTGTGTGCTGCTGAAGCAGTGCTAACAATGGCACACATGGAAAGCTGTCGGGGACCCCCCCCCCACTCTCAGACTCCCATCCGACATAGTCACGTCATGTACAACACCACATATAAAAATAACTATAGTACCTGTCATACTGCCTCCTCATGCCGATAGATACTCCGGAACCAAATATTATAGTTGCTTTGGATGTTTGCTTGTAAAAATGACCTGCTTATATATTTTACACTTATGTGTTTATCTACTTTGGATAATAATAATCAAGAACAAAATTATGTCATGCCAGGGATCTGGATGATGCATGTCCTGATAAGATACGTCAATTGCATATCCTTCTGAGAAAAAAGGAACTGCAAAGGGGAGACGGGGTGAAACTTAGCGTAAGACGGCCGTTGGGTCTGATGTCGCTTCAACCTACTCACGTCAGCAACGCACTTTGAAACGTATTCCGTAGATGTCATCACCTGTAAACCCGCGAAACGTCTGGCGTAGATTGCGTGCGGTGTTGGTATCTGGGCGCCGTGCTAAAAGTAGCTGTCTTCACCTGAAAACCCACCAAGCGTATGGCGTAAATACCGAGCGGTGATAGGTATCTGGACGCCGTGCAGAGGGAGACCTCAACGACGTTCGCGCACCCGAATCTCTTGTCTTTATGAACCGGGAGCGGGTATTAAAAGTTTTCTTAATAGTTAAGAAAACACAGCAGACATTTAGCGCCACACGCTTGATCATTTTACTATTGCCTGTCAACATTCCATACACGCTAGGCAATGACTCGCCCTGATGTACATCTATAAAAATGCCCTGGGAAGAGGCGCGATTCAAAGCCCAGGATTCCTCTGTCTACCTGTATCCTGTTCGGTCCACCATTGGATGTCGTCTTCGATCGACATTCCAAAGCCACGAACACAATACTGATGGCCGATCACACACAATCTCCAGCCGCCGAGTGCCGTTATCAGAGCATCAGGGTCACAAAATGCACAGCATAATAAATCGATATCCAGCACAACCAACAGCTTGCAATCTATGGGATTGAGCACAGGAATAACTCGCAAGCATCTTTATGTGGAGGAGCACGAGTACTCACCATTCATAGGACAGTTTACCTATTTGCATGACGTTGACGCCCATTTAACCGATATTATAAATCTTCCATTAACAATGTGTGCCAGCGCTTCATCACGAATTCCATGTTTTCAGTGTGTAACTGAGGTAGGTGGGCTTGTCTGAGTGGTTTTCATAGCTGGACAAATATTCGAACCAGTCACGAAACTACGTGCAATGACAAAGACAATGTATTACGAAATTGTAGTTGTCTATGGATTTCAGCGGATGTAGCATAGTTTCATACATAGCAGATCTATTATTCCCGGAAAACGTGTTGGTAAGTGTTGACGTGTCGTGGTAAGTAATGTGTGTCATGTGAGCCGTACCGGATGTTGAAGGTAGTGTGCTCCCTGTGAGCCGTACCGGATGTTGAAGGTAGTGTGCTCCCTGTGAGCCGTACCGGATGTTGAAGGTAGTGGGCTCCCTGTGAGCCGTACCGGATGTTGAAGGTAGAGTGCTCCCTGTGAGCCGTACCGGATGTTGAAGGTAGTGGGCTCCCTGTGAGCCGTACCGGATGTTGAAGGTAGTGGGCTCCCTGTGAGCCGTACCGGATGTTGAAGGTAGTGTGCTCCCTGTGAGCCGTACCGGATGTTGAAGGTAGTGTGCTCCCTGTGAGCCGTACCGAATGTTGAAGGTAGTGGGCTCCCTGTGAGCCGCACCGAATGTTGAAGGTAGTGTGCTCCCTGCGAGCCGTACCGGATGTTGAAGGTAGTGTGCTCCCTGCGAGCCGCACCGGATGTTGAAGGTAGTGTGCTCCCTGCGAGCCGCACCGAATGTTGAAGGTAGTGTGCTCCCTGCGAGCCGCACCGGATGCTGAAGGTAGTGTGCTCCCTGCGAGCCGCACCGGATGCTGAAGGTAGTGTGCTCCCTGCGAGCCGCACCGGATGTTGAAGGTAGTGTGCTCCCTGTGAGCCGCACCGAATGTTGAAGGTAGTGTGCTCCCTGCGAGCCGCACCGGATGCTGAAGGTAGTGTGCTCCCTGCGAGCCGCACCGAATGTTGAAGGTAGTGTGCTCCCTGTGAGCCGTACCGAATGTTGAAGGTAGTGTGCTCCCTGCGAGCCGCACCGGATGTTGAAGGTAGTGTGCTCCCTTGAGCCGCACCGAATGTTGAAGGTAGTGTGCTCCCTGTGAGCCGTACCGGATGCTGAAGGTAGTGTGCTCCCTGTGAGCCGTACCGGATGTTGAAGGTAGTGTGCTCCCTGCGAGCCGCACCTATGCTGAGCTGGGCTTCCAAGCAAGCAAAAGGCGCTTTTATGCAAACGGTCTGAACGGGTCTCGTGACCACTTGCTCCCCCTCCCCCCTCCACCCCACCATAAAATGTCCCAGAGACGATATAATTCCTCTGTTGAACTGTTGCCTGTGCTGGACTTGTAGAAGTGGATCAAGTATAGTGAAATCCGATCGGGCACGGTGCATCCACCTGTCCCCGCCCCTCCGCACCCCTCCCCACATTCCGCACATTCCTCGTCAGCTCGGTCGCACCTCATCTCCATGTCAATGTGGTCCTGTGTGACCCCTACATGAGACATGAATGTCGACGATGAGACTGCAGTGTGTTGTGTGTTCTGTCCCAGCTGTCCCAGCTGCCAAGTATTTCTTCCGCCGCGTAAGTGCGCCGGAGTACATGACTATGGCGGTGTCCAGTTGTTTCAGGTCTGTCGAGTTTGTCGAGTTATGGCGGTGTCCAGTTGTTTCAGGTCTGTCGAGTTTGCGACAAGACTGACAAGCCTCGCCGGTTGCGCGTCAGTTTTTACCTAGTCCTGGTGGTGAAGGTGCTCCGATCATCGACGGTATACCAGTAGGGAAGTGGGCATACATTTGCTTTGAGGCTACCGAGCGCGACCTCCGCGGTACACGTAACCTGCAGGACCCATGTTGAATGTGGAAGCATTTGGTGCCAACTCAACTTGGAGGAAATAAGCTCCTGAAAGGTACATTAGAATGACCTTCGTTTGAAATGCACAACACTGGCCTGTCTACCAGTGGCCAGGGGCGGGTGCAGAGGGGATTGTGCCTCCCCATGGCAAGGTGGCGCCCCTCTGGTCAAGAAGGTGCCCCTTCAGGAAGCAGAAAGGCGCCCGAGTTACCTCAGACTGACTCACAAGAATAAACAGCCCAATATGGCGTCACAGCTGAGCGACTTGACACGCCATTGCTTTTACCATGAGGTCGTCAAGCGGCGCCACAGCACGAGGGCTCCCCATGCCAAGTGGTGGCGCGCTAACACGCGTCGTTCTGTCATAGTCGCGAGTAAAAAAATACTGGGGAGTTACATTAATCGGCCTTACACGGGCAAGGATTAATACTAGCATTTTCGTATATCAGTATTTGCGTCCACCGTGGGTTTCTGCTATGTTTCCTACGTGGGGACGGAGAAAGCATGCTATTCTCCATGGACGAATGAAGCTATTCTCTATGGACGAATTTGGCTTTTCTACAAAATATCAGGGACCAACTTCTAAGAAACACTGACTCATTCCTTGAAATATTAGAGGGAAATTGTATATTTCCGAAATACTCTTTCGGCCATGTCTCCCTCAGCACCCCTCCCTCTCCCTACAGATAATACACTCATGGCGTACGCAACCACCAGTGTATGCGGTCGAATATGTGAAGGAATGAAATCTTACGCATAATGAGCAAGATATACATATGTGTGCATACAAAGGGGTGGGGGCTGTTTGTTTGTTTGTTGGTTGGTTGGCTGGTTCTCGACGAACTTTATGCACGATCACTATGGCGCCGCCCACACTGTTTCGCCGGTGCGCTGCGGGATTGGGAAATGTCTCAAGTGGTGCGAGTGTTGAACCAGGAACCTTTGGTACCCAGAGCTGAACACCTTAACCACTCGACCATCCCCGCCCCGGAGTGAGGGACTGGACTACTTGCACGTCTGCGGTGTCAACAAATACCATTGCTCGCCAATGAGAAAGGTTCATTCTTTGACTATGAAAAAACAGGTCACCGTATCTGAATAAAACGGTGTGAATGACACAAATCGAAAACGATAATTTCCTCTCTTCACGTCTGGACTCGCATGAGTAGAATCGGCACTACTTTTTATTTTATTTGGGTTCAAATAGGCCCCCCAGGAAGCAACTGGAACACCAGCGCCACCTATGCTGAGACAGCAGCGCCATCTGCAACGTTGTTCTTTAGGCGACTGCACGTACATGCGACGGCAGAAAGAACGTTGCTATATCCTATATGAACAAGGACTTAGCTATGGGGAGAACAGCTTATAACGGTCACAAAATTAACTCAGAAAAGAAAATTAAAATTGACATTCAGAGAGAAAGCGAAATACTGCCTTTCACATTTGGAGTTACTTGGTACCGACTTTCACCAGTGCTTTTACCGATAATTGCATTCTTCATGAATGCAAACACCGACCGTTTTTTAAAGCTTTAAGTTAATGATGCACATAAATCCAGGAATTCACATAGATGTGCCGTGTCTGGTCATGGATGCTTTCGTGATGTTGGTGAAGCAGGTAGCAAAGCAGGTACAATTGCAGCGCAACAAGTATCTACTCACCAGGTAATTGAGGTGCTGAAAGCTACGCTATAAAAAGCGGGCATCACCGTACAAAAAATAGCATGGGACCAATGCATGATGTTCCCTTTCAAAATGTTGCTCTATTTTCCAAGGTGGCAGAACAGCAATGTTAACCAATCCTTATAGACGACAGGAAATGTATTTACCGTCGACAGGACAGCAAATGCTTTTCTTTATTTTTAAATGATGCTTGCAATGTCCTTTGTACCTGCTCTGAACACCTTCTTTCGGGCACTTAGAAGGCTAAATGTAGCGAGGTAAAACAAATTCGCGAAATAATTTCGTGGTGTTATTTCATGATTTCCGGTATTTTGTAGTTCAGATATTTTTTGCTCCTACCCGTGAACAATAACAGCGGCGGAACATTTGGACTTGAGGAAGGGCACAGGCCAAATTCGGGTAGTTTTAACAGCTATTTATTGGTGGCTTTGTTTTAAAGATGCATGAACGTGTTTCTCATGCAGTTTCTTAAACTTCATATTAAGCCTATGGCGATGCAGGGAAAGCACAAGGCTAAGGTATTGTTGTACACCACAACGTGTACTCTGTGGAGCGGGAACTGTACTAAGTACCTATATGTTGCAAACATAGTGATCATTTTGATCACAGGAGGCGCAGTGCCCGTTCCCCCTCCCCGTTAGGTACCCATGACATGGCGGCGGAGCAGTTCACGAAGAACTATCGAGTTTGGTTTTCGAGTTATCGAGCAGTGTCATGTCCTTTATGTGTCAGTCCCCAAGAGAAGTAGCCCATGCGAACGCACGGGCGAAACTCAGGCAAGAACAGTTTGTGTTGCTGGACCACCAACGGATCCACAAACGTCTGAGTTCTACACCGAAATATTCAGAATCTAATTTGGCACGCTGAAAGCTGTGCCATCGCTATGTTCCTCCCATCCTTCGCAGGCTCTGCCTCCTTCCTCTCCGGTTCAGTCGCCTTGGCCGACGCTCGCGCGCTCGCCACCTTCGCACCGCCGGCGACCACCTTCGTCGCAGTGACGTCACACTCGCGACGTCTTCTGATTGGCCAGTGGTCGTGTGCCACGGCTCTGCTACTGCGGGGCGGGGCGGCCTGACGCCGCGCCGCTCACAGTCGCGTGCCGCGGGGTCGCCGGACGTAACAGCAGTTGGTGCGGCCCTGTGCTACCGCATCACAGTTCCCGCGCTGTGCAGAACTCGACGGCGTTCGGCGAGCGTGGCTGCCCCGTGGTCGAGCAGGACTTGTCGGCGCGTGCACGTGAGACGTTTCAGGTGTCTCGGTCAGCGTCGCCGAGATCGTCTTTTGTGTGCTCGTGAGTCAGCTGTCGAGGTCACTCTGAGGTGTACCCGTGGCTGATGGTGAGGTCGCACTGAGCTGTCCACCGTTGCCCCAGCCAACGACGTCCTGATGATGAATGACGTGTTCAACGCCATGGCTGGCCAGGTCAGTTCCGTGAAGGTGCCAGAGGTGTTGGCACACAGTCCGTAGATGGTTCGTAGATAAAGTCTAGGGTGTGCTGAACATGTATTGCGGTTCCCCTAGACTAGAGAGTGACATATGTCGGGGTGTCATACCTAAGTAAAG
>JAOTOM010003762.1:47500-77500 GCA_034440615.1 Ashinkailepas kermadecensis | reverse complement strand
CGGCCGATGTCAATTACTCCGTGTGCCTGAGCAGCGAGACTTGCTAACACGATGCCATTGGGAGGATTTACAGCAACAATGTTCAGCTGCGGAATGTTTGGGTATGTCAGAAGCTCGTTTACAATAGTAATATGTTCGTAGTTTTCCCAACCGCATCGTATAAGGAAGTTCCGCTGCCCATGCAAACGGGGTAGCTGTTCTCACCCATCAAGTGTTGCGATCCTCACCACACCACCAGCAGTCGCCATAACGGGGTAGCTGTTCTCACCCATCAAGTGCTGCTATCCTCACCACACCACCAGCAGTCGCCATAACGGGGTAGCTGTTCTCACCCATCAAGTGCTGCTATCCTCACCACACCACCAGCAGTCGCCAAACGGGGTAGCTGTTCTCACCCATCAAGTGTTGCTATCCTCACCACACCACCAGCAGTCGCCAAACGGGGTAGCTGTTCTCACCCATCAAGTGTTGCTATCCTCACCACACCACCAGCAGTCGCCATAACGGGGTAGCTGTTCTCACCCATCAAGTGTTGCGATCCTCACCACACCACCAGCAGTCGCCAAACGGGGTAGCTGTTCTCACCCATCAAGTGTTGCGATCCTCACCACACCACCAGCAGTCGCCATAACGGGGTAGCTGTTCTCACCCATCAAGTGTTGCTATCCTCACCACACCATCAGCAGTCGCCATACATGGCGGTCGGTTGCCTGGTGTAGCCAGCTGCGAGCACACCGTACGGTTCCGACCCAGCCCGCAGCAAACACCGCGTTCACAGCCGTGGAATGAATCGAAAAGCAACCATGTTCTGAAACTGCGACACGTGTGTTGAAGATAACACTGCGTCCTTCCAGTGGAGACTGTTTTGACACAAGCAGGTATCCTCTAGAATCATTTGTGTTGCACGGAGTGGCTATTCTGTATCCATACTAGATCTAGGAGCGGATCAAAATGGAAGAACAAAGGGGCGTGCGTCCCCACCCAATGTAAAGGTGTCGCTCCTCTGACTGGAAAAGAGCCCCTGCATGAACATTCGCTCTATTCCAGAGACGAGTGCACGCCATCCTCACGTTTAATTTTTTAGCTGAAGGCACCCCTCTGAGTATAAAAGGTGCCCCCTCCAGGGACATTTCAGTGTACACCCTTGAAAATGTATCAATCGGGGCCACCCCTCCGGGGGGGGGGCCCTTATTTTTGTTCTTAATGCCCAATATGCTCCCAATATTTGACAGGCTACTCCTTATTCAGGACGGATGATTTCCGAGTAACCCTGAAGAAAATGCCTGATGGCATTCTGGGGAATGGAGCAATCAGAACCATTAGGGAAGATAAGCATTCGGGAAAACATCCCTCCAAAATTATACAAGAAAACGCCCGGATATTCTTCTACGTGTATGTAAATATACGTGGTGTCACACATTGATATGGATGGTAGATCGACCAACACGTATATTCAGGTACTGTGGTGTTCTGGCTTCAATTGGTGCTGCTTCTGGTTTTGCTATGCTGTGATGCATTTGTGTAACAGTATAATATACTGTTTCTGTTATCCGAACTGCTCAACTTAACGTATTTAACCTTTGCATCATGAGTTATAAATAAGTGAACAATACGTGCAATGTACATGAAATAAAACCTTCAAGTTCATGCAAAAATACATTATGATGTCATGTGAACCATCCTGTTTCTAAGGCTTAGTCCAGGACCGTATAGTGTACAAACATTTATATTTTGGAAATGAAGTGTTAACGTCTATCGATAGCACTTTCCTCTGTATCCCACCAGCAGCTCTAGACTGTCTGCCCATCAACAACCCCAAACACCTCTTGTATGTCCCACCAGCGGCCCAAAACAGCTGTTGTCTGCCCATCATCAGCCCCAGACAGCTGCTGTATGTCTCATCAGCAGCCCCAAACAGCTGCTGTATGTCCCATCAGCAGCCCCAAACAGCTGCTGTATGTCCCATCAGCAGCCCCAAACAGCTGCTGTATGTCCCATCAGCAGCCCCAAACAGCTGCTGTATGTCCCATCAGCAGCCCCAAACAGCTGCTGTATGTCCCGTCGGCAGCCCCAAACAGCTGCTGTATGTCCCGTCAGCAGTCACAGACAGCTGCTGTATGTCCCGTCAGCAGTCACAGACAGCTGCTGTATGTCCCGTCAGCAGCCACAAACAGCTGCTGTATGTCCCATCAGCAGCCCCAAACAGCTGCTGTATGTCCCATAAGCAGCCCCAAACAGCTGCTGTATGTCCCGTCGGCAGCCACAAACAGCTGCTGTATGTCCCGTCAGCAGTCACAGACAGCTGTGCATGTCCCGTCAGCAGCCCGAAGAGGTGTTGTATGTCCCGTCAGCAGCTTCAGACAGCTGCTGCATGTCCCATCAGCAGCTTCAGACAGCTGCTGTATGTCCCGTCAGCAGCTTCAGACGCTGTTGCATGTCCCATCAGCAGCTTCAGACAGCTGTTGCATGTCCCGTCAGCAGCCCCAGACAGCTGCTGTATGTCCCATCAGCAGCCCCAGACAGCTGCTGCATGTCCCGTCAGCAGCCCCAGACAGCTGTTGCATGTCCCGTCAGCAGCCCCAGACAGCTGTTGCATGTCCCGTCAGCAGCCCCAGACAGCTGTTGCATGTCCCGTCAGCAGCCCCAGACGGCCGCCATTGCCGTCCGCCTCATCAGCAGCTCCGGTCGGCTTCCATTGGCGGCGGGCAGCTTTCCCGCGACGTCGGCACCCGCGGCGCCGCGTATAAGCCCCGCCCATCCCGCTTACGTCACCTGACCCGCGTTGTATTAGCCGGCTGCCAAAGCGGCCGACCAAGTCATTGGCGATCTGCACGTCAACATGCTGATGGAAAGTTGATTCCACAATACCATTTGTGCCCTTCCAGCTGGCATTGGTATTCCAGCTCTCAGGTAGGCGCTTCCTTCTCTGCACGGCCCTGCCATCCCTCTGGGTGGACGTCTTCAGGTCGCAGGGGCCCCTTCCACGCCATTTGTTAGATGTATTTCAATTTTTCCTCTGCTATGTCGCTGCGCCTGCACCTTGAGGTCCCCCTCCGAGCCGGCAAGGGGATGACTGTCCCCTTCACCCCCTCCCTTCGCCACGCCACTGCTCCTGATGGACTAAGCTGATCGTCTTCCCTCAGCTGATTGTCCTCCCTCAGTTGATTGTCCTCCCTCAGCTTGGGCGTATAAACGATTTTAAACTGGCAGAGCCAAAGCCCAATTTGGTTGCAGCTCTTGTCACAACTTGAAGCCCAAAGTTTACTTTGGTCGCAACTTGAATTCAACTCATCATTATCACCTTATTGCGACTTTCAGGACGTTCCTTCAGCTCACAATAGAATATTTCAGAAGTCTGCCGAAGCTCATATCGCTTAAGAGGCCCCTTGGACAGGTTTCATGAGGCTGAGCTATACTTCACGACAACTGGGGCTCGTTTATGCTGATTAAGGCCTCCTTTTCTCACGTAAGGAGTTTCCTTCCAATGACTGGAGGACTCTTATATAGGTGTCAGGCGGCTGACCTACACCTCATGAGTATGGGCTCCCTTACATGGTGGGGCTGATCTCCACCTCATGAGCATGGGCTCCGTCACATAGTGGGGCTGATTTCCACCTCACGAGCTTGGGCTCCGTCACATGGTGGGGCTAACCTACACCTCACGAGTATGGGCTCCGTCACATGGTGGGGCTGATCTCCACCTCATGAGCATGGGCTCCGTCACATGGTGGGGCTGATCTCCACCTCACGAGCATGGGCTCCGTCACATGGTGGGGCTGATCTCCACCTCACGAGCATGTGCTCCGTCACATGGTGGGGCTGATCTCCACCTCACGAGCATGGGCTCCGTCACATGGTGGGGCTGATCTCCACCTCACAAGTATGGGATCCATCACATGGTAAGACTGACCTACACCTCACGTGTATGGGCTCCGTCACATGGTGGGGATGAGGACTGAGGGGCGTGTCCCCCAACATTATGCGAGGGGAAATGTCCCCCAGCGTCGGCGGAAATTTGCGTTTCTTGAGCTACATGTCAGAGCCAGATGGAAAGCTGAGATTATAACATTTGCTATTTGGGGAAGCAGGGTGTTTGTGCCGAAACATGGAAATTTAGACAGTTCATTTGAAGTAACTTCGTCTGGCCACTATATAGTAATAGATTCTTGGCTGTCAAGCATGATATTATGAAACCAAAGATGCCAAGCGTTTCGGTGTCAATATTTCGATCTGTTACCAGATGTGTCGTCTTAATTGCTTGAATATCTGCCACAGGGGTAGAGCAGCATTTCATTATTAACGTCATACATCAAACTTAAGTTTCTGGGAAATACCGATTGTAAAAGAGTGCATTCGATCCTCGTAAATTAATTAACGCATACTTTTGTGCAAGAGCAAATAAACGAGGTCTTAATTGAAAGCAGACCCTTTCAACGATTTTATCCCATCAAGCTGGTTGACCGAAGCCGCCAGTACATCGTATGAGGTTTTGTATGTATTGATGATAAAATTTTGGAAGCATAACCTTTGATTCACTGGAGAACATCCTTACTTTGCAAAACTCGGGGTGCGAAATAGCGGCATTCTTTGTCATTTTTAAAAGTGACTTTGCGATTCGCCAACTTTTAAGTCAGTTAAATTACATTAACGCTTCCCTGTATTCCTTGCATGAGTAAACAGTTTTACTATTTACTGAGTATTTCAACCTCCGTAATGAGCGGCTTGGTAAACAAAGCCTGCTTTTCAGGGCATACATGTCTTACTAAGCTTAGCCTTTAGCTTATCTTCCGTTACAGCAAAGCTGGTGCTAAAATAAACCGTACAATTCCAATTTAAGCTAAGTTCAACACTAACACGAATAACGTTTCTGATGAGCTACATCGCTTCTGCCACCCTAGCAAGCTAGAGAAAGGTGCTATTCAGAACAGTGCTGCGATACGATTAGGTTTTCGTGGCCTGAAGCGTATGAAAATGCGCAACGCACACGGTAGGCGTTACTTAATCGACATATTTAGATGCCTAGTTGTCGATTTGTCGCACTGCTACCACCATGCCACCCATTGTGTGGGTGCTATCACTATGCCACTAGCCATTGTAGGGATGCTACCACCATGCCACTAGCCATTGTGGGGATGCTACCACCATGCCACTAGCCATTGGGCGGCTGTCACGTGGGATGGTCCGTCGTGACTGGGTCTCACATTACCTCCTGCCCATGTATTGCCATCACACAGCGGGCTGTCACGTGGGATGGTCCGTCGTGACTGGGTCTCACATTACCTCCTGCCCATGTATTACCATCACACAGCGGGCTGTCACGTGGGATGGTCCGTCGTGACTGGGTCTCACATTACCTCCTGCCCATGTATTACCATGACACAGCGGGCTGTCGTGATAATTGGCGACACATCATTCTTGTTTCCACGTACCTCTTCGGCCCGTTTGGTGCAAGGTGTTCCCCTTATTCCTTCGTTCAGATGGTCACATGGACTAAAAGGACAGGGAAATTGCCCTGTCTGAAATTGATTTCAGATACAAGCTGCGTTTCAGCATTGAAGTCTGAGTCAAGCTGGTAGGTGCATGGTAGGCAAAAAGCAAATAAATACACGCGCGTATTCCCACGAAATATTTTGAAGCGTAAAAAACTGACGAGCATGGACCCATACTACGGACCCATACTACTTCCCTCCTCTGAAATGCAAGAATGTTTATTAGTCGTAATTCGAATCAAGCCAGTTGTGTCCTGCTCATTTGACATGGTCTGAGTGTGGAACATCTTTCTTTTTGTGTGCGAAGGGTATTACTGAGTAGGCCCTCGTGCTGATGTTGGGAGGAGAATAAAAAAGCACTGTGAAGACAAACACAATAGCGTTTTACATGAATGAAATATACAGTCAACAGTGGCAAATGTATTCTGCAGTGCACAGTGACGTAACGTCTCTACAGTCTCCAGTGTTCGGATAAGCTCTACCATCTATGGTATGCTGTGATGGTGACGGGTACACTGTTCTATCTGCTATGAAAACTAAGGTGTACGGTCTGTGGTGATAGTGAAGGGTATACTAAAATATTCGATGAAGAGAAAGTTCCATGGCCTGCTGTGATTGTGACGGGCACTCTATGATCTGCAGTGAGGGGTAAACTGTACAGTTTGCAGTGATTATGACCGCTAGATTTTACACCCTGCAGTGATAGTGTCAGGTAGACTTTACAATCCACAACATAGGTAGAGTTCCCTATGCTTTTATGGAGGTTCACCCACCTCCCATGGTTTGCCATGTGGAGGTGGCAAATGTAGCATATGTACAATAATTACATATGCTAACTTGGAACCCTCGAGATCCCCTCAAATGTGGCTTCAGATCAACAACTTCACCATGGCTGGGCCCTCACAATAGTTTATTTATCTTCACCCCTGTCCCACAGTAACTGGTAGACTGCAGTTTGCAGTGACATGAAGACTCTACAGTCTGCAGTGGCGGGTAGACTGGCGCCCATCTCACATCTTCACGGCGCCGTACAGCCATGGCCGACTGCGTCCGTCGTTGATGTGCTGTCGAGTGTCGGCCTGTCTGACGAACTGTTCTGACGTAATGTTTCGGTCCAACTGGCTACCAAAAAAAACAACACTGTCGGCCAAACTGTCCGTCGAGTTGTCTGCCAAATTGTCCGCCGCGCTGTCCACTAAGCTGTCCTCCAGGGTGTCCGGTGAGTCGCCCGCTGAGCTATTGGGCAGATTATTCGTGGATCCGGAAATCCACTGAATAAACAGGCCGCTCCATTGCAGTTAGCGGCACTGAGAACTCTGTACCATCAGAGAGGGACGAAGGGCGGAGTGGTAGATCTGTTACGTACGGTGCCAAATTACATACCGAGCAGTACCCAATTCCACGCCGAGCAGCGCCGAGCACCACCACCGAGAGAGGTGGTGTCGCATGTACAGAAGCGATGCGGCTGGTGCTGCGCTAAGCTGCTATGATGTTCGTGTCGTCGGGACTCTAGAAAGCGCCTCAGTGGGAGTGGCGCAACCGCCTTTCCCTTCAGGGTTGTGTGGTGAGAGATACCGTCTCTGTGACCTCCATCAAACTTCAAGAAGGCCATAATTCTGCCAAATGGCTTTGCAAGGTACCTTGGAATGGGCTTGCTCTACTTTTCTGGCTTCCAGTGCCTAGCGCTTGCACGACTGGCTGCATTTGGTTTCCAGGTACAACTTGCAGGCCTGTGTATGTGTGTGGTTTGCTCTCCCTTTGCTGGAATTCTTCTTCAACTACGTTTGTTCGTGCTTTCTTGTCATTTAAATATACGCGGTCAGACCTCGATGATACAATGATCATGTATATTCATGATAATCAATCATCGATCAGGCAAGCCACAAGATCGATGAAGTCGTCCAGGGGCAGGTTGTTCTTTAATGTTTGGACATGGTTACACTCAGCAAAATTTAACTTATTAACACTGAATTCAGCACCTATCAATATTCGGCCATCGTATAATCCTTTACGCACTTTCCCATGTTTCATGTGGGATCAATTCACTGACTGTGAACAATTCCCTCACAATGTAGCTTCGTCAGTATTGGACGGTAGCACCTGGGCAGCCAGACGTGCGCCGGCGCGATCACGGCGCGCCACGAGCCGCCGCAGCGCCACTGCTCGTGACATGCGCCACGAGCTGCCGCAGCGCCACTGCTCGTGACATGCGTCACGAGCTTGCCGCAGCGCCACTGCTCGTGACATGCGTCACGAGCTGCCGCAGCGCCACTGCTCGTGACATGCGCCACGAGCTTCCGCAAGCAGTGGCGACTGCTCGTGAGTCTGACGTGCGTCACGAGCTGCCGCAGCGCCACTGCTCGTGACATGCGCCACGAGCTGCCGCAGTGCCACTGCTCGTGACATGCGCCACGAGCTGCCGCAGCGCCACTGCTCGTGACATGCGCCACGAGCTGCCGCAGCGCCACTGCTCGTGACATGCGTCACGAGCTTGCCGCAGCGCCACTGCTCGTGACATGCGTCACGAGCTTCCGCAAGCAGTGGCGACTGCTCGTGAGTCTGACGTGCGTCACGAGCTGCCGCAGCGCCACTGCTCGTGACATGCGCCACGAGCTTCCGCAAGCAGTGGCGACTGCTCGTGAGTCTGACGTGCGTCACGAGCTGCCGCAGCGCCACTGCTCGTGACATGCGTCACGAGCTTCCGCAAGCAGTGGCGACTGCTCGTGAGTCTGACGTGCGTCACGAGCTGCCGCAGTGCCACTGCTCGTGACATGCGCCACGAGCTGCCGCAGCGCCACTGCTCGTGACATGCGTCACGAGCTTGCCGCAGCGCCACTGCTCGTGACATGCGTCACGAGCTGCCGCAGCGCCACTGCTCGTGACATGCGCCACGAGCTGCCGCAGCGCCACTGCTCGTGACATGCGCCACGAGCCACCGCAGCGCCACTGCTCGTGACATGCGCCACGAGCTGCCGCAGCGCCACTGCTCGTGACGTGCGCCGTCGGCGCCGCCGCAGCCGGCGGCGCTTCTCAGGCCAACGTGGGAAAGGCGGCGAGGCCGGTGGCAACCGCCGGCCGTTCACAGGCGGCCGTCACGATACGCCTGGGGGATGGTGGTCCCGCTCGGTCCCACTGAGGCTAATTGTCCCCGCAGTCCCACTGACGATGGTGGTCCCGGCGGTCCCACTGACGATGGTGGTCCCTGCGGTCCCACTGACGATGGTGGTCCCTGCGGTCCCACTGACGATGGTGGTCCCGGCGGTCCCACTGACGATGGTGGTCCCGGCGGTCCCACTGACGATGGTGGTTCCGGCGGTCCCACTGGGGGTGCTGGTCCCGGCGGTCCCACTGGGGATGCTGGTCCCGGCGGTCCCACTGGGGATGCTGGGCCCGGCGGTCCCACTGGGGCTGCTGGTCCCGGCGGTCCCACTGGGGATGCTGGTCCCGGCGGTCCCACTGGGGATGCTGGTCCCGGCGGTCCCACTGGGAATGCTGGTCCCGGCGGTCCCACTGGGGGATGCTGGTCCCGGCGGTCCCACTGGAGCTGCTGGTCCAGGGCATTTTTTTAGTGAATAATGACTGAGCAAACAAGGACCGAGTGCATACTGACTGAGTGAACAATGAATGAGTGAATGATAATTGAGTGAATAATGATTGAGTGAATAATCACTGAGCGAATAATGAGGCAGTAATATTGGTAGGAGCACCCATACTGAGGAAAAGGCTATCCTTGTCAAGAATAATAGGACAATTGGGGTGGGGGCAGGACAAAATGGCACAACGACTGCGTGGGAAATTCTCGCTCAGGTAGTACGTAAAATAATGTCCTGGATTGCTCCCAAGGAGTTCCGACGGTGGTTCAGGCCGGTCTCACTGAAGCTTCTGGCTCCGCTCAGATTTCTGACTGCCAGATCCACCGGCTGCTGGATCTGCCAGATCCCGCTTAGGCTGTTGTATCTGCCAGATCTCGCCCAGGCTGCTGGATCTGCCAGATCCCGCTCAGGCTGCTGGATGTACCGTATCCCGACCAATCTGCTGGAGCAGCCAGAGCAGCCTGGAGCAGCTGCGCCAGGTCCTGTCAGAGCTGCTAGTTGGTCAGGTGTCACCAGAGCCCACCTGGTCTGTGCAAGCGGTACAGGCGGCCCCACCCGTATGCATTAGCCAGTCCTCTATGGTGATTAACATAGGCGGACTGCATGCAGCGGAAGCGATGCGATCGACAGAAACGTCCTGTCGGCGGCTGATGGTTCCACGGCCCCGTTGAGGCAGCCCTGACCAGTCCAGAGGTCGACAAAAATGTCCACGGAGATCGGTAGCGTTGCTTATCCATACACAGAGAAAGAAAAAAGCGTTATGCGCACCACAGCTGCTGGCTCTTTGATCACTGAAGAAAACAAACGGCTGTTCCACGAAGCACAACACAAACAAGGTAATACGTTTTAGCGCCCTTGACTTGCATTGTCGTTCAAAATCCGACTTTAGATTCGCTATGTTGGTATGAGACCCCGGTCCCAATGTTCTCTGGAGGAAGATAACCGAAATTGAGATGCTGTGGATGACGAGTTCTGACTTATTTCTGCCTCTGGCAGGCTGGCTCTTACTGTCGTTGGATCATTATGTGCTGACAGGCCATGTTCAGAGGCATAGCCAAGGGCGGGACCAGGGCGGGACCCCCCCCTCCCCTGGGAACCAATAATACACTAGATCAACGTTAAATTTTGAGATTTTCACCGCGCAAAACTCGACATTGTCGGCGCGCTTCTCGCGCCGAGGGCGATCTCTCGTTCATCACATTCTTTTCGACCCCTTAAGCAATTTGTGGCTTCGTCTCTGCCACATTGTCCCAGTACTGCCGTTATTGGCCGTGCAGAGAAGCACCACTGCTTGGCATGGCACGAACGACCACTGGGCCGTTCGCGCCATGTTCCTGGCCGGCGGTTGTTGCCGTTGTCGGCGTGTGTTACCGTTGTCGGCAGTCGTTGCCTTTGTTGCCGGCAGTCGTTGCCTTTGTTTCCGGCGGGTGTTGCCGTTGCTGCCGGTGGGTGTTGCCGTTGTTGCCGGCGGGTGTTGCCGTTGCTGGCCGGACAGAGGCGGCAGTGACCGCGGCTGGGCCATCATTACCGGTCGGAACGTCTCGCACCGCGGCGGATGTGGCCGCTGGGAAAGGTGGAGTCGCCGCTCCGGAGCGTGGGATCGCAGGCGCGTTCCCAGGCGGGCCGGTCAGCTGATGTGCGCCAGGTCCGGCGCCGGGTCGAGGAACTCATTCACAGCCGACGGTGGTGACGCGTGCTGCAGTCGGCGGCCACGCGGCGGCGCCGCCGCTTCCGATGCTGGGACGACGGTCGACGGTGCCGGGCGGTGCCGGGCGGGGCCGGGCCGGGCACCGTCGGCCCATACCGGTCCAGCAGGTGCAACAGCAGCAGGTCCGTGGGAAGAGGAGGGGATGGTCCCAGCTGGATGCCGATCACAGGCCGAGAGCGGGGCTCGGTGACGGTGCCACTGGACGGGCGCCGTGTCTGCTGGAATGCGGCGTCCCCATGGCAGCCGGCCGCTCCACCTGTCCTGCAGTCAGCCCAGCTGGTCGGCGGCGCAGGCTGGTGTGTAGTGGTGGCGACGGGCCGCGCCATGGCGATCATCTTCACTCAGTCGGTGAGCGTCGCGCCGGCCGACCGAACGGCGGCAGAACAGCGCTTGACACCATGCAGGACGTCTAGCTGGGGAGCTGTCAGGTGGCTGTGTGTCGTACGCCATGCCGAATGAGTCGCGTAAAAGTTTTGTTGGGTGGGTGTTCTGTGTAGAGTAAAGGTTTGTGTGGCAGACGTTCGGAGAATGCGAACTGAGTTACGCCGTGACAAACTCCCCGTCGAAGCTTCGTGTAGGCCGGTGTTACGAATCGGGTGGATGAAGATTTCGATGGAGTAGAAAACGTTTTGAGATAGAAAGATAACACTCGGAATTGATTACCTGAGGTGCACTTGATGGGCTGTCCGGGGTTTCCAGGATGGGGAAGTCTGCTGAGGACATGCGAACGTATTGCTATAGCGAGCAGACGTCTTAAGGGGCGAATGCTTTGCGATGGCGTGTGGACGTTGCGAGACGACAGGGGACATTCTGGGGCGGCAGGCGGACACGGTAGGGCGAGGTCGGCCGCCATCCGGTAGCTCCCATCCTTGAGAAAGGCCGTGGCCCGGCAGCGTGCCAGAGAGCCACGCGTGCCACGCTCACGTACAGTGTACACTGGGAACAGCCGCGCCGTCGGTCCCCATCGCTGTGAACATTCGTACGCATCGTCCCAGGACCAGCGAAGACGCCGTGGCCAGTGGGCCGCACGCCCCAATACTGACGGGCTCATTGATTCGGGTTCAGTCGCTTCTGTCGGCACTGGTGTTGACACACGTTTTCGGCTCGTGGATTGACACGTGCCTCAGAAGTTCCGTGCGTCCTTACTGACTGGTGGTACTGTTATGCCTCATGGTACTGTCATGTCTCATGATGCCGCATGACATGCCAAGTCGGTGGTTTGGTGCAACGATTACCCCTGCGGGCAACGCGTAGCTACGGCGCGTGAACTAGGAATTGCTCATAGCCCGTTAACAAAAACGGCTGGGAGACAACGATGGGCATATCAGCAGGCAAACTTACATTGGTCAGCTTCATGTGTTTTTGTCGGTGAAAAAATGACGTCCAATTTTCCGACCTTACCGATACAACAAACTAGTCAAATCCTGCACACTGACCTGAATATCCAACATTGTGACATGTTCAACATCCGTCAGACGTTCGCTACTATCTGCTCTGGGTCTGGCAAGTCTCGGTGTATGACGAAATCCTTTGCGGACGACCTAGCACAGCATGAAGACGGCTCCTGTGGCGACACTGCATGACACTATCTTATCGCAGACCCCATATGTTATTTCTCATCGCACGACCGCAGTGATATGGTGTATGGTGGCTTAACAGACCGCATCTACTTCACAACAGACGCCAGCGAATCGAAGGTTACTTTCTATTCCACAAGTAATGGGCGAATCAAAGTATTTGCCTGGGGCACTCGTCTGCTGGGGCGATATTTCCTCGGATGGAGACCATTCACTGCGAAAGTCTCCGGAGAGGCGCCTTCGGCGTGAAAATTCGTTTGGGGAAGGGGAGGGGGGGAGTACACTCAAGCATGCTGCAGGGGCGCATTTTCGCCTCAGGGGTGGAGAGGGGCACATTTGGCTGAAAAATCCGTTGAGTGCGAGGGCGTTGGTGCACTCAGACCTTCCTGGAGGGGCGTATTTCCAGGGAGATGCACATACCCTCCTGTGTATCCGACCCTGACACAAGTCATAGCTCCTCTTCGAAGCTTCTCGTTTCCCTTATTAAGTTTATCAAGCTTTCGCGTTTATTTCCTTTATAAAGCTTGCTGTCGCTGCCGCAGACGTCCGTCTCCATAATTTCCATGGTACGGCGCCTTTGGATCTTATCGGCTACAGCTCCTGTTGGCTACCGAAAACAAGCGAGGTGTCAGAATCTGGGGAAGGGTGGCTGCGGCATCCAGATGATTGCCCACTGTCATTGTTAGATTGCCGAGTAGGGTAAAAATAGCCACCTGGAGAGGCGACAGTAGGGTAAAAATAGCCACCTGGAGAGGCGACAGTAGGGTAAAAATAGCCACCTGGAGAGGCGACAGTAGGGTAAAAATAGCCACCTGGAGAGGCGACAGTAGGGTAAAATAGCCACCTGGAGAGGCGACAGTAGGGTAAAAATAGCCACCTGGAGAGGCGACAGTAGGGTAAAAATAGCCACCTGGAGAGGCGACAGTAAGGTAAAAATAGCCACCTGGAGAGGCGACAGTAGGGTAAAAATAGCCACCTGGAGAGGCGACAGTAGGGTAAAAATAGCCACCTGGATAGGCGACAGAAGCAATTGCAGCAGCAGTCTGAGTCTCAACATGCTCGGACAAATAAGTGTACCATTTGTAAAATACAAGACATGTTAGCAAACAACCACTGCTTCAGCCGTCTCGCTTTGTCTATAATCTAGCATTTGGACTTGATCCTTGCAAATTCAAGAAAAGATCATTAAATGCGATGCAAATTCATGAAAGGCCGAAATCAACCGAAAATTGAAACAACCGTCGCTCATAATTTTAGTCAAATCGGCATTTTAAAACAATTGCCCGACATTCAATGTCAGTTTCTTAGTGTCCGATGCCTTGCTAAATGCAGGCACCAGGATGGTTTGTGTGTAAAATTACCTGTAACCACGTACATACAACGGTCTGCACAGGCATCAGGCGGGGTGGGCCAGCTTCATCCGGTGCCTGACCGGAGGACGCCGTCACCATGGGAACATGACAGATGTCACCACGTAGACTGCGACGCTACCTCTGTCTGGGACCGAGCAGGTGCTCCCTCCCCCTCCCCTGTCAGACGTGCCAGGAGATAGACGAGCCAGTGTATGTTAGCAAAGCCGTACATCAGACTCGAGGATACAGTGTGATCTAGTCTGCCATAGTATCTCGCCGGTGGTTGTAGTCGCCTCTCCCAATGCATCTTCGTGTACTCCAATACCCTAAGTTCACCTGTTTAAGCATGACTGCAGCTCACGCTCTTCTAAGAGCGCAGGAGTTACTTCACAGTTGAGGAGTGTACGCAACTGGCACACTGGTAGCCCTGCTGTCATCTCTCTCCCTGTTGACAGAAAGGCCGTTTGCCGTTTCGTATTTTCAGTTACAAAAGTTGACACCGTGCTTCGCTGTTGCAGGGTGCATACAACTACCAGCAGTACGAAGATAGATCTGAGGAGATGTGGCCCTCCCCCGGCTCTGATGTTCCCTTCTCCACGACGGCGCCCGTGCCCCAGCAGCAGGGCAGCAGCTTCTACTCGCAGGTGGCCGACAGTCATTCGCTGTGTCAACATCACGCAATTAAAAAACACAAACATTTTGCGTTGTTCACCGACTCTGGGATGGCCCAGAGCAATGGTCTGCATCGAAATGCATGGTGCTTAACAAGATTGCAATATTGCATGGAGTGAGTTGACTTCAAATCTTGCTGGTTTGCCGTGAAATTCTATCAGCCACCGACCGCCCCAGACAGTGTTGATCGCGTAGTGTTCCGTCAATGTCATATCACCGACCGCCCCAGACAGTGTTGATCGCGTAGTGTTCCGTCAATGTCATATCACCGACCGCCCCAGACAGTGTTGATCGCGTAGTGTTCCGTCAATGTCAGCCACCGACCGCCCCAGACAGTGTTGATCGCGTAGTGTTCCGTCAATGTCAGCCACCGACCGCCCCAGACAGTGTTGATCGCGTAGTGTTCCGTCAATGTCATATCACCGACCGCCCCAGACAGTGTTGATCGCGTAGTGTTCCGTCAATGTCATATCACCGACCGCCCCAGACAGTGTTGATCGCGTAGTGTTCCGTCAATGTCATATCACCGACCGCCCCAGACAGTGTTGATCGCGTAGTGTTCCGTCAATGTCATATCACCGACCGCCCCAGACAGTGTTGATCGCGTAGTGTTCCGTCAATGTCATATCACCGACCGCCCCAGACAGTGTTGATCGCGTAGTGTTCCGTCAATGTCATATCACCGACCGCCCCAGACAGTGTTGATCGCGTAGTGTTCCGTCAATGTCATATCACCGACCGCCCCAGACAGTGTTGATCGCGTAGTGTTCCGTCAATGTCAGCCACCGACCGCCCCAGACAGTGTTGATCGCGTAGTGTTCCGTCAATGTCAGCCACCGACCGCCCCAGACAGTGTTGATCGCGTAGTGTTCCGTCAATGTCATATCACCGACCGCCCCAGACAGTGTTGATCGCGTAGTGTTCCGTCAATGTCATATCACCGACCGCCCCAGACAGTGTTGATCGCGTAGTGTTCCGTCAATGTCATATCACCGACCGCCCCAGACAGTGTTGATCGCGTAGTGTTCCGTCAATGTCATATCACCGACCGCCCCAGACAGTGTTGATCGCGTAGTGTTCCGTCAATGTCATATCACCGACCGCCCCAGACAGTGTTGATCGCGTAGTGTTCCGTCAATGTCATATCACCGACCGCCCCAGACAGTGTTGATCGCGTAGTGTTCCGTCAATGTCATATCACCGACCGCCCCAGACAGTGTTTATCGCGTAGTGTTCCGTCAATGTCAAATCACCGACTGCCCCAGACAGTGTTTCATCGCGTAGTGTTCCGTCAATGTCATATCACCGACCGCCCCAGACAGTGTTGATCGCGTAGTGTTCCGTCAATGTCATATCACCGACCGCCCCAGACAGTGTTGATCGCGTAGTGTTCCGTCAATGTCATATCGACCTGGTCTCAGCTACCGGAAGTGCTAACCCAGCCTGACCCAACCTAGCGTTGCTTGTCCCAGCTTGACCTTACCCGATACGGCCTGACCAAGACAGATGTGACCTTACCGACCTGGCAAGACTTGCGTGCCTTCATCAAACCGAGCATTTGCTGACATAATCTGACCAGAATGTGTGATCTGTCGTAAAGTGGCGGAAGTCCGGCTGACCAGCCGGCCGGCTTTGCCTTCTGACCTGACCTGACCTGACATGATCTGACCTTACTTGGCACGTGCTCGTTGCCCACCGGTAGACTGACGGAAGCCTGGCCGACCTGGCTGCGGACCTGAACCAGCCTGGGTCAGGCAGCTACATGCCAGGCTACCCTGACAACAACCCAGTGGACTTGAGCTCGCCACGACCTGAGCTGGAGTACCGACGAGACATTTACAAGGCAAACGGGCTCAGCCTCAACGTGCAGGACGGTAAGACGCAGAACATCTCGTTTGACAGGGTGCACACAGAGTGTCATTGTGGTGTCGAAGTAGAGTTTGCACGAAACATGTCCTGGGCATCTGGTACTCGGGGAGCAACGCAGCTTTTCTCTGGCTGGCAGTATGGCGAACGAGGACCGAGCTAACGATGACCTACATTTAACGCCACCTTCGGCGAGGTTTGGCTCTATCTGTTTACGCCTTGGGCTCAGGTGCTGGTTCATAATGGTGACGATGGGAACAACACCATGGGAAGCCATGCTGAGGGATCACGGCCCTGAAGAGACATATGGGACGTAGCCGATTTATATTTTCTTGACCACGAAGGGGGGGCAGCAAACGATCACATCAGTCTTTCTTTCTGCGGACCTCCACTGTTCTTCCTCCTCGGTTAAGAAAATAGTTATAGACACCTCTTACAGAGGAGAGACGTGGCATCCATGTCCGTTTTATTTCGATGGTGCTTGCAAGCAAGTACAAAGAAATAGTCGTCATTATTGGCGTTAGATTGAAAGGTACATCATGGCAGCTATAGGTGCTCTGCACCTGTGTGCGAGGGTCGCAGCGAAGAGCATACAAATTCACGGATACAAATGTGAGAAGCGTATATATTCTCTGAGAATAGCAGACGTTCACATTTTCCATATTCAAATCAGACCACACAAAACGAGCAGTCTCTTCGCGATATGCTGAGAACACCATTCTCAGAAGAGAATGCCAGTGCATTGAGACTTACAAATGTACTCATGTGAAACCACTTTCAAGACTTAGGAAGGAGAATATTGATTGGTCTCAAGTGAAACCAGTCAGACTGAGAATAGCAATTGGTCTCAAGTAAAACAGCTATGCTCACTTCGCGAGTCGCAAATGTACTCGTGTAAAACCACTTCAAAGTCTCAACAAGCAGATCACTCATAGCCAGTTCACTTGGTAATAGCTATCGGTTTCAACATTCGAAGCTATTAATGAAATAAGACTAGTTTCAGGTTTCATTTCAGCAATGCATTCCTCAATTGAAGGTGGTTATTGGCATTACTGTTCCTTGCTGTTCTCATATGAAGCTTATTTCAGGTTTGAATACACGTTTTATTTTGGTCTCGCAGCTAAAACAGGACTAGGCTACAGGCTAAAAGTTGTCTTTTCCCAGTGTCACATGACATACTTTTAATGCACATGAGCTCTTGAGTGCCGCACACCTATCGCCGGCGTCATCTGCCACACATGCCGCTCATCGCTGCCTCAGAGGATAATGCACACTCATCGCCGGCGTCATCTGCCACACATGCCGCTCATCGCTGCCTCAGAGGATAATGCACACTCATCGCCGGCGTCATCTGCCACACATGCCGCTCATCGCTGCCTCAGAGGATAATGCCCTGCCACTTATCGCCGGCGTCATCTGCCACACATGCCGCTCATCGCTGCCTCAGAGGATAATGCCCTGGCGATGGCCAGCGAAGCCATTGAAGAAGAGCTGTAAGGACCTCAACATTCTATTTATTTGACAAATGTATTCTAAAAATGTACCATTGAAACAAGCATGCCTTTGCACCAAATATTATCGTCGAATGCATCTTTGCTACGTCACTCGCGGACAACACTCCTGGACTTGGACGTATGCCTGGGCATACAGGAGCCTTTTCACCTGCCCGATAAAGGAGACACCGGGAGCTCCAAGGATTTACGCCGAAAGCAATCTCAGGTAGAACGCAACATCTTTGTCCGTTGTTTTCCACGCCACGCTCTGGGCCTCCTTTATCCTCAGACAGATATTGTTGGAACAGCCCATGATGTACGAAGAAGAAACCTGCCACAGGTATGGTCTCAACCACCGCCCAACCGTCTTTAACCGTGACGGAACTGTAGGAGAGTCCAAATCGGCAGCTGGCGACAGTTCATCAGGATACGCAGTCTCCTCTGAAACAAACAGCCAGTGCTGTTTTGACCTCATATGTTGATGCAGTATCAACTACATGTGACCTGTTAGGGAAGCTATATGGGAAACGTATTACCACAGGACGTTTGTCAGCTTTTGGTAATCAAGCTCACAACTCTTTTCACAATTCTTTAAGACCAATGGTTACATTGAATCAGGCCCTACTGTAGAGTTCGCATTAAAGATATAAAGTTATAACTTCATCAACAGCAACATGTAATTTGGACATGCGCCCATCAAGTACCTGCTGGGCCTCTGGATACTTTGGAGCAATGCATCCGAATTCGTTCAGTTAGACGTCAAAATGTGAACAATACAAGTTCCTCCGGTAGTTCTTAAAGTTATTCTATCCAGGGCAATCTTTGGTTTTCGGACGATTCTCGTACTTCAATGGATTATGTAGACATGTTTCGAAAAGTCTGTGCTTCGGCTTGTCTTGTCAAGCCTTCGACGAACCAAAATTGTGAATACAACACAAACGATTGAGATGCAAGCCTGACATCATTGAAGGACAATTAAATTATTGCACGCGCCAATTCATTCGGGTCACCTTTGGTTCCAACAATCGACTAAACGGATACAAAAAGGAGCTGGGACTTAATACCTTAAAATTCCACATACTTAGACATACATAGGGGACATCGCAAGCAATTCACTTCAGGCATCATTGAAGGACATCTAAATTCGGGTCGCTCACCTCACTCACGTATCACATTTGAAACAAAGCGATTATTTAGCTTCAGAGTGTGCAAGCCCATTTGCAACCGGAAAATTAACAGTTGCGGCCGGAGTACAGAAAGCAGTCCCGTATCGTCAGTGGTCGGTCGCCAGTCGCCAGTCTGAGTTCGAACTCAGTATAGTGGACGCAGTGAGCTGCAGCCCCTCCCCTTCCCCTTATGGAAATGTGGTGGCCCTCCGGCCGGCAAAAGCACCTCTTCTGAAAGGCTAGGGTGCATCCTCCCCACCCTATGCTCAACAGATTTGTTAGCCACAAACGCATCTCTCAGAGAAAAATGCGCCTCTTTGGGACGAAAAGGTGCCCCTTGAGTATGCTCCAGTGAACCCCTCCCCCACTTAGCACTTTTTCCGCGGAAGGCACCACTCCGAGGAAATGTACCACTTCCCCAACGGTAATTACTGGGTTCGCCCTTGCTAAGTGCAACCTTGCAGGCTTAAAATGCTAATTAAGTCCGTGTTCGGAATTAAACACCCTTGTTTAACAACTGCAGATACACGTGCCGTATTCCGAACACCACTGTTCGGTTCGGGGAACACACGGAAAATCGCCTGTGTTGTTTGCCGAACACCTTTGTAACCCAATGAAGACGGTGCTTAATACATTTGAGCCCAATGAAACATGATTGGACATACTCACAAGGCTTCAATGTAGCTGTTGTTGTACAAGTTATTAGTAACCGCTTAAAAATGCAACTGTTGCAAATGCATTGCAATCACAGATAATTGCATGAATCGCTGGTGCGGCCCAGTATTATCGAATTATTAGCAAATCTGTGGTTTGTGGGCAAACAGAAAGCCTGAAGCTTGTGGGCAAGCAGAAAGCCTGCAGCCTGTAAGTATGCAGAGCCTGCAGCTTGTGAGCAAGCAGAAAGTCTGAAGCTTGTGAGCATGCAGAAAGCCTGCAGTATGTCAGCAGGCAGAAAGCATGCGGCTTGCTGGCATGGAACAAGCTTTCAACTTGTGAACAAATGGAAATCCTTTGGCTTGGGAGCAAGCAGAAAGCCTGCAGCTTATGAGCATGCAGAAAGTCTGCAGCATGTGAGCATGTGGAAAGCCTGCAGTTTGTGAGCATGCAGAAAGCCTGCAGATTGTGAGCATACAGAAAGGCAGCAGCTTGTGAGCATGTCAGAAGCCTGTAGCATATAAGCATGCAGAAAGCTTGCATCTTTGTGAGCATGCAGCAAGCCTGCAGATTGTGAGCATGTGGAAATACTGTGGCCTGTGAGCAATCAGAAAATGTGCAATTGTAAGCATGTGTAAGTCTACAGCATGTGAGCATGTGGAAAGCCTGCAACTTGTGAGCATGTGGAAAACCTGCAGTTTGTGAGCATGTGGAAAGCCTGAAATGTGTGAGCATGCAGAAAGACTGCGATTTGTGAGCATGTGGAAAGCCTACAGTTTGTGAGCATGTGGTAAGCCTGCAGTTTGTGAGCATGCGGAAAGTCTGCGGTTTGTGAGCATGTGGAAAGACTGCAGTTTGTGAGCAATCAGAAAGCCTGAAATTGTGAGCATGCAGAAGTCTGCAGCATGTGAGCATGTGGAAAGCCTGCAGCATGTGAGCATGTTGAAAGCCTGCGGTTTGTGAACATGCGGAAAGCCTGCAGTTTGTGAGCATGTGAAAAGCCTGCAGTTTGTGAGCATGCAGAGTCTGCAGCTTGTGAGCATGCAGAAAGCCTGTGGCTTGTGAGCAAGTGGAATGGAAAACTCAAAACTCAGAAGGCTGCCATTCAAAAATGAAATGTGTTCTTAAAAAATTAAAAGCTTTACACCTCTAAAAGTCAAAAGGTATGTAGCTTCTCGTGACCAGGCCTTAGCTTTGTAAAAATAAATAGGCCTTTATGATTTTACAATAAATTAACACATATTAAGCCTTCTTTCATACTATGCTGATTTGGGAATATGCATAATAATTTCAAGTTCGTCACAAACAAAGTCACGAGAATATAGTTCTGACCTCAGGATTGCTTTACACCTTACCTAGTTCAGTCTTTTCTAGGAACATTTCCCATTCAAACTCGGTCTAGCATGCCTAACACTGAGAGCAAGCTAAAAAATCCTCTGGCTACTTACGTCAATCCATAATACTCGCTATCTCCACACATCAACGAAGGAAGGACGCGCGGTACACGTACAATTAACAAAGGTGGGACGCCTCAACATATGGCTCCAGCATAAACGCACAACTACAGCGAATGTCGCACGCGCGCCAGAAATGTAGAAGCCCGCCTGCAGGGAAGGGCAGACGAAAACTCACACATTACCAATATATTCCATTCATGATCGCTCAGAAATCCACTGCAGTTTGAACTTGCTGACTTCTTACGAGGTATGTACAGTACGGATTCAGGAAAATGAGACACGGAATGGAAGTCATGATACATCTTCGTGTAATGTTTGGCTAGCTGCTCAAGAAGTTGCCTGATATAATAATAAATATATAATATCCAGCAAATGGTCCTTCCAACCATCAGTCCCTAACGTCCCCATTTAACGATTTTTTTCCCCTCCGAAAGCACCTCTCCGAGGAAATGCGCCCCTTCCCTAACGATAATTACTGGATCCGCCCTTGCCAAATGCAACCTTGCGGGCTTAAAATGCGTATTAAGTCCGTGTTCGGAATTCAACATACACTTCACTTGTTTTGATAGGTGCAGATACACGTGCCGTATTCCGAACACCGCTGTTCGGTTCGGGGAACACACGGAAAATCGCTTGTGTTGTTTGCCGAACACTTGTATACCCCAATGAAAACGGTGTTTAATATATTTGAACCCAATAAAACATGATTGCACAAAATCACAAGGCTTCACTGTAACTGTCGTTGCACAAGTTGTTAGTAGCCACTAAAGGCGTGACATTTTGAGCTTTAGAAATTGCCGCCCTGCAGCTAACCATATCTATAATGCAAGGAAGCACGGTAAGCAGCTGCAGACAATTTTGAAAGGAATATCATGCCGTGTAATTCAACTTACCATTGTTCTCCATTATCATCTGCACACTTCGGACTGCAATCACTGTGAAGCTATAGCTGGGTGACTCCAGACAGATTCCACATCAATGGCGGCCGGACGCCGTTTGAGGAAAATGGACGATGAGTCCAGCATCTTGTCTCATAGTAGCTGCGACTCGATAAAACTTGAGACCTGCATTATTCCTCACAATGCCTCGATATAATTACGCATGCATGTTGAGAAACTTACTTGGTCCATGACATAAATCCGCAAAATATAGGTTCTCACTGCCTAAAAACTGCACTCAATCAAAACATTGAGTCCGATAACTATCCTTTCATGCGAAATAACTATCCTGAATGTTCACCTAACGAACATGTTCTCAAACTTTTTCAGTGTTGAATTGACTGCACTCTTCCTGAACAAACGTTGGTAGAATTTCGTAGAACGTACCCAAACTCAGTTTCCGATTGCTGTGTCTGACGTCAGCTCCCTCCGTCCACCGCCCCTTGAGTAGACGGGCCTGAGTAGACACTGACTCATTTGGTGCTTAAGTAGCGGCGGCGCCTTTCACTCAAATGAAAAATGCAGTCGGTTATGAGCACACCGTCCGCCACTGCAATCGCAGCGGTGGTGATTAGCACCGGGTGCGTTGTGGGTCTGTAGGGGCGCCGGCGGCCGCGCCTCGGGCCACTCCCAGCCTCTCGGCCGCCCACAATGACTGGCTGATTACAACTGGCGGCGCGGCCAAATCCGCACAGGAAGGCATGCATCACTGCCTGGAACGGCGCGCTGCGGCCGCCGCGCCCGGCCGGCGCGCGTCGTCACCGAGACGACCCGCCAGAAATGGAAAGTGGTCCACCTCTGACCCGACCGGGTCACGTGCATGACGGCCGCGCGGTTCCCGCGACCCGACCTGACCCGCCCTGAAAACGGCCGTCAACTGGTGGCCCTTGACTGAGTGAGGCGCCGCCGCCGCAGTGGGCGAGGTCATTTGCAATGACGTTTAACGGCGTGGTGGAGAAGCAGCGGCCGATACGGCCCTGGGGCCGGCCACATCCTGTCCGTCGTACCGGCGTCTTCCGGCAGGACGCCGCGTGAGACCCCGAACAACGTGTCGGCTCCTGGCCCGGGTTTGTCGTGTGACGTCACGCCGCCGTCGTAGCAGCCACGCGTTGAGCCAGCGTACAGGTCGGCCGGCCCCCGACAGCAGCGGACGGCTCGTGTGCCGCTCGTGCCGCCCACCGCCGACGCCCTGCGTCTGATTGGTGGAGACTTCTGGACAGGCCCCGCCTCCCAAGAAAGCTGCGCGCCCACGAGAGGTCGAAATCGCCTGAGATGCTGCTCCGTGTGATGCCAGGTTACATGGAGGAGGTGTTCTGGTTATGAGCTCATGATTTGGATTGGTGCATTGGTCACGATCTTCGGAGAGGTGGATCGGAATGATTTCCAGTACTTTCGTAACTACTCAAGTTGAATCCTTGCAATCTTGAGGAGGCTAGCGAGGACAGCGTATCATAACCTCCACAGGTCATAACCTCCACAGTTCAATACATCCACAAATTCAACATACCCACTTCCATGCGCCCGGCCATGTTTTTTTCCAAGGAGGGACAACTTCACTATGGAGTGACAAAACTGGATGCAGGAAGCTGACAATGGGAAAGAGAACAGTTTGGGCTCAAGTAAGGACAATTATCCCCCTCGATTTACTGGACAAATATCTGCTGCCATTATCAAACTGGTTCAGTTCAAGTTCGGTAATCCCTGCTCGGTTAACGTAAAGACCACGACGAAATCATTTCTGGGGTTCAGAAACAATATCGGTGAAACATATTTGGGTACTCGATAAAGGGCATGGCAAAAGAACTGCACACGACACGAATTATGCGGCGAGGGAGTAAATATGTACCGAGTATCATATCCATGCTGTCCTTGTATGATTTCAATTCGGGCTTGGGTTCAGATGAAGCTGAATAGCCGATACTGTTAAGACACCACGAGATCACCGGTGGTAATGTGGCTACCGCTGTCCTCCCAAAGGTTCCCAAAATAACGCTCCGGTAGAAACCTCAATACCATCAACGTAGAACGGGGGGATGGTAGCATCACTCGGCTCTCCACCTTCTCAGAACCTTAACCATCAACCATGTTGGCCCTGCGTGGAAACAACTGACTTAGGCAAGTGTCTCCCCACTTTTCGGGCTCTGTCCAATATCTTGCCTGGTGTTGTGTCCATTCGATCGAGTGGGGTAGGAATCCGAGCGAAGTTTAGTTGCATCAACTGCACTCACTCATCCTTCCACTCCTTCCACTCACTCATCCTTCCACTCCTTTCGCCATAGCGCACTCATCCTTCCCCACCTTACGCCCTAGCCTAGTTTAGTTATCTTTCTCTCGTCACTCATACATCCCCATCTCGCACCCTATCTTACTTACCTTTCGCTCTTCACTATTTTGTCCGCATTGTTTATTTAATCCATAGTCTAGAAATTGTCAGAGCTAACCGAAGAGACCTATATCCGAACACAACCAGTTCAGTTGAAAGCTGTTTTTTTATTTTATGTTCTCACGGACTCTTAATCACAGGTATATGATTAGGGGGCAAGAAGCAGTGGTATCCAACGTTAAGTATCAGCGGTTTCATGTCGGGGTGTTTCCTTGTCAAAACGACAGGGAAATTGTCTTTCACTCCACCCGCCCCAAGCCATAGATCCGACTGTACATGCAGAAACATTCGTAGATATAGATTATGTATATATATATATATACATATACATATACATATACATATACATATACATATACATATACATATACATATACATATACATATACATATACATATACATATACATATACATATACATATACATATACATATACATATACATATACATATACATATACATATACATACACATACACATACACATACACATACACACACACACACACACACACACACACACACACACACACACACACACACACACACAACACACACACACACACACACACACACACACACACACACACAACACACAAAAAATATATATATATATATATATATATATATATATATATATATATATATATATATATATATATATATATATATATATATATATATTAGGGATAGTGGCGCAGCCAAGTGGGGGAGAGTGCTCCACATTAGACCACATCGGAACATTACATGCGAGTCCCATCCCCAGTCATATCGATACCGCTCGAAGGCCTCACTGCCCGGACACATTTGAACCGCGTAAGGGTACAGACTTCAAGTACACCCTCCCCCATCACATCTGCACTTTCAGGCCCCACCTTCGTCACATTGAAATCAGGCACATATAGCTGACAAATGTCCGCCTGCAAACATATTCATGATCGCTTGAAATGCTTCACCTGCCTCCTGCCGAACACATCTGTGCTGTCGTCGACACCGACTCACGTGGGCATGGCAACCACATGGCTCTTCCCAACAGTCAACACATCTGTGCTGCCGTCGACACCGACTCACGTGGGCATGGCAACCACATGGCTCTTCCCAACAGTCAACACATCTGTGCTGTCGTCGACACCGACTCACGTGGGCATGGCAACCACATGGCTCTTCCCAACAGTCAACACATCGCTTCCCAACATCCGACAGCGCTTCCCAACAGTCGACAAAGCGCTTCCCAACAGTCGACAAAGCGCTTCCCAACAGTCGACACAGCGCTTCTCAACAGTCGAAAGCGCTTCCCAACAGACAACAGCGATTCCCAACAGCTGACAGCGCTTCCCAACAGTCGACGGCGCTTCCCAACAGTCGACGGCGCTTCCCAACAGCCGATAGAGCTTCCCAATAGTCGGCAGCATTCCTCCACGGCGAGAGGCGGCGTATCGCATTAACTTTGGTCGGTCAGCTGGCATTAATGCGCGGCGACTTCACACTCTGTCCGTATCTCGGTAGCTTTGTACTTGATTTGCAGAAGGCTGAGATGTACAAGAAGTAAAGGAATGTCTCAAACGCAACAAATCAATATCAGCGGATCCACGTATTGTTCAGGAGCCAGGTTTGCCTGGTCTGTTGGGGAATTTGTGCGGTGGTTGTCAACGCAGGGTAGTAGATTACAGTGCCGTTTACGTTAAGTCAATCTTACCCGAATGGTGGCTGACTGGCCAAGCTCAACAAACAACAATAACAACAACAATGGAATATCGTGCCGCCTCGGGACTGGAAGAGCTTCAGCAAACGAACTGGGAGTGGTGCAATATCTTCCATGAGCAGTGTATACCACGTGCAGCAGAACAGTCTGCAGTACCCGCTGCTGCTCACGGCTTCAGTGTTGTCCTTTCCGGACGCGATTCACGTTTCTGCACACAGCAACTTGAGTTTGAAAACATCCAGATGTACCAGATCAAATTGGGCCCACCGTCATCGGTACGGGGGACATGGGCCCAAATATGTGCAATTTGGCTCCTCCTTTTTTGCATGAAGGAACCTGGAATGAAATCGCGGCGCAGACTTCATTTCACCGACTGCCACACTTATATGTATGTATATGCATACAGTATATATATATATATATATATATATATATATATATATATATATATATATATATATATATATATATATATATATATATATATATATATATATATATATATATAACATATTTAAGCGGAGCTGCTCATTCTATATTGGTATGTTTACAAATTCGGCTCCGCACCTACACCGCACAAAACGCTTGGAGGGAAATTATAAACAAGGCAAAAAAACTTGGAAGCAAAAAAACTGCTTGGAAAACTGCTTTTTTGCTTGGAGGAAAAAAAACATGGAAGTATTTGAATGAAATTATAAACAAGAATGAATTGCAAACAGTTCCCCCAAGGTGCTTTGTTGATAACTCTGGGGCTACCTGTGTAAATGAACAAATACCTGATAAATTCAATACTTTTTTTCAACGATAGGTAGTGAATTGGAAAAAAATATACCTGCAGCACACAATAGCCCATTATATTACCTTACACAGCCTACTCATGCCAGCATTAACAATATTCCTTCTGTTAATGAAGCTCAAATTGAAGAAATTGTTAAGTCTTTGAACCCTGTGGGTGGAGGTATGGATAAAATTAGCACAAAAATTTTGCTTGGAACATATAGAAGTATTTTGCAACATCTAACATATTTCTTCAATCTTTGTCTGAGCACTGCAATATTCCCTGATGCATTAAAATCTGCAGTTATAATTCCTGTATATAAATCAGGGGAAAGTAATAAATTTACTAATTATAGGCCAATCTCTTTGCTACCAATATTTTCGAAGGTGCTGGAAAGATTAATACACATTAGTGTATCATCATTTCTAAATGAAAATAATATCATACACCCACTGCAGTTTGGTTTCAGAAAAAAACATAGCACATACATGCCAATTGCTCTGATGCATAATGAAGTAACTAAAGCCCTTGTAAATAATAAATTAGTTTGTACCCTGTATCTGGATTTGAAAAAGGCCTTTGACACTGTCAGCATCAGCATTTTGTTACAAAAGATTTACTTTATTGGCATTAGGGGAAATATATATAAACTGTTAAACTCATACCTATCAAATAGATCTCAAAGAACCAAGATACATGACATCCTCTCCCAACCATTAAATATCACAATAGGTGTTCCTCAGGGTTCGATTCTTGGACCTCTGCTATTTCTTCTATACATTAATGATCTTTGCAATGTTTCCAATTTACCTAGCTTTTACCTCTTTGCAGACGATACAGCCATAACTATTACAGCTAATGATCATTTTGAGTTACAAACTAAAGTAGATGAGGTAATACCCAAAATAATTGCATGGTTTCATACCAACAGATTATCTATTAATGCTGATAAGACTGGATATCAAATTTTTTCCAGGAAACCATGTGATGACGTTCATGTAAAAATTAATAGTTCTAATATTACAAGGCATAGCTGCATAAAATATTTAGGTGTATTAATCGATGAAGACATGACATGGAAAAGCCATATCAATGCCATTTCTTCAAAAATTAGCAGAAATATTGGTATTATAGGCAAATCTAGGTACTTTCTATCAACTTGTGAATTGCTTCTTCTGTATAATTCTCTAATACTGCCATATCTAAATTACTGTGCTGTTGTCTGGGGAAGTACTTACCACTCTAAGCTTGACAAGATTATTAAGTTGCAGAAGCGTGTTATTAGGATTGTTGACAAGAAACCTTACTTATACCATACAAATGAATTGTTTATCAAGCATAGAGTTCTTAAGTTTCTGGACATAATTGATGAACAATGCATTTACATCATGCTAGGTTTTCTAAATCACTCATTACCAGCACCTCTTTCTGATATGTTTCAACTTCATCAAGAAGGTGGCCTCAGAGTTAGACAACACTTTCAAATACCCTTTTCTGATATCAATTACAGGATGTTTTCATTGCCCTTTATTGCACCAAAAGCCTGGAATAAAATAATCTGCTCTCACTTCCATAGGATTGAAGATGTACCTAGAAGTAAAATCATTTTGAAAAAAACACATCAGGCAATACATTACTAGAAAATATGAACTTGTCCAATGAATGTCGGTGATAAGGTTGTGCTATGCATGGTGATCTTGTTGTCTTATTTGGATATTTTCGTTAAGTATCATGTTTTCTTTCTTTCTTCTTTCTTCATGCTTCGTTTGTCCTTTCTCCTTTCTCCTTAGTGTAGTAATAGTTTAGGAGATGTACGTGCAAGATTAGGGATTTTATATTATTTCCCCATTAACACCTATAGCAGTTTTTTTTTCTGGAGCCCTCGAAGACGTTACTAGCATTGCTAATTGTCTGAGAGGGCTTCAGGAACATCTTTTACTAATATCTGGTGGCAGGATCTGTCCAGCAAGAAACAGGAGCGGGGAGTGGTGTGACCTAACTTGACTTGCTTACCCTGACCTACTTCTCATCCCTGGAATTTAACGTAATTAGGTCGCACGGGTATGGAAGGGCACTCCTGCCTACCTATTAATAGGTAGGGGAATTAAAAAAATCTCCAAAAAAAAAAAATAATAATAATTGATGATGAACATTTTTTAGGGTGGTTTTCTCCAATGAAGTGTGGAAAGGGGTAATGAATATGTACTTAAAAAGTAAATGGCTGTACATTCATAAAGATAGGCTACCCTATTATATCCTAACATAACAGAACAGTGCTTTTGACAGCAGCATATAAAGTTAGCACATGAATGAGATCGACAAGAATGAGACTATTAGGCACCTAGGTTGATTCACGCCTTGATAGAAAGTATTTATACGCTGTGCTGGTAGTGTATTATATCGTGACGAGATGATAGTCGCATACCAATTATCGACAAATGGCGGCAAATGTTTCACTAAAACTGTGTTCGTTATCGCCCTCACTTTCCTACGCTGGCTGATTGATGAAATCATAGTTTCGTGCAGCTGAACAGCCGCTATTTATTACCACATCTGAAGAATTAACCAGCAGGACTTGGACCGCTGTCAGACGTAGCTAAATATGCTTCGTGCTGATAACATTTGACGCCTTGTTCTATTCCCAGGCTGGGTGTCGCAGCACGAGGCGAAGTACAATGGACCTTACCACAGATGTAAGTGTATTCAGTACTCGCATTTTGTTGAGATTACCTGCCGTAGTTGGGAGGAAATCTGACGTTCATCACGACCATTACGACGTCGCTGATTATGGGTTTGAAGTTAAAATTGAAGTGGAAGTGAAACTCCGGGTTAACTTTGCAACCGCCCTGTGAGCTTTATATGTTTTGATCGGTTTTAAAATCGACCAGTAACATCGACCGTGCGTAAAGCTTGCCAGCCGTGGTTCGACTGATGACGAAGCATTGGTGATTGTCTCAGTGACGGGGAAGACTTTTGGCCGATATACCCCAGCCTGAAGTGAAAGCATGTGATTCATCAGTCGATTTTTCCCCGGCAATGGCGAAGCCCTATGCAAGATCAGACCACCCGATCGACAGGCATCTCACCTCACTGTGGCCTCTCACCTGACGCTGCTGACGCTGCTGACGCCGCAGACACGCCGGCTGGCACCTTGACACCTCCGGACCGTGTG
>JAOTOM010003762.1:0-42500 GCA_034440615.1 Ashinkailepas kermadecensis | reverse complement strand
ACACTCCCAATGCCAGGACGTCTGTGCACTGAACAAACGTTGATACACTTTCGGTATAGTGACTGTCTAATGAACCTTCTGACAGTATGACGTTCCGAGTCGGGATGACCGTTCTGCAGGGGACCAACTCGCAGATCATTAGCTGCTCTTCACTCTCGCCGTCTGTCTTGCACGCTGGTATAATCAGAACGACTGGTGACGTGCCCCGACACTCACAGTGGACGAGTCAGAGTCTGAGTCGGAGGAGTTCACCGTGCGTGACGGCTACATCCACTACGGCGCCACCGTGAAGCTAGTGTGTTCAGTCACGGGCATGGCGCTGCCGCGACTTGTCATCCGCAAGGTGGACAAGCAGATGGCGCTGCTGGACGGCGACGATCCCGTCTCGCAGCTGCACAAGGTTGCCTTCTACATGAAGGACACGGAGCGGATGTACCTGTGCCTCAGCCAGGAGCGCATCATCCAGTTTCAGGTCAGCACATGCGAGGCTCACACGAGGCCCGCCTGTTGCAGGGGCCCTGTTAATCAGAATGCTGATTTGTTGTGGGGGCGCTATTTTCACTGCTTAGGCGCTACTTTCTGTTTCGACCCTAAGATATCTAAGTCTCCATGCATATTGTTCGTAATTTGGTGAGTTGGATTATATAATCGCAACTCATATTACATGTCACCGCCACATGTCAAAGTACACGACAATAACCTCTGACCGCACTGCCGCCGTAGTCACCCCAGTGATCTGCGGCAGGTGACAATTACCTCTGACCACACTGCCACCGTACAGTCACCCCAGTGATCTGCGGCAGGTGACAATAACCTCTGACCGCACTGCCACCGTACAGTCACCCCGGTGATCTGCGGCAGGTGACAATAACCTCTGACCGCACTGCCACCGTACAGTCACCCCAGTGATCTCCGGCAGGTGACAATAACCGACCGCACGCCACCAAGTCACCCAGTGATCGGGCAGGTGACCCCCCCCCAGCTCGGTGCAATGGCCGACCGCACTGCCACCGTACAGTCACCCCAGTGATCTGCGGCAGGTGACAATAACCTCTGACCGCACTGCCACCGTACAGTCACCCCGGTGATCTGCGGCAGGTGACAATGGCCTCTGACCGCACTGCCACCGTACAGTCACCCCAGTGATCTCCGGCAGGTGACAATGGCCTCTGACCGCACTGCCACCATACAGTCACCCCAGTGATCTGCGGCAGGTGACAGTGGCCTCTGACCGACGTCACTTACCCATAACCATGCCGACACCGGTAGGCGACACCGTGCCCCAAGGAGACCAACAAGCAGATGATCAACGACGGCGCGTGTTGGACCATCATCTCGACGAGTCGTGCCGAGTACAGCTTCCACGAGGGCATGGGCCCCGTGCGTGCGCCCGTCACACCCGTGCCCAACGTGCACAGTCTGCACGTGAGTAGTCGGTCTCAGTCTTCTGCGACACGACACCGCACAGCTGGTGGTGTGACCAGGTCACACAGACACGACTACAGCTGTGCTTTGAGGACGTTTCTCCTGGTGGCCGCTAGTAGAGTAATCTAAGGATAAACATGTGTCGTTCGGCAGGCTTGTGTGCTGATCGGGTATTAGAATGTTTTCCTGACGGCAAATGTAGCGCACAAATTCCAGGCTGGACATTTTGCAGTTTGGTTCTTTTCGTTATTCAAGAGAGCGTTTCATTTTGACAAGGTATATGTACTTTTGGTGGTATATCCATTACATCTGAACTCGACGTAAAGTTTTGGAACAACTGGGGTGCCTCGATCCCCCTACATGAATGTATTCTGCATGATCGCCAAACCTCACGTAATGCTAACAGCTTAATATGCACAAATAAGTATTTTTAGGATGCGTTGGGCCACGGACTTCAGCAAGTTTTATTTTCAAAAAGAATCGCATGCCTTTCGACAAAAAATCATGAGAAATGCTTGTTATCACCAAACAAAGCTCGCTCGAGTCTTGGTGAGAATGTCCACCGATCATTGTCTCCGAGACGCATGGGCCGCAACTCACAATCCGAATGTTCGTGGGATCAACCTTGAATAATGATACCCATAAATTACTGACATTTTGTCGGCCATGCAACTCGTCTGCAAAGCGTAGCTGTGATATAGCTCAGGTCAGTGCCGGAGCTATTGGTGGGGGAGCAGTGTGGCGACGTCTGGGGTGTTGTCGGATGACATCAGTGTACTGCCTACTCCCCCCCCACGTCCGCCAGTGCTGGGGCTACTGGCGTCGGCGGTGCATGGGGACGTCTGAGTTGTTGTCGGGTGGCACCAGTGTACTGCCGACCCCGGCCAGTGACGAGACTGTTAACGGTAGCGGTGTGTGCCGACGTCTGAGCTGTTGTCGGGTGGCACCAGTATACTGCCGACCCCGGCCAGTGACGAGACTGTTAACGGTAGCGGTGTGTGGAGACTTCTGAGTTGTTGTCGGGTAGCATCAGTGTACTGCCGACCCCGGCCAGTGACGAGACTGTTAACGGTAGCGGTGTGTGCCGACGTCTGAGTTGTTGTCGGGTAGCACCAGTGTGCTGCCGACCCCGGCCAGTGACGAGACTGTTAACGGTAGCGGTGTGTGCCGACGTCTGAGCTGTTGTCGGGTGGCACCAGTATACTGCCGACCCCGGCCAGTGACGAGACTGTTAACGGTAGCGGTGTGTGCCGACGTCTGAGCTGTTGTCGGGTAGCATCAGTGTACTGCCGACCCCGGCCAGTGACGAGACTGTTAACGGTAGCGGTGTGTGCCGACGTCTGAGCTGTTGTCGGGTAGCATCAGTGTACTGCCGACCCCGGCCAGTGACGAGACTGTTAACGGTAGCGGTGTGTGCCGACGTCTGAGCTGTTGTCGGGTAGCATCAGTGTACTGCCGACCCCGGCCAGTGACGAGACTGTTAACGGTAGCGGTGTGTGGAGACTTCTGAGTTGTCAGGTGGCATCAGTGTACTGCCGACCCCGGCCAGTGACGAGACTGTTAACGGTAGCGGTGTGTGGAGACTTCTGAGTTGTTGTCGGGTGACACCAGTGTACTGCCGACCCCGGCCAGTGACGAGACTGTTAACGGTAGCGGTGTGTGCCGACGTCTGAGTTGTTGTCGGGTAGCACCAGTGTGCTGCCGACCCCGGCCAGTGACGAGACTGTTAACGGTAGCGGTGTGTGCCGACGTCTGAGCTGTTGTCGGGTAGCATCAGTGTACTGCCGACCCCGGCCAGTGACGAGACTGTTAACGGTAGCGGTGTGTGAGACTGAGTTGTCAGGTGGCATCAGTGTACTGCCGACCCCCCAGTGACGATAGTTAACGGTAGCGGTGTGTGCCGACGTCTGAGTTGTTGTCGGGTAGCCCAGTGTCCGACCCCGCCAGTGACGAGACTGTTAACGGTAGCGGTGTGTGCCGACGTCTGAGTTGTTGTCGGGTAGCACCAGTGTGCTGCCGACCCCGGCCAGTGACGAGACTGTTAACGGTAGCGGTGTGTGCCGACGTCTGAGCTGTTGTCGGGTGGCACCAGTCGCCGACCCCGGCCAGTACGACTGTTAACGGTGTGGCGACTTGAGCTGTTGTCGGGTAGCATCAGTGTACTGCCGACCCCGGCCAGTGAGAGACTGTTAACATTGTCGGTAGCGGTGTGACCCTGCTGTGTCATCACCGTCCTGTCCGGAGGTTGAGTTATTGGTGACATCAGTCACTGCCGTCACCAGTCAGAGAACGGTACCATTGTCCAGTGTACCCTGCTGTCGTCATCACCGTCCTGTCCGGTGAGTTATTGGTGCGGGAGTTATTGGTGACATCAGTCACTGCCGTCACCAGTCAGAGAGACGGTACCATTGTCCGGTGTACCCTGCTGTGTCATCACCGTCCTGTCCGGGGAGTTATTGGTGCGGGAGTTATTGGTGACATCAGTCACTGCCGTCACCAGTCAGAGAGACGGTACCATTGTCCGGTGTACCCCGCTGTGTCATCACCGTCCTGTCCGGGGAGTTATTGGTGACATCAGTCACTGCCGTCACCAGTCAGAGAGACGGTACCATTGTCCGGTGTACCCCGCTGTGTCATCACCGTCCTGTCCGGGGAGTTATTGGTCGGGAGTTATTGGTGACATCAGTCACTGCCGTCACCAGTCAGAGAGACGGTACCATTGTCCGGTGTACCCCGCTGTGTCATCACCGTCCTGTCCGGGGAGTTATTGGTGCGGGAGTTATTGGTGACATCAGTCACTGCCGTCACCAGTCAGAGAGACGGTACCATTGTCCGGTGTACCCCGCTGTGTCATCACCGCTCTGTCCGTCCATGTGACAGCTGAATGGGGGCGGCGAGGTGGCCATGCTGGAGCTCTCCGGCGATAATTTCGTGCCCAGCCTGCGCGTGTGGTTCGGCGAGGTGGAGGCGGAGACCATGTTCCGGTGCGGCGAGTCCATGCTGTGCGTGGTGCCGGACATCTCAGCATTCCGCGGCAACTGGCAATGGGTGCGACAGCCCACCAACGTGAGTGTCCCCCCCCCCTCCCGTGGAGGTCGGCAACTGGCAGTGGGTGCGACAGCCCACCAACGTGAGTGTCCCCCCCCTCCCGTGGAGGTCGGCAACTGGCAGTGGGTGCGACAGCCCACCAACGTGAGTGTCCCCCCCTCCCTCCCGTGGAGGTCGGCAACTGGCAATGGGTGCGACAGCCCACCAACGTGAGTGTCCCCCCTCCCTCCCGTGGAGGTCGGCAACTGGCAATGGGTGCGACAGCCCACCAACGTGAGTGTCCCCCCTCCCTCCCGTGGAGGTCGGCAACTGGCAATGGGTGCGACAGCCCACCAACGTGAGTGTCCCCACCCCCTCCCTCCCGTGGAGGCAACTGGCAATGGGTGCGACAGCCCACCAACGTGAGTGTCCCCCTCCCTCCCGTGGAGGTCGGCAACTGGCAATGGGTGCGACAGCCCACCAACGTGAGTGTCCCCCCCTCCCTCCCGTGGAGGTCGGCAACTGGCAATGGGTGCGACAGCCCACCAACGTGAGTGTCCCCCCCTCCCTCCCGTGGAGGTCGGCAACTGGCAGTGGGTGCGACAGCCCACCAACGTGAGTGTCCCCCCCCTCCCGTGGAGGTCGGCAACTGGCAATGGGTGCGACAGCCCACCAACGTGAGTGTCCCCCCCCTCCCTCCCGTGGAGGCAACTGGCAATGGGTGCGACAGCCCACCAACGTGAGTGTCCCCCTCCCTCCCGTGGAGGTCGGCAACTGGCAGTGGGTGCGACAGCCCACCAACGTGAGTGTCCCCCCCTCCCTCCCGTGGAGGTCGGCAACTGGCAATGGGTGCGACAGCCCACCAACGTGAGTGTCCCCCCTCCCTCCCGTGGAGGCAACTGGCAATGGGTGCGACAGCCCACCAACGTGAGTGTCCCCCCTCCCTCCCGTGGAGGTCGGCAACTGGCAATGGGTGCGACAGCCCACCAACGTGAGTGTCCCCCCCCCTCCCGTGGAGGGCAACTGGCAATGGGTGCGACAGCCCACCAACGTGAGTGTCCCCCCCCCTCCCTCCCGTGGAGGCAACTGGCAATGGGTGCGACAGCCCACCAACGTGAGTGTCCCCCTCCCTCCCGTGGAGGTCGCAACTGGCAATGGGTGCGACAGCCCACCAACGTGAGTGTCCCCCCCTCCCTCCCGTGGAGGTCGGCAACTGGCAATGGGTGCGACAGCCCACCAACGTGAGTGTCCCCCCCTCCCTCCCGTGGAGGGCAACTGGCAATGGGTGCGACAGCCCACCAACGTGAGTGTCCCCCCTCCCTCCCGTGGAGGTCGCGACGTATTGGGCACAGCTACAGCCGTGTACTGTCTACCCAGCCGTGCCACGATCAAGCGTGTGACCATACTGTCATGTGTGGCCGTACTAAGTCGTGTCTGACGGAGAAACAAGCCGTCCATTAAGGAGGAACAAGTTTACGGCGGAAAGCTATCGGAAAACGAGAACAATGTGGATTCAGGGAGAAGACGCCCTCACACTCTCCCCTAATTACGCTACGCAATAGGAGCCGACGTATGTATTTATTGCCGTAATCTCGCAAAACTAGGATGACTTCTTGTATGAAAAGCTTAAGACAGAAACCACCAATATACCAGGTTTTACCCTGGAAACATATAGGATCCTATATAGGGCCCACAATAGGATCCTACAGTTTGAAATGTATTTGGCAGTTGCGAACGTCAGTGCCTACTAACCTGTGCTCGGTGTGTCTCAAAAAGGTGGCTCGGCTTGTCGTTTACTGCCTACCGACAATCCTTTCATTTTTGTATTGTGTGTTGGACACTGTTTCTGGGTAGCGATCCACTGATCCCGCGGCGATCCACAGCTATCCACACATAACGCAGCTAGGATCAGATAGCGCGTCCCACGTCAGCCTTCGCTTTCCCCGAAGCTATGGTCAGATACCACGTCCCACCACAGCCTCCGCGTGTACTGCAGCTAGGGTCAGCTACCACGGCCCACCACAGCCTCCGTGTGTACTACAGCTATGGTCAGACACCGCGTCCCACAGCAGCCTCCGCGTGTATTGCAGCTAGGGTCAGACGCCACGTCCCACAGCAGCCTCCGCGTGTACTGCAGCTAGGGTCAGATACCACGCCCCACCACAGCCTCCGTGTGTACTACAGCTATGGTCAGACACCGCGTCCCACAGCAGCCTCCGCGTGTATTGCAGATAGGGTCAGATACCACGCCCCACCACAGCCTCCGCGTGTACTGCAGCTAGGGTCAGACACCACGTCCCACAGCAGCCTCCGCGTGTATTGCAGATAGGGTCAGATACCACGCCCCACCACAGCCTCCGCGTGTACTGCAGCTAGGGTCAGACGCCACGTCCCACAGCAATTTCCCCATCTCGTTTGCGCCAGCGTGCAGCGTCCGGCTTAAGGGTGTACCGCAGCAATAGCTCTTGATGAAATGCGACCGCGTGGAGCGATTCGAGCCCTGCATTTCGACAGGAAATACATTGCTTCAGACTGCCTCTCTTCAATTGAGCCATTGGGTCGGCGTGCTGTGTGTCGTATTGCTGGGCTCAGCTGCGGTGCGGCACCTGACCACGTGTGCCGCCGTCCCAGCACTAACTGGCCTTGCGCTCCGCAGGTGCCCGTGTGTCTGGTGCGCAACGACGGCGTCATCTACTCCACCGGCCTGACCTTCACCTACACGCCCGAGCCGGGCCCGCGGCCGCAGCTGGCCGGCGTGGCAGACATCATGCGGCCGCAGCCTGGGTCAGGCCCCGAAGGCGTGCGGCCGCAGCTGAGTACAGCTCCTGAGAGCATGCAATCTCAGCTTAGAGCAGGCCCCGAGGGCATGCGACCGCAACTGGGCTCAGTCCCCGAGGGCCTGCGGTCACAGTTGAGTGTGGGCTCTGAAGGCATGCGGTCACACCTGGGTGTAGGCCCGGAGGGTGTGCGGCCACACCTCCCCGGGGTGGAGGAGGGCATGCGGCAAGGACTGCCGCCGCCTCCGCCGCCGCCGCTGGCCGAGGTGGACAGTTCCCTGGCCTATGACACGCCGGCTATGTGAGGTGCCCGGGCAGCCGAAGGGTCACACCGTGACTCGTAATGTGGTCGGCGGACGGCTGGAGCATGTGGTCAGACCACGCCCTCCACCTGATCAGGCCACGCCCTTCACTCGCCTGGCGAGTGAACCCGGACCAGTTGTGCGCGATCTAGCCACCCGTGACCCCAGTGATACTGGATGGAGCTATTTTAGGCCGAGCAACGCTAGATCCACCGATCGCGGAGCGAGCTACTCAGCATTGAGTGAGCCCCGAGCGAGTGACGCTGCATGGAACGACGCCGGTCGAGCGAGAAGGGCCGACCTCTACGGCGTCGCGTCCCGTGCCCCTGTGATATGTTGTGACTTGTCGCGTAGTCTTGTACCAGATGCACATCCAGGCATGTTTTGTTTAACTGCTGTTGGCGTGGTTGGAATATGAGTCAGTGTCAGTGATGCCCCGGCGCTTGGGCTCCTGCGGGATGTTGAGAGCGGGGTGTGGCGGGTGGCTTAACAGCCGTCAGATCAGTGCCCCGGGGACGCGTGCTTTGTTTGTACAAACGTTACGGTGGACATGTGTTGTGATCTCCACGGTAGAGGCTCGCGGAGGGGGCAGCGGTCGGGAGGGGAGCGAGTGTATCGCGGTGAGAACATGTCAAAGACAGCTAGCAACCAAAGTGCTGAATATAGAGGCGTCCGTTGTTCATCGGCCCTGGCCTTGACGTGCATGTAGCTGTACAGAACGTGCTCGTAGGTGCATTCCATGTCTGGCTCCCTCAGTCACTTGGATTGCCTCTCATAATGTGTTCTCTCACAGACGTGTGCATAGGTAGCGGATGGATGAATGGTTTGCAGGTATTGTGCTGATGCCGTCAGTGTGTGCATAAAACGAAGGAGAGGGTGATCAAGTGCTGCATAGGGACACACATTGTGTACGAGTAGGATGCATAGTACCTGCCTGTTGCAGCGCAACACTTGGTACATCGGCATGCAAATAGTTAGTTGGCGTGAGTGGGCGTTGACAATTTCTTTGTTTTTCGAAAGTGTTGCGTTTGCTTGAAATAATTTGTAGTTTCGGTATTGAATATTATCGAGTATTGACGGTAATGAGTGTTGTTGCAATGGACCATTCTCTTGACTTTCAATCGGTGATAATATTCCGTGATGCAAAATGAATATACGGATCGAAACGCCTTCAATTAAGTATTTAAGCAGTGTTGTGTCAGTTGGTTGCAGCTTTTTCTCATCGATGGAATTAATTAATGTTCATAATTAATTTGGCAGTGGTAAACTTGCACCAGGATCTTGTGGTAAACTTGCACCAGGATCTCGTGGTAAACTTGCACCAGGATCTTGTGGTAAACTTGCACCAGGATCTTATGGTAAACTTGCACCAGGATCTTGTGATTGTCCGGCTGACAGTTTCACCTACCAGCATTTAATAGCAAACGGACATCAAGCTGGAGGGATATAGTTTGTGATTCGATCATTGATATCTACTGCACAGCCTTTGTTGCGAATAGTAACTACATCGACCCACAAGGCACTCGCGAGGGGATATAATTTTCACAAACAAAATGATCCTCGATGATAAATGCACCTTTATAGAGCAGCTGCGCATTGAAGGAAAAGCATGAGGCCCATGACCTTAAGGCTTCCATGAAGTTAAACTTGAAGGATAAACAACAAATGTCTCACGAACCCACTTGCCCTTGGCGTGTTCACCCTTCATGGTCAACCAAGCTAATCGACTCGATTGACTCGAAGCGATAGAGCTTGGCATTACGCTGACTCAACCGTGACGAGTCCCTGTCACACAAATGAAAGAACATATTTGTATTTGGACCTCGGGAGGTGCCATGCATATCATGCATGTGTCGGAGGCCATCTGGGAGATATGGTGTGGGCTTCAGACGAGGCCGTTTGACGGCTGCATGCCACCCTGGTTTCGCGAGGAGGTGCGGGCGGGGGGTGAGTGTGGAGGGCCGTCACTGGATAGGCTCGCACAGATGGCGCTAGCATGAAAATGAAGATGGCGCTAGCGCACATTATGCGTGGCTCATCAGCACTCGTGTGATGCTGTCGAGACATTCAGCAGCGAGGCGGGAGGTGGTGACCTGATGGGGCTCAGCGAGGCGGGAGGTGGTGACCTGATGGGGCTCAGCGAGGCGGGAGGTGGTGACCTGATGGGGCTCAGCGAGGCGGGAGGTGGTGACCTGATGGGGCTCAGCGAGGCGGGAGGTGGTGACCTGATGTGGCTCAGCGAGGCGGGAGGTGGTGACCTGATGGGGCTCAGCGAGGCGGGAGGTGGTGACCTGATGTGGCGCCATTCAATAGTCATGCACACCATAATTGGGGTTCCGCACTTCTCGCACAACACTAAGCACACTCTAAAAAGACTAGAAAATAAAAAAATCACCAACAATGCAGAAGCATACAAACCAACTCTAAGCGCTCCTTATGGGGGTGGGGGGGGGGGGCGCTACAAACTTAGCCCCTTTCACCACAAATTCTAGTTGCACTACCGGGAGAGATGCATTCAGACTGGTGGTTTTTCATCTCTCCCGGGGGGGGGAGAGAAGAGGGGGGGGAACCCACAACCTTTTTATTTCCAGTGGGCAATGCGAAACTGCGTGGATCGCACTGCGTAGGATTGCATAGCTGGTCCTGTGTGGAGATCGATGCCAGATCTCGTGCACCTGATACGTGCGGCGCATGCATTATATATAATGATAGATGGAGCATCGTACGTATGTGGAGCAATAATCCGAACTGTCTGTTGAAGTTCACTGTCCATGGACCCCAGGCATGTGAACTGTGCGTTAGTCCGAAACTCATTGCATTTCCTGAAATACCACTACTGGTGATTGCAGCACCGATACAATTTCCGATCGCCATATCGATATGCACCAGCCGTCAGCACTCAGAACATCATCTGTTCTACATCCGAAAACAGGACTGCGACACAGCCAGCATTACCTCCAATCTTGCTGTCACATAGTAGTTGTGCATGTCGTATATTTGCGATTGCAAGCTTCAGTCACAATTGGTTCATTGTTGGTGTTCGTTACGGTCAATACAAAACATCCTGACACACGCACTCACTAGTCATATGTGAAAGGCAGGCAGCTCTGATGTGACTATGACTCTGCCAATGAGGACTTGATCAAAGGCAACACAGCACAACCATGACTGCATGACCACAGGGCCAAGTAACACAATTCCTATCGCATGAAACCACAATACTTTTTCTCATGATATCGGCGCCGAGGTAAACGGTGGTCCTTTTGACAAAATCCACCCACAGCTACTATTCAGGCCACAGCAGCACAGATGCACCTCTGGGTATTGTCGAATGCAAATGATAACCTAACTAAACACAATGGACATGAGCAGTTTGATGAGTATCACAGTCAGCGGTAGCAGAGTCATGCTCATGTTGTACAGGAACGATAGGACATCACCTCGTCCAGCAACATCCGACCTCAAGGAGCTCCCTCCGAAGACCCTCAGTCAAACCTGACCTCAGACAGCCGGGATGGGCTGGGTCAACATAGCGGACGCAACAGCAGTAGCGCCATCAGGCACGCCAGCACCCATGCTGACACCTGGCGGCAGCTGGCTGAACTGAGTCTTCCAGGTCTCGCTGAAACAAAGCCGATGCGTGGAACAACGGGGCGGTGCAAATTTAGCGGACACATTAATTGGGCCGCTTATCTTGCAGCCAAGCGATACGCCACAAATCCTCTCCACAGTTTCGTGGGAAAGCGCTTAGGGCGTGCTTGAACACACAACTAACGCGGCGCATCTCTGGTGATAATACAAATATATATATATATATATATATATATATATATATATATATATATTTTTTTTAAAAATATATATATATATATATATATATATATATATATATATATATATATATATATATCATGTTGGTTTTCTACGACGCAAGGCAGGCAAAGCGAAAGTAAAATGGTACGGCGATACCTGAAATAACATTCAGAAGAACAATGCACATGTATGGTAAAGGCTACATGAGCACTGGGGTCATGAGCATAGGCGTCGCCATTGAGGAGGCACGGGGTACGTCCCTCAGTTTCGTAGAACGTAGCATTATGTTCATGACACTGTATGAAACAAAAAATTATATATACACTCTCTCATCCTCCCCCAACCAAAATAAGTGGCAACTCCAATGGAAACTAGCCACATCTGTCTGTCTGTCTGTCTGTCTGTCTGTCTGTCTGTCTGTCTGTCTGTCTGTCTGTCTGTCTGTCTGTCTGTCTGTCTGTCTGTCTGTCTGTCTGTCTGTCTGTCTGTCTGTCTGTCTGTCTGTCTGTCTGTCTGTCTGTCTGTCTGTCTGTCTGTCTGTCTGTCTGTCTGTCTGTCTGTCTGTCTGTCTGTCTGTCTGTCTGTCTGTCTCTCTCTCAGTCGCGCTGAGTTTCGCTGAGTTTCGCTCAGCCTCGCTCAGTCTCTACAGTGGGATGAAGAGGTCATCCCACTGGATCGAAATAGCCATGCATGGTCGAAGATATTTCAATACAATAACTGAACCAACCCAACCACCATTCGACAGCCCCCGCAACACCACTGACCTGTGATCGGCTTCCACCGGGTGGTGGCGACCACCTTGGTGCGGCCCGGCCGGGTGGGTCGCCGACGGTTGGGGCCGGGCGGTCGCCGCCGTGATGCGGGCGTGGACGGCGACGGCGACGGCGACGGCGTCGGCCGCGGTGGGCGGGTGACCGGCGGAGACGGCGACCAGGCTGAGTCGCCGCTGGTGTGACAGGCAGCTGCCGGAAGGCGCCTCGGGGTGGTAACGGGCTCCGCGGGGTGGTAACGGGCTCTGCGGGGTGGTAACGGGCTCTGCGGGGTGGTAACGGGCTCTGCGGGGTGGTAACGGGCTCCGGGGTGGTAACGGGCTCCGCGGGGTGGTAACGGGCTCTGCGGGGTGGTAACGGGCTCCGCGGGGTGGTAACGGGCTCTGCGGGGTGGTAACGGGCTCTGCGGGGTGGTAACGGGCTCCGCGGGGTGGTAACGGGCTCCGCGGGGTGGTAATGGGCTCCGCGGGGTGGTAACGGGCTCCGCGGGGTGGTAACGGACTCCATTGTGTGGTAGCATACTCCGCAGGGTGGTAACGAACTCCATGGAATGGTGACGGTCTCCGTGAGGTGGTAACGAACTCCATGGGATGGTAACGGTCTCCGTGAGGTGCTAACAGGCTCCGTGGGTGATAAAGGGCGCAGTGGGTGGTAACGGGCGCAGTGGGTGGTAACGGGCGCAGTGGGTGGTAACGGGCGCAGTGGGTGGTAACGGGCGCAGTGGGTGGTAACGGGCACCGTGGCTGGTAACGGACGCCGTGTGGTGGTAACAAGATCTGTGGGTGGTAACAGGATCAGTGGGGTGGTAACAAGATCCGTGGGATGGTAGCCGGCTCAGTGATGTGGTAACTGGTGCCGTGGGGTGGTAGCGAGCCCAGCTACGACCAGCTCGGCACAGCTTCACCAAGACAGTTCTATTGGCCGCTACACCGACCAGGCAGAGCTGGCCTGGCGGGCCTGGCTGGCATCAGGTGCGACTCCATGGCAACCAGAGGTGGACGTCGCCGCCACTCTCCACCAGAATACATATGAACATTAAATAAATATTCAGCGTAAGTAGTTCCCGAAATAGGCACATCAACTACAATATGTGATGACAAAACATTCTTCAGACACCCACCAGGATAAGAAGCTAAGAAGGACCTTTGTTCTAAATTGTTCTGGGTAAATGTCTTTCGAAGCAAATCTCTTCAGAAATTCTGGTATGATCGGAATTTTCTTAAGCACGGCCCTACGACATTCACATAAGAAACTTTGTTCGATTAGTGTTTGTTGGATGCAAGGCATCATTATACACAGTGTGTACAATTAAAATGACAGTCCTTACAATGGTTCTGAAGTCTGATTAAGCATGTTATATTTCTGGTACAACATTATACATTATAACATTATACGACGCATTAAAAAACGCCAGATTATATTTCCGCACACGTGAAGGGTACACAAGAATACTACCATGAATAGAAAAGCTAACACAAACCAAATTTACCGTAACAATACACTCCACTTGTTCACCACACCAAATGCCAGGACGAATAGTTACTATTTAACTTAAGTCTAAACTCTGGAATGTAAGTTGACTCAGTAAATTTGCGCTCAGGCTGGTCTTTGCATGTTTTAATAAGCTCCAAGGTGAAAGGTATGGTGACAGAAGTTATACTGTTGCTGCCGTGGGCGTCTCTAAAATGATCTCAAATCGGTGTCAAACGTCCTGTTTATTGCATCGCGTAGGTGCTCATTGAAAGGGAACGGGGCGAGATGTGTCGCCAATGTAGTTGACCTGTTGGTCGCTGTCGGTGCAAATATTGCAACTAATCCGGCACACCAGCTCAGATAGGTGACACCTGCCAGCCACTCCGGCTGAACACGAGGAACACCGCCGGGTTCCCGCGGCAAATGGGGGATGGGAGATACCTCACCTAACGTAAACTTGTCATGGTTGTGGTGCTCACCCAAGCGATACGCACGCATACATTTGAAGATTTTATGACTGAGTTGATTTTTACTGTGAGTTTTTCGTTGACGTATGATAGTCAGAAATACATCTATATCTTGAGGTGCTCTGGTTGCGCTCTTCCGTTTTCGATGTTCTTATGGTCTGTTGGTCGGACGGAGAACCTCTAGTATCAGTCGATGTAGAAGATGTGATGGAAATCCGTTCTGTTCGAAAAGTTTATCTAGTGTTGTACATACTATTGGGGTTAGTGATGAAGTATAAAAGTTATGCGTGTGTGTGTGTTTCCAAATACCCAATGAGTCATCGATGTAGTGGCAGAAGACATCAGGCTTGATTGTGGCAATACTTATCGACATTTGCTCAAATCTGTGCATTACAATTATGGCCATAGGTGGCGCTACATTGCTGCCCATTGCAATTCCGAGTCGTTGCTTGTAGTTTTTTTTGGTCAAATCTAAACGTGTTCTTGTCAGTGGCGTCGCCACGAAATTCTTCCAGGGGGGGGGGGGGCAATATTGATAGGGGGCCTCCTGCTCCCGAAAGGGGGCCTCCACTGTTTTAGGGCCTCCTATTGCTTTTTTAGGCTCTTAGTATGGTTCCAGAATGGGGAACATGACTTCATATTGATGTCTTGTTTGTTCTTGGCATGGTGCATCATTTACGCAAAGCGCAATAGCAAGAATCTTTTTTTTTCGCTGAGAACTGAGCCATACCAGGGTATAAATAAGCAAACGTGCATAAATACGTCAGTGCCAAAACAAACCAATATCTGTATGCTTTATCGACGGGAAGAATCTTCCCGCTGGCCTCTAGATTACAGCGGGCTGGTGGGGCTGGTGCTGAGCATATCTTAAAGATATCTCCCATTGATCAACCCATTTCTATGTCCACCAAGTTTAACTGAATATCGCTAGGTTCATCACTACTGTTAGTCATTCCCACCAGCTTGATCTCATAAACAAGCTTAAACGATCATGTCTCAGTCCTAGGACGACAATTTCGCGAAGGTGACAACGAGAAGTGGATTGAATTGGTTTTCTGATCGTCATCTTAGGAATGTATTAATAAAAAAAAAACATTTGGTGCTGGCTGCAAGGCACTTGGCACAAAAGCTAAAGTCATAAATCCTCCGCGAATAAATTCACGGCAAGAACAAGCATTGAACAACGATGCATCAATGGCAATGCAACAATGTAACAATGACAATGCACAAATAATGCAAAACCTTCAAATTCCACGCCGTCACGCCCATGGTTTTCACTGTGCTGTACCGTTTTGTAAATTACGTCGTTGAGAAGGTATTGAAGCTGGGAAGCTCTAATCATACAGGCTGTAATCACAGAAGACAAGTTTGTAGGAAGAAAACACATTTAAAAACTTCATTTCTCCCATTTAATATCTGGCATCGGTGTTGTTTTGTATGCTTGTGAGGGGGAATTTGCCCCCTCAATGTTGGCTTTGCTCCATGTGGGCATGTTTCTGAAAATTATTGGGGGACCAGTGACGTACCTATATTTGCGTCAAGGGGAGGGGGGCAAACGTATTTGGAGGGGTCCACGTACTCAATAAAAAGTCTTCCGATTTCGACCACTATTTTGTCAAAGGGGACCTTTTGATATAAAATAATTAGTGACCAACTAAATTATCCTGTCGAGGGGCCTAATCTACCACTATCGTTTCTGATTCGTCGGATTTCAACCCTAGCCCCCCACCCTGTTCGAATGTATTATTTTGGTATCCCTTGATAAGTGACCTTGCACTGCTGAAATTACACCAGCACACATCACTTTAAAATGTAAAATTTACCAATTTCAGACATTCCAGTTCATAGTGCCCGGTCGCCACGACGCCAACGTTAGCGCACGTGCACACCCATCTTGCGCATTCGGCGCATTCGCCACACTTCGTGCGATGCTACGGATTCTGCTGGGCCTCCTACGCTTTGCTAATTGCTGCCACATGATAAACTTGCGCCTTATCTGACGTGATGAAATGCCTTGTATGGGCGTTCGCTGCGAAAATTCGATTAATGAAATTTGATCATTAGTCCCTACTTCCCATATTTTATGATGAAGAAATGCGGATACCCGCTAAGCTTTGACGCACCTCATATCTTTGATTAAACATGCTTCCAGGTTGGCTACCGAACCGAGGCCCTGCCTGCGTGTACTTCTTTGGACCCGTTTCGTATTTCTTCGTCTACGGATGTGTCTTAGGGTTCCAATCCATTTTTGTTCGAGGCCCAACGCATTTTCGAAACCGCTGCTCGTTTTACGGGTTTGTTGCTTCTTTGTGCACCGATGATTTTTCTTAGTTGTCGGGGCGCTTTCAATGATCTCAATGTATTTATTTAGTGCCCGGTATTTTTGTTCGTTCTGGGACCATGTTGCTTATTGCGACCCCAGCCTCTTTTCAGGCCCTTGTGCGGTCGCATGGGCCCTGTGTGCCTTGAGAGCTTCCGGTATTTTTTTTTGTTTTTTTTTAGAGTTCCCGGTATATTCATTTAGGGCTGCAACGCACGTTTTAGGGCCCTGTCGCTTTTTGCGAGACTGCGCTTTGGAGGGCCAGTTACATTTTCGGTCCCCGTTGTGCTCTTAGGGTCCCGCTGTGTTTATTTGGGGCTTCTGACGCACATTTGTGGGGCCCAGTACAATTTTGGGTCTTCGGTGCGATATTTCTGGGTCTTCGCGCAACTTATCGCGCCAAGGCGCGTGGTTCCGGGGACCCAACGCCAGTTATCTGGGCTCAACGCGATTTTTGTGGACCTCTTCGGAATTTTCTTTAAATTCCGAATCTCGGCCTGATTTTTTCGAGTCCCTGGCGCCATGTTTTTCCATCTCACCTCGATTTTCTTCGAGCTCCGGTATGTTTTTCGATGCCGTACGCGATTTGTCAAGGCATCTGATACGTTCGGTGCTCCAAACCATTTTCCCGACCCGGCCTTTTTTTAAATTCCTGCTTATTTTGGAGGGCTCCGGCTTTCTTTTTCGGATACCGATGCGACTTTGGGGGTCACACGATGCTTATGTGGAGCCCTAGACGCCAATTGTTGGCAGCCCCGACGTGAATTTTTGATGCCCAGACCAAATTTGTAGTACTACCGATGGGAATTGTGGGTCCGAGCGCGATATTTGGTGGGACCGGTTCGAGTTTGCGGGGCGCGTTGTACTTAGCTGTGGCCCCAACGCAATCTTGGCGGTCCCTGTTGCAGATTTTCGGGCCTCAGAGCGAGTTTTCTGGGGCCCGCCGTATTTACTTGGAGCCCCTACGCGAATTCTGGTGGACCGACGCGAATTTGCGTGGCCCCAGCGCGACTTTTGGGGGCCTCGGCTCGATTCTTGGGAGCATATCCCTCTTAGGAGGGAGGGGGCATTTGCCGCTTTGATATGCCACTGCGGCCACAGAGTTTTTTTTTCAGCCGATGGCACAATTCGGAGAATAAAAGCCCTCCGGGTAATTTTTTTCCGGAACTGTTCTTAATTTTCCGGTGCTGGGGTCCATTCGATCGAATCTCGGTGTGAACTTTTGGACATCGAGTTCTATTTTTTTAAAGGTCTTGATGTGATATATTTGATGTGATAGCCTCCTTGACAATCCTGTAGGCCTCCTTTGCAATCCTGGGGGCCTCCTTGATAATCCTGTGGACCTCCTGTGCAATCCTGTGGGCCTCCTTTGCAATCCTGGAGGCCTCCTTGACAATCCTGGGGGCCTCCTTTGCAATCCTGGGGGCCTCCTTTGTAATCCTGGGGGCCTCCTTTGCAATCCTGTGGGCCTCCTTTGCAATCCTGGGGGCCTCCTTTGCAATCCTGGGGGCCTCCTTTGCAATCATGGGGGCCTTCTTTGCAATCATGGGGGCCTCCTTTGCAATCATGGGGGTCTCCTTTGTACTCACGGGAGCCTCCTTTGCAATCCTGGGGGCTTCCTTTGCAATCCTGGAGGCCTCCTTTGCGATCATGGGGTCCTCCTTTGCAATCATGTGGGCCTCCTTTGCAATCCTGGGGGCCTCCTTTGCAATCCTGGGGGGCTCCTTGATAATCCTGTGCAATCCTGTGGGCCTCCTTTGCAATCCTGGAGGCCTCCTTGACAATCCTGTGGGTCTCCTTTGCAATCCTGGGGGCCTCCTTTGTAATCATGTGGCCCTCCTTTGCAATCCTGGGGGCCTCCTTTGCAATCATGAGGGCCTCCTTTGTAATCACGGGAGCCTCCTTTGCAATCCTGGGGGCCTCCTTTGCAACCCTGGAGGCCTCCTTTGCGATCCTGGGGTCTCCTTTGCAATCCTGGGGCCTCCTTTGCAATCCTGGGGGCCTCCTTTGCAATCATGAGAGCCTCCTTTGCAATCCTGGAGTCATTTGCAATCCTTGGGGCCTCCTTTGCAATCCTGGGGTCCTCCTTTGCAATCCTGGGGCCTCATTTGCAATTCTGGGGGCCTACTTTGCAATCCTGGGGGCCTCCTTTGCAATCCTGGGGGCCTCCTTTGCAATCCTGGGGGTCTCATTTGCAATCCTGGGGCCTCCTTCGCAATCCTGGGGGCCTCCTTTGCAATCCTGGAGGCCTCCTTTGCAATCCTGGGTGTCTCCTTTACAATCCTGGGGGCCTCCTTTGTAATCACGGGGGCCTCCTTTGCAATCCTGGGGGCCTCCGTGCCAATTGTTGGCACTCTCTTGATTTCTGGGGCCTGCTATCTTCTCCTAGATGACTCCTTCGAATTAGGGGCCTCCTCTCACGTCTTGGAGGCCTCCTCTCATGTCTCGTCGGCCTCCTTGCTCACTTTTGTCCTGTACATTTCCGGATAGGGGCCTCCTCAAATTTCATGGGGGGGGGCGCGCCCCCCCAGTCTCACGACAGGGGGGGACGACTGCCCCCTCTGCCCCCCCCCCGCGGTGGCGACGCCCTTGGTTCTTGTCTAGACAATGAAGCCAGTCTTTTCACGTCTACCAGTGACAGACCGCACATGTCCACGTCGCTTTGATGATCTGACAGCAATTTTATCACGGATCCAATGCCTTCCGTGAGTGGTATGTTGCCGCACAAATTGATCACGTCAATGCTGAAGACGATGGCGCCTTGAGGTAGCTGGTAGTTGCGGTACTTGTTTAGAAATTGGTCGAAATAATCTTGTGTGCTTCAAATTTGGTTGGTACGTATTTTAACAGCTGGTTCAAAATTATCTCCAACAACCAAGACGATTTTTCTGTTGGTCCGCCATACGCAGACAACGACCATACCTCTCGCCTCAGATATTATTAAAACATGCAAATACCACCCTGAGCACAAAATCACTGAGCTAATGTGCATACGCGAGTTAAGACTTTAGTTAAATAGTAACTATTCGTCCTGGCGATTGGCGAGGTGAACAAGTGGACTGTATTGTCATAGTAAATTTACTTTGTGTTAGCTTTTGCTATTCATGGTAGTGCTGCGGTGTAACCTTTACGTGTGCGGATACATACTCCAGTGTTATTTTTTCAATGCGCGTATAATGTCACAGTGTACTCGATATGCATTGGTCAGTGTTTGAATGCATGTGACCATGGGTTGTACCCGAAATATAATACGCTTGATCAAACCTCCGAATTATTGTATGGACGGTCCTTTAAAAAGTACATACTGTGTATCAGAAACGTTTGTTTAATAACACAATTTCATCTCTGAGCTCCCGGCGAATGATCTCTGTTCTCAGCGCCTCGCCTCTGTGTGAACAGCACCTCACCTATCTGTGTGACCAGGGCCTTATCTCTCTGTTTGACTATCAAGGCATCAATCCTCTGTGACCAGCGCCTCACCTCCCTGTATGACCAGCGCCTCACCTCCCTGTGTGACCATTACCTCACATCTCGGTGTGACCAGCGCCTCACCTCCTTGTGTGACAAGCGCCTCACATCTGTGTGACCAGCGCCTCACCTCCCTGTGTGACCAGCACCTCACCTCCCTGTGTGACCAGCACCTCACCTCCCTGTGTGACCAGCACCTCACCTCCCTGTGTGACCAGCGCCTCACCTCCCTGTGTAACCAGCGCCTCACCTCCCTGTGTGACAAGCGCCTCACATCTGTGTGACCAGCGCCTCACCTCCCTGTGTAACCAGCACCTCACCTCCCTGTGTGACAAACGCCTCACATCTGTGTGACAAGCGCCTCAAATCTGTGTGACCAGTGCCTCACCTCCCTGTGTGACAAGCGCCTCACATCTGTGTGACCAGCGCCTCACCTCCCTGTGTGACAAGCGCCTCACATCTGTGTGACCAGCGCCTCACCTCCCTGTGTGACAAGCGCCCCACATCTGTGTGACAGCGCATCACCTCTCTGTGTGACCAACGTCTCACCTTTCTTTGTGACAGCGCCTCACATCTGTGTGACCAGCGCCTCACCTCCCTGTGTGACCAGCGCCTCACATCTGTGTGACAAGCGCCTCACCTCTCTGTGTGACCAGCATGCCGGCGTGACCAGTGTGGCCGGGCTGACCGGGCTGACCGGGCTGACCGGGCCGACGACAGCGGCCGTCTGTGCCCGCCTCTCCAATCACCACCCGGCCGTCGGCCAGCACGCGGCCCACAAAACACTCGTAGGACAGCACGTCGAGCCGCTGAGTGTAGGTGTACATGACGTCACCTTCTGTCCACGTGCCGAGACAGCGGTACTCGCGCTCTGTGAACAGGTGCAGTCAACATCAGACCACACTCACGGACACCGGCGCCCCTTCAGCAGTGGACACAAACAGCGTCCACCTGACCTTGTGTGAGGTGAACCTATTCATCCAGACAGTGAAGTGAAGTGGGGCACCTTCATATGCTCACCGAATATCGGCGATGTCATACGAAATTAACTGGGAATGCTTTGCTAGGTGAGACTGCTCCGGGCACTGAAGGGGGAGAGGAGGTTCGTACATTCCAAGCAAAAGGCATGGGAACACAATGGGGACGCCATGACACTCACACACGTGCATTTAACAACAGCCGTCTCCCGGACTCGGTAGGCGACGCATGAATATTGAACGCATCGCGACATAGTGGTGTCAGAGAGTAGCAGGTACACGGTCGTTTGTGTCGAAACTAGTCTTCGCAGACCGTGGAGGTGTCATTATTTCTCCACACGAGACAAAGACCAAAAGCATCAACACAACAAAAGCCATGTGACAATGTCGATATGGATGCAGTGACAGGTCACTAATTGTAACACCGTCATTACCAACCAGCAATTGCGGACCGTAATCAGGGGCACTGCCAGGATGCTATAAAAGGGAGGTCAATGTCGCATCCGGCCTCGCGTGACAATCTGGAAGCTGGTAGCGAAAATATTCTGCGAGAGCCAACGGAATGTTAATAGGGTTACAGAGCCCACGCGCCATCCACCCACCCCTTGGGCGCACCCATGGCTGTAACAGTGTCAATGCTGGCAGCCTCGTCAGATATGTGCCGCAGGTCACTCATCAAAACGGCACAGGATCAGCTGCATCAAAGCGCTGGGGGAGGGGAGGGGAGGGGAGGGGAGCCGTGACAGCGGCCGGCCGCAGACCGACCGACCGACCGCGCGCCGCCCCGCCCCGCCCCGGAAGTACGCCACCCGCCGTCAGGAAGGGAGTGTCCGGCCGGCCGGATCTGGGTGCGTGGCGCCGTGCCGACTGACCGCCGACAGGACACCGGCCAGCCAGCTGATGCTGGGATGACAGTCAGCTGAACGCCGAACCATGGGTGGGCAATACAGCGCCAGCAGAGCAGGTGCTGCGGCCGGTGCATCAACTGCTGCAGGAACAAATCGACCAGGCAAAGCGGTGATTGTCCACCCTCATGTCTCAGATTTTGAGCAAAATTGGTGAACAGGGTTACCTTATGCCCTGAATCCACCTGTTAAACTTTTACTTCCATCAGGTCGATGGTTGAGGAGTTATAGCCTCGGGAATTTCTGGAAGGTCACGCTGCAAGGCTATGTTCGGTGGCCGATAACTATGTTAAATATCATTCAAAATATAAATATCCAGACATTTTTGAACTCGCAAAGATTCAAAGAATCCAATTCCGACAATATGTGTTAGATGTGATGAATGATTAAAAAGTTACCTTATAACTTAACGTAACCTCCGGTGACCTCGATGCCCGTGATTTTTTTTGTTGTAAATTGACAGCATGAAAGAACCATGTATTTGCTTGATGTATGCCAAATAAAAATGCCAGCATTTTTGCTACAAATGCTCGTTTGGAGAGCGCAAACTTTACCACGTTTCAAGCTTTTCGAGGATTGAAATTCTAACTCGGCCGGGCTGAGCTGTCGGCGGAGCCCAAGCCGAGAAAGAGCCCCTGGGGACATGGTCCAAACGTATGAAAAGGGTCCTCCGGCTTGCCGGAAAAAGGCCCTGGATCGTCAAAGAGGGCCCCTGAAATGACGGAGGGGGGCCTAGTTACCGGAGAAGATTTGGGACCGTCAGAAAGGCCCTTGGGCTGACGGATGGGGCCCAAGCCATACAAGGAACCCTGGTCTCATGGAGGGAACCCAAGATGGTGAAAAAGATTGTGGGTTCGAGTCTCACCTGTCGCTACTCTTCGCCCGCGACCAATCGGCGTGAGAGATTGGCGACGCTATATGACTCAACGGTCGACGTGTCGTAAAAACCAATAACCAACCAACCAAGATGGTGAAAGAGGGCTTCCGGCCTGACAGCGAGGCCCTGGATCGCTGAGGAGGTCCCCTGCGCCGACGAAGAGGATCCCTAGCCGTTGGAGGACTCAGGCCGTCGGGGAGGGCACAGAGCCGACGTGAATGGCCCCTGGGCCGGTGAGGGCCAGAACAGCACATGGGGTCCATTACATGATGGAGAAGGCTTTTGAAGAGGGGATTACGACCGGACGGAAAGTGTCCTGAACCGGGAAAGAATGTTCCTCAGTCGACGGATGGGGGCCCCGGACGTGCAGAGCCACTGGGTCGGCTTTGGCTCAGGCTGATGGAGAGGGGCTTCAGAGCTGACAGCGGGTCTCAGGCCGATACAGACGCCCAGAGCTTCGGAGACGATCCGGGAAAGAGTGTCCTGAGTCGACGGATGGGGGCCCCGGACGTGCAGAGCCACTGGGTCGGCTTTGGCTCAGGCTGATGGAGAGGGGCTTCAGAGCTGACAGCGGGTCTCAGGCCGATAAAGACGCCCAGAGCTTCGGAGACGATCCGGCCGAAGCGGAGGTTTCCTGGTGATCAGTAAAAGGCTCCTAAGCCCATGGAGGGGACAGGGCTGTTACACAGTAGGGGCGTTTCCAATGGGTGAGGAGATACCCACCCCCTGTCGTGTGTAATGGAACCCTTCAAGCGACCGCCCTGAGGGGCAGAAATATAACCGAGGAAATGTTTAAGCGCATGTAATAGCTTGTGTGGAAGGCGCCCTTGAGACCTGAAGACGTCCACCCTGAGGGCTAGCAAGGGCCATGAGGACAGGGGAGGACCCGACCGAGAGCTGGAGTGCCTATACCGGCTGGAAAGAGCAGTCTCAACCTGAATTGTCCCCTAACCGATAAGGAATAAACAGGGCATGTGAGGGTCTGAGAAGGCTGGGATGCTCTTTGGGTTTGAAAGGGTCCTGGGGGATGAACAGGACACCAGAGAGCTGAAGAGGACTAGTGAGGACTCATCTCAGATCTGAAATGCCCGGAGATGAGAGCTAGACAGGACTGTTGAGAATTGTTATGGGTCCCTACAAGTAGGAGAGGGCCCTGGGTGGTGCAGAGGATCTCGTGAGAGTTAGAGAGGATTGGACTGGGATTCTTTTGATGTTGAGAGCGGCCCCCAATGGATTAATAATATCACCCGAAATGTAAAGAAATAAACTGTTGGCTGGAAATTGGCCAGCAGTTGGCTGGCCTTCCTTTTCTTGTCTCAAATAAATTGTTGTTTTTAAATATGCGCCAAATTGAACTCCCAAAGCCAAAAACATGACGTCAGTCGTAATCCCATAGACCCCTCGTGACGTCACTTTTTGAGGGCAGACAATTTTGGGGGTGATTTTGGGCCCTACTCGTCCAGCGCTTTTCGATGACACCATTTTTTCTTCCCGTGCAGTGCATATTTTGGAGATTAGCATGGGGCATAAAAGGACCCACCGAGACGGGGTATGAGAATCTGACCGAAAAGACTGCGCGGGTGAAGATTACACCGTGCAGCTGGGCTGTCCAGTAGAGGGATGGGCGTGGCCTCATCACGGCCGGTGACAGAAGCAAGCGGCGTTAGGTGGGCCGTCGTCTCTGACGTCACTCACGTAAACACTTGGATCAGCTGCATTTAAACAGCATTGAAGTGAGATTGGACAGCAGCGGTTGCAATTATGTACCACGCAATTCAGTATAAGTACAAGTGCACATTTTCTGTCATATTTATACACAACCACAATATCACTTGCTTAAGTGTCATATCACTTGATTAAGCGTCATATTCCTAGATTCGTCATGCGCGGGCATTAAAGTCAAATACTGGAACTAACTGGTTTATCCATTACCGTCACTGCAGAGTTCAATGGCCCGGCTATTTCGACACCTTTCCTGTGCTGTCGACATGGAATCTACATGTGGTCATTGCCAGGAGCACGGACACCTTGTTTACAGCGCGGTCTGTGACTAACAACGTCCGGAAATACATAGTAGATGCAATTTGCAAACCACTCAATTGGTATGTGCTGACACAGCATGTGCCGTTTATTAGAGGCTCCTGAGGGGCAAAAAATTGGGAAGCGTCACTCTTTTGGGTTCATTGTTCCCATACCATGCCCGCAATCACTGATATTTTTTAATTATAGGGATGCCCCTCCAAATATACCGAAGCTGACGTTGATATTTGGGTATCTCTTCTATACGCTCACCCTGAAGTGAACAGTCGCGGTAATCCGATAGGGGAGTAGCTCAATGCACGAACGTTGCGGCTCCAGACCACACTCTTATTCTACACGTTATTGCATCTTGGAAGTGGGCAGCGTTACCAGCCAAAGATCATAACTCACCAGCGAGATCGGCAAAGACCAGAGGTCGGCAGCGGTAGCAGCGCGCTGGTACCGCTGCCGCTGCCGCACAGCACTGAGGCACCGCTGCAGCGGCGCCTCAGTGCCAGTGGCATGCACCAGATGTCGACTTGATAATTACCTACCTGGGGATATGCACCACTACTGGCAAGTGCATAGGTAACTTCTCAGTCCATGTCATGCATACAATATAATGCAACCTAAAGCAGCAGAAAAGGTCAGGTCCTAGTTTCACTGTAAAGGCTACCGCTGTCCCTCACGAAAATACTCCTTTTTAAAACTCGCCATCACAAGTCCAGTGTCGCGCGCGGAGCATCTGACCTGCTACAATATTTATGTCAGGACATGTTGTGATCCGACTGAATGTCGCCAATGGCTAATGATGGGGATAACATCGGCTCCTTCTGCTGACGTGGCCGTAAAGCTGCAGACCAGTGTGAAAATGCCAAGTAAGAATCTCGCGCTCAGCCTTCGTGGGCTGGGCTGGCTGAAGGCAGTGGTAACTCACTACCATATAATGAAGGCATTGGTTGGCGGCGTGGCTCGGTTTACACACGCACACTCACTGGATACGGCTGGGCTGGACCTGAACACACCACATCCTGCCCAGACGTATAATTATCAGGACCATTCTGGGCAGGGGGTAGCATCAATTTTCATCCACGCCATCGCCATGCTTGCTTTTTTCGCTTCCTCGGTCACATGGGGTAAACGCAATGGGGAGTAGCAAGGTGTTCTACTGTGGGAGGGGAATAGAGAGAACAATGTCCCGGATGAGAAAGTAAATGAAGAGCGTCACAAATGCAAAGTTTGCGCAGCATGGCAAAAGCTGGCTAAGGGAGTGTCACAATCATTTACACACCACAGTGGTAGCGGTGAACTTCGGCATTGGGTGGACACCACCTACATACACTGGAAAAATAATGACTTAAAAGACTTGTTCTGCTCAGTTTTCTAGTGTTTGATCTAACTGCAGAAAATGCTTCCATTTTCAAGTTTTCTACAAGACGCGTAATCGGGCTCGCCTGCCAACTCTCCTTTCTAGATTCAGCTTACTCTGGAAAAGCATGTCATCGGAGTATCATGGCTTATAATTCACTACGACATAAAATAAGAGTAGCACAAAAGAATCGCCGAACTCTCCTTTAAGGTGTAAGCATGAAAGGTGTTACCTGATAAGCCGATTAAAATCCACTTTCTAGTCATATCACTCTTGAAAAAGCATCCTTTTACTGCGAACATGTGTATTTACCTTTATCAAATATTCTGCACGTGGAACCAACGTTATCGTCTGGGAGAACCGCTGTGCTGACGCGCACCAAGCCAAATGCCAACTTCACAGACAAAGATCACTGCCTAAACTAGTCAAACATCCTATCACTGCTTGAACGGGCTTTGAAAGGTACCCTGCCTCTGGAACATTGAAACACTTCTGCATAAAAACATGCAATAAGTCCGCATTAACTGTGGGTACCTTCTGGTTAAACACAGCCAACAGCGCACCCAATGTCAGGAGGATGTCGCTGATGCGACATATTGATTCGATTCATATGGACGCCATGTTGCCGCAAGCCTGCGGTCCGCTGCCGCTTAGTTCAGGTTGCTGTCTCGCCACGTTGTCGTTGTTAACGTCCACCCTCAGGAGGCGAACAAGCGCCGTTGCTCTAGTTTATGTTAACACGACGGACCTTTATTAGACACACATGTCATTTCCAGCTATTACAGCTTATGTATTCCTCCCATAATGAACCGATGGGAGATGATTCGACATAATCTATAAACAAATCTGCTTTTTCCAAGTGCAAGCACATGTTAGCGATGCAAAGCCAACAGAGTCAACGTAGGTTCAACAAAAACCCCACCCCCAGTAGTACGGCGGTAATATGTAATAGCCAATACCAGGGGCTGTCCCTCTTCCCAATCAGGACGGATACACAATTTTTCCCCGATGACACCCCTTGAGGGATATTCGCAGGGGCGTTCCACGGAGACAATAGTGCCCGTCCAGACGAATGCCCCGGTTAATTAATGGATCAGCCCCTACCAATATAGTCTGTGTGACAAGTGCATAAGTTCTCAAATTGTTTACACAACATGCCAAACTGCTGTGGGAAAAGGTATGCCAAATTTCGGCGCGCTATTCTTTCACCATCCGCGGAAAACCTTACGGGGGGGGGGCATATCAACCCCCCCCCACCTCGAGGCGGCGCGGGTTAAGTGACCATCCTGACTATCATATCAGATCAGGTGCACATTCTTTAATAAAAAGCAAAAACTAAAACAAACATAAAAACAGCAAACAACCTATAAAAAAACATGAAAAGCGAGAAAATGGCGCGGAAGCGCGCCGAAATTTGTAGTACATATTCTCACATCAACTTGACATGGTGGGTCGACATTTTGAGGTCAGGTCATCCATGGTTAACGAGCTAGCCAGGGTCAAGTGAAGTGACGTTCGAAAATGTTGAACCAGTCATCACACCTTAACCGGTAGATATTTTAATGCAACTTTCAGCGTTTACTTATCTTTAGAGACGCAACAAAAGGCACGAGAGGAATGTTATATTTTGTGTGTTTTTAATTACTTGTGTTTTGCGTATTTGCCTACTAGGGCTGAAATAGAAGATTATGGCTAAAGTAAGGACTTTGTCTGGGACTAAGTTTACTTAAAACAACGTTTCTTGGTGCGTTCCACCCATTATAAAAATAAATATTCAAAACCAAATCGAAAACTGAAAATTCAGCAACCTATAAAATGTAATTATTATTTGTGGGCGGCCAAACAATTTGGAACCATTTTGCCTTCTTCTGATTCCAAATAACTTTTGTGTGTTCAAATTTTCTCCAAAATAAACTCCCCAGAGCCAAAACCATGACGTCAATCGGGGCCACGTAAACCTCCCGTGACGTCACTTTTTGAAGGGATAAAATCGTGAGGGTGGTTTCTGGCCCTACTCGTCGAGCGCGTCCCGATGGCACCTCTTTCATGTATGTGCGATGCTTAGCTTTGATATTAGAGGGGGCTTATAATACCCCCCCCCCCACCCCGAGACAGGGTGTGAGCATCTAACCGGAATGACTCGGCTGGATAATAAATGTGCCAAAGCTTGTGATCAGAAAATTCGCCAGAAACCTACAAATGAGTTTTCGTCGTGAAATAAAATATTTATGTGGCAGATATACTCGATACGTCAGTGTTCGAGTATTCCCGAGTATTCGAGATACGTTCGTATTTTCGTAATATTCCGTTATATCTGTGCGCAGGAGTTCACAAGCCACATGTCCTCCGTTGCTCATATATCAACGACCAAATCTACCTCACAATCTATGAGCCCACCCACACACATGCGTGATGGAAAACTATTAATATATTATTAAATATTAATATTTGTGGGCAACACACATACATATACCCAGGTTGGGAATCAGGGCTCCGGTCATACCAACATGCATCCAAGAGATGGACAGTGGAGCGGACTGCGTTCGGACGTTCAATATCAAATGTTGAGTTAGTATTTGTAGCTTTTTAATGATTTGTGGTCATTCTTATGCGATCTTAATGGTGAAAATAATGACGGTATTTAATTCTATCAATTGCAAATTCCAGTCAAATCTACCTAACGCATCGCTTTCACGTTAGTTAGTATAATATCAATATCATCTGAAAAGAGGCCGAGTTCGATATCCTCAAAATTCAAGCAAGGAAGACTAAGTGGGCTTTAGCATTTGTATCACTGCACTCGCTCGCAACTCTCGTTCACTCCTGAACAGCTAGTGTAAACACGTAAGGTGAACGCTGCCTGATAAACGTCTGTGGAAGAATACGTGCTAAGTATGGCGATATCTGGCAATCTAAATCAAATCAGGTCCTTTCGGACCTTCACATTTTAGTGATTTGTCATGAACATATGAAGGTGTGATGGCTGTTCGAAAATTTCCTGATGAAGAAACTAATACAACGCATCTGCCTGTAATATTAGCAGGGCACATAACACACCACCCAGAAGTATTTAGGAACGCGACCGTCATTTGCAATCTGCCGCGGTCTCCCACCAACAGCCAGGCTGCAACACCAAGATGTTCAGATGCATGTGTGTGACCATGTCACACCCCTGCAGCCGATCATATTACACCACTGTAACCTCAACCCCGTTACAAGTACCAGTGCCCTACTAGTAAGGGTATGCATGGGGTGAAATAAAGCAGCCGTCATGAGCGATGTAAAAGGGATCTCGATCCATGTCTCGTAGCGTTTCTAAGCTCAAGTATCAGAACAAATGTTGTCGATATGGATTGGGCCCCTCGTCACCAACGTCAAACGAAAACTTTGCAGATGCATATTTGCTATCTGTATTATCACAGACGCACACTTGCTACGTGAACTATCAATCTTGAAGTCGTACTGAGGGTGTGAGACTGCACAACTATCTAGGAAAAGAAGCCGGCACACATGGGCAGGGGAAAAAGCAATGCTGGGAACAAAACCTGTCCACATGCGAGTAAGCGTGGTTTCTTCGAATGAGATAGAAATAACAGTACAGGTAAGTACAGTACAGGGCATCAAATGTGCATCACTCTCTGTTTGGCTGTCCGAATCGCTGATGTCATGGAATTAAGATGGGTCTAATTTGTCGTATAATAAGTGCACTGCATGTGCAATATTTTGCTGCTTCTGTACTATTTTGCGGTTCTATGTAGCTCTTCTAAGAAGTATCCATTTCTGGTGTCTCTCCGTGTTATATGTCCTACATGTCCAATATGGTAAAATACGTATGCGTCGCCACTCCCCAAGTAGTTACGTGCCTGCGAAATAGGCAAAGTAGTCGTTATAATACAAGTTACGGATAATATAAAAGAAGGTTTTGTATCACACATGTAGACAAAAATATATCGGAAAATAAATATTCCACATGAAGATTGGGCATCGGGTAATGGGTCATACATTATGTTGTAGCCCTGGGAAAAGGACGAGGATTTGCAAAAAAGTAATTTTCAAAACTCAACATTTTAACGTCTGCAGCGCGGCGGCCCTGCCAGCGCCGGGGACTTCTGCCATGGGCGGATTCAGGAATTGTCATGGGGCCACTTGAAGGGGCGCCACTGCGAAAGTACTTGGAAGCAGGGGCGGATAGAGGGGTGGCACTGAAGGCATTGCCCCCCATGGAAATTGGCGTCTCTTCGGCCGGGAAAAGGCTCCACTCCGGGAAAGCTCGAGTGCATTCCCATCAAATTTTTTGCCAGAGGTACCCCTTTCAGAATAAAAGACGTCCTTTCTGTGCGCTCGAGTGCATCCCTCGAATTATTCAGCCAGAGGCGCTCCTTGGAAGGAAAAGGCCCCCATTCAGTCTGTTTGAGTGAACCCATCGAATTTTTCAGTCAGAGGCGCACCTTGGAAGGTAAAGGGTCATGTCTCAGCAGATACTGTCCCTATCAAATGGCCGTGGGGGCACAAAAGTAATCCTCAGATCTTCACTGGGACCACCTGCGTCGGTGCCAATACGGAAAACCCGTGCCGACAGCAACCAGTCGCTGAGTGTTCACAATAGCGCATCGGTTTGTGCCGGTGAGTGCATACCCATAAAAACACACCCGTGAGTGCAGGCAAGAACACACCCCCGAGTGCCGATGAGAACACCAGTGAGTGCCGGTACCCACGACTGCCGGCGAAAAGGCATCCGTGAGTGCTGGTGAGAAGGCGTCATGACTGTCGGTGAGAAGGAATCCGTGAGTATTGGTGAAAACACCCATGAGAACAGACGAAACAGAACCAACGGGTGTCGATGAGAACACGCCCGTCAGTGCCGGTGAGAAAGCGCCTGTGGGTGCTGATCAGAAGGTAGCTGAGAGTGCCGATGAACGTCTCCATGGGTTCCGGTGAAATAGCACCTGAGTGCCAATGAAGTGTGCCTGTGAGCGCCAGTGGGGGCACCTGGGCGGTGTGACGGCGTACCTTCATAGTAGGCAAGCGGCGGCGGCGGTTCTGTGGGCGGCTCCGTCGCCCACGTGGGCGTGGTCGTGACGTGGCCGTGATGGCGAGGCGACGAACCACCTCCGACAAACATCGGCCTGCGCGTGGCAGCCGACGGCGGCGGGATCGGCAGACCACCACTGAAGCTTCCCAGCGGCACGCTGCCGCCACCTCGGCGCGAGTAACCCGACCACACTTCGGGGCGTCCGTCGGCGCCGACGAAGCCGCCGCTGCGTGAGGTGTGCGTTCGGCCAGCGAAGCTATCGTCCGTGTTGCGGCCGCCAGCCGGCCCCACCCGCCGGCGCGACCAAGGCCGTCGGTCGTCACGTGGACCACCGGATGTCCACGTGTGCTGTCTGTTCCGACTTCCCCAGGCCGGCCTGTCGCGCGGCGCCGACGGCCACCTGCCGTCCGGCTGGTGGTCACCACTCGTGCTCAGGGCGGGCCGGTCTTCTCCCGGCTTCCGGCCCATATCCTGTCTCCGATCGTGATTTACTCGCCCGTCGGATCCGACTTCGCGATCCGCACCGGGTCTCCAGCCAGAACCAGGTCTTCCATCCCGATCAGTCACTCGGTCCAATCCGCCTCTGGGAATCTGATCTGTTCCCCGGCCCGGCCCGCCTTCCAGATGCTGATCTGTTTTCCAGTCCGATCCACCTGGCCGATCTTGATCCGCACCTGAGCCACTTCCTCCGTCATTATCGGGAAATCGGTCCGGCTTGGTTCCTCGTCTCGAATTCGGCTCTTCGCCACGTTCTATATCTACTTCTTCCTCGGGTTCTTTGTCCCGCGGTTGTCCCCTGGGTCGATCGGCTTCCCCACCCCGCGCAAATCCTCCGTTCCGCTCTCCTTCCGTGTCGCGTTCCCCTTCTCGGCTCCATCCAGATCCCCTGCCTTGCTCCGGATCCGGGTCCGGTTCCGCGTGTTGCTCGTCTCCCCTGTCCCGTGCTGTACCTCGACCCCGCTCAGGTCCCCTGTCTGATCCCAGATCCCGGTCCGCTTCCGTGCTCGCCACGTTGGTCTCCACCCCAAACCGTGTCGGGTATGCCCAGGGGTCGTATGCGTCGCCGGTGGGATCGTCACCGACGAATGCGTCCGTCGTGCTGGCCGTGGCCGTGTTCAGACCCCAGGCGTAGTTGATACGAGTAGTGCGTGGATGCGACACGTGGTATCGAGTATCTTCCCGCTTCCATCTCCTCCGGTCGTTCATAGATGGTTCACGACGTTCCATAGGTGGTCGACGGTGGTCTGTTGGTGGTTCACGGTGGTCTGTAGGTGGTCCATGGCGGCCCAAGGGCGACCTGCGTCTGTCCTCAGATGCACCGACTTCCACCGATTGCCCCGGAGTCGTCCCCCAGTCCACCCCCAGCCTGTGCAGTGGACTTGCCCGCCGGCGGCTCCGATCCCGAGGCACGCCCTCGGACGGTGTACGCCGAGTGCCGTAGGTCTCATACAGCCGTGCATTGGCCAGGTGGCGGTGACGCGCCGGCGACGGGCCGTCCTGCTGGCGGGAGTGTGACGGTGGAGAACCGCTCTGATACCTTGGACGATACGATGACCTGCTGCCCTGAGAGAAGCCATCTGGTGGTGACCTGCCCTTCTGAGAGAAGCCATCTGGTGGGGACCTGCCGTCCTGGGAGCGGCCACCTAGCGGTGATCTGCCGTCTTGGAAGCGGCCATCTAGCGATGACCTGCCGTTCTGGGGACGGCCATCTGGCGGTGACCTGCCGTTCTGGGGACGGCCATCTAGTTGTGACCTGCCGTTCTGGGGACGGCCACCTGGCGGTGACCTGCTGTTCTGGGAGCGGCCACCGGGCCGTAGCCTGCCTTCTTCCATTCGGCCAACTGGCGGTGACCTGCCGTCCTGGGAGCGGCCATCTGGCGATGACCTGCCGTTCTGGGGACGGCCACCTGGCGGTGACCTGCCATCCTGGGAGCGGCCACCTGGCCGTAGCCTGCCTTCTTCCATTCTGCCAACTGGCGGTGACCTGCCGTCCTGGGAGCGGCCATCTGGCGATGACCTGCCGTTCTGGGGACGGCCACCTGGCGGTGACCTGCCATCCTGGGAGCGGCCACCTGGCCGTAGCCTGCCTTCTTCCATTCGGCCAACTGGCGGTGACCTGCCGTCCTGGGAGCGGCCATCTGGCGATGACCTGCCGTTCTGGGGACGGCCACCTGGCGGTGACCTGCCATCCTGGGAGCGGCCACCTGGCCGTAGCCTGCCTTCTTCCATCCGCCCAACTGGCGGTGACCTGCCGTCTAGGAAGCGGCCACCTGGAGGAGACCTGCCTTCTTGCTTGCGGCCACCTGACGGTGACCTATCGAGGTGTTGGCGGATGTCGCCGGGCAAGACGAAGAGTCCGGGCGGACGTGTCGGAGATGGTCCCGCACCCGCGTCAATGGGGATAATGGCGGGACGCGACGAAGAGGGGGTCATACCTGAAAAGGTGTTGTCGTGAGTGCGACGGATGGAAGAAGCAGCTGCGAGCTGGGGCATATATGTGAAGTTGAAACGTCGGCCCCACGTGAAGATTATATATCATGGGAGAGTTATTGTTGACAGCCAGGGACGCAAACAAGGGGTTCCCCTCCCCCTCAACAACAAAAAAAAGGCTAAAGCAAACAAGAAATTTGGAAAGTGCACCACGCCAAACCAGAAATATTAGACGAGCTTCGAGCGCCGGAAGTGGCCTGGTTAACATAATATTTCTGTTTACGGTCGGGCCCCCTTAAGAAAATCCTGGCTGCTCTACTGTCTGGGGTTGCCTGTGTCAGTCATGTTGTTGCGCATGCCCGTTATAGATTGCAAGTTCACAAAGGACGAATGCAATTATTCAGGACGAAAGAAACATATGCATGCGTGCATTGTGGGCGGCACGGTCCACGCGACGTCACTAGTCAGCAGGCGTATGGCACTGTAGTCACCAGTCACGCGACACCAGCCGCGCACGCTACTCGACGACCCTGTCGGCGCCACCCGGCAGTTACGTCCTCGGCTCTTGCCTCCTACCCTCATTCTTACCACGACATTGGCCGTCGATCACCATTCTGATGACAGCAACGAACATCAGCCACACGCCAGCGATAGCCGGCGTTCCCAGCACCGCCGCCGCCGCCGCCACCACCACCACCACCACCCGCGGCACCCACCTTCGTAAATGTGCGACACATTGGCACAGCCGGTGACGGTGTAGAACATGTGTTCGGGCCTGGTACAGTCGGAGGAGAGTTTGGCGCACAGCTGGCCGCCCGTCTCGGGGATGGTGCCCGCGTACCGACCCGTCACAGGACAGGACGCCTCGTGCTCGATCCGCTGCCCTGCAACGCCAGGGCCGGCTCGTGACCTGTCACGTGACTCGCGCCGCGACAGCTGGCCGCCGACATGTCTACACGGGTTCTGGGTGGATCCCGCGCTGGCAGCCCGCCGACATGTCTACACGGGTTCTGGGTGGGTCCCGCGCTGGCAGCCCGCCGACATGTCTACACGGGTTCTGGGTGGATCCCGCGCTGGCAGCCCGCCGACATGTCTACACGGGTTCTGGGTGGATCCCGCGCTGGCAGCCCGCCGACATGTCTACACGGGTTCTGGGTGGGTCCCGCGCTGGCAGCCCGCCGACATGTCTACACGGGTTCTGGGTGGGTCCCGCGCTGGCAGCCCGCCGACATGTCTAAGGTGGGGGGTCCGCGCTGGCACCGACTCTCCGGGTTCTGGGTGGATCCCGCGCTGGCAGCCCGCCGACATGTCTACACGGGTTCTGGGTGGATCCCGCGCTGGCAGCCCGCCGACATGTCTACACGGGTTCTGGGTGGTCCCGCGCTTGGGGCCCGCCGACATGTCTACACGGGTTCTGGGTGGGTCCCGCGCTGGCAGCCCGCCGACATGTCTACACGGGTTCTGGGTGGGTCCCGCGCTGGCAGCCCGCCGACATGTCTACACGGGTTCTGGGTGGGTCCCGCGCTGGCAGCCCGCCGACATGTCTACACGGGTTCTGGGTGGGTCCCGCGCTGGCAGCCCGCCGACATGTCTACACGGGTTCTGGGTGGGTCCCGCGCTGGCAGCCCGCCGACATGTCTACACGGGTTCTGGGTGGGTCCCGCGCTGGCAGCCCGCCGACATGTCTACACGGGTTCTGGGTGGGTCCCGCGCTGGCAGCCCGCCGACATGTCTACACGGGTTCTGGGTGGGTCCCGCGCTGGCAGCCCGCCGACATGTCTACACGGGTTCTGGGTGGGTCCCGCGCTGGCAGCCCGCCGACATGTCTACACGGGTTCTGGGTGGGTCCCGCGCTGGCAGCCCGCCGACATGTCTACACGGGTTCTGGGTGGGTCCCGCGCTGGCAGCCCGCCGACATGTCTACACGGGTTCTGGGTGGGTCCCGCGCTGGCAGCCCGCCGACATGTCTACACGGGTTCTGGGTGGATCCCGCGCTGGCAGCCCGCCGACATGTCTACACGGGTTCTGGGTGGGTCCCGCGCTGGCAGCCCGCCGACATGTCTACACGGGTTCTGGGTGGGTCCCGCGCTGGCAGCCCGCCGACATGTCTACACGGGTTCTGGGTGGGTCCCGCGCTGGCAGCCCGGCCGACATGTCTACACGGGTTCTGGGTGGGTCCCGCGCTGGCAGCCCGCCGACATGTCTACACGGGTTCTGGGTGGGTCCCGCGCTGGCAGCCCGCCGACATGTCTACACGGGTTCTGGGTGGGTCCCGCGCTGGCAGCCCGCCGACATGTCTACACGGGTTCTGGGTGGGTCCCGCGCTGGCAGCCCGCCGACATGTCTACACGGGTTCTGGGTGGGTCCCGCGCTGGCAGCCCGCCGACATGTCTACACGGGTTCTGGGTGGGTCCCGCGCTGGCAGCCCGCCGACATGTCTACACGGGTTCTGGGTGTGGGTCCCGCGCTGGCAGCCCGCCGACATGTCTACACGGGTTCTGGGTGGGTCCCGCGCTGGCAGCCCGCCGACATGTCTACACGGGTTCTGGGTGGGTCCCGCGCTGGCAGCCCGCCGACATGTCTACACGGGTTCTGGGTGGGTCCCGCGCTGGCAGCCCGCCGACATGTCTACACGGGTTCTGGGTGGGTCCCGCGCTGGCAGCCCGCCGACATGTCTACACGGGTTCTGGGTGGGTCCCGCGCTGGCAGCCCGCCGACATGTCTACACGGGTTCTGGGTGGGTCCCGCGCTGGCAGCCCGCCGACATGTCTACACGGGTTCTGGGTGGGTCCCGCGCTGGCAGCCCGCCGACATGTCTACACGGGTTCTGGGTGGGTCCCGCGCTGGCAGCCCGCCGACATGTCTACACGGGTTCTGGGTGGGTCCCGCGCTGGCAGCCCGCCGACATGTCTACACGGGTTCTGGGTGGGTCCCGCGCTGGCAGCCCGCCGACATGTCTACACGGGTTCTGGGTGGGTCCCGCGCTGGCAGCCCGCCGACATGTCTACACGGGTTCTGGGTGGGTCCCGCGCTGGCAGCCCGCCGACATGTCTACACGGGTTCTGGGTGGGTCCCGCGCTGGCAGCCCGCCGACATGTCTACACGGGTTCTGGGTGGGTCCCGCGCTGGCAGCCCGCCGACATGTCTACACGGGTTCTGGGTGGGTCCCGCGCTGGCAGCCCGCCGACATGTCTACACGGGTTCTGGGTGGGTCCCGCGCTGGCAGCCCGCCGACATGTCTACACGGGTTCTGGGTGGGTCCCGCGCTGGCAGCCCGCCGACATGTCTACACGGGTTCTGGGTGGGTCCCGCGCTGGCAGCCCGCCGACATGTCTACACGGGTTCTGGGTGGGTCCCGCGCTGGCAGCCCGCCGACATGTCTACACGGGTTCTGGGTGGGTCCCGCGCTGGCAGCCCGCCGACATGTCTACACGGGTTCTGGGTGGGTCCCGCGCTGGCAGCCCGCCGACATGTCTACACGGGTTCTGGGTGGGTCCCGCGCTGGCAGCCCGCCGACATGTCTACACGGGTTCTGGGTGGGTCCCGCGCTGGCAGCCCGCCGACATGTCTACACGGGTTCTGGGTGGGTCCCGCGCTGGCAGCCCGCCGACATGTCTACACGGGTTCTGGGTGGGTCCCGCGCTGGCAGCCCGCCGACATGTCTACACGGGTTCTGGGTGGATCCCGCGCTGGCAGCCCGCCGACATGTCTACACGGGTTCTGGGTGGATCCCGCGCTGGCAGCCCGCCGACATGTCTACACGGGTTCTGGGTGGGTCCCGCGCTGGCAGCCCGCCGACATGTCTACACGGGTTCTGGGTGGTCCCGCCCCGACATGTCACACGGGTTCTGGGTGGGTCCCGCGCTGGCAGCCCGCCGACATGTCTACACGGGTTCTGGGTGGGTCCCGCGCTGGCCGCCCATGTCTACATTTTTGTGTCCGCGCTGGCAGCCCGCCGACATGTCTACACGGGTTCTGGGTGGGTCCCGCGGCGCCGCTCGGGTGGGTGGGTCCCGCGCTGGCAGCCCGCCGACATGTCTACACGGGTTCTGGGTGGGTCCCGCCTGGCAGCCCGCCGACATGTCTACACGGGTTCTGGGTGGGTCCCGCGCTGGCAGCCCGCCGACATGTCTACACGGGTTCTGGGTGGGTCCCGCGCTGGCAGCCCGCCGACATGTCTACACGGGTTCTGGGTGGGTCCCGCGCTGGCAGCCCGCCGACATGTCTACACGGGTTCTGGGTGGGTCCCGCGCTGGCAGCCCGGCCGCGTGAGAAGCGAGGGCGCTGTGCCCATGGCAATCTGCGGAGGTCGCGACCTCGGGATGGGCGCGAGATGAGAAGAGGCCACGGCCACCTCGGTGCTGCATTGTTTGTAACAATAGCCAGGCAACTGTGACACATGACAGTTCGCCTCGCGTGCCGATGTCCATGTGGTCGCAGACGGACGTCAGCCGGACGTCAGCCCAGCTCAACCACCACTGGTCGACAGAACAGACGCGCTCAGTGGGCTCAGAGGATGGTCACGACCACCCGATGCTCGAGCATGGAGTATCGGATCAGGGTACATTCTGGTAATTCACGACCGCCCACAGACGGAGTCAATGTACGCGTACACGCACACGCATACACACACTCATTCGCACACCAACACGTGAAAAACGCTTAGAACATTTTTTTACCCAAAAACTGCGGTATGTGCGCACATAGCAAAGGAGGAAGGAAGCCGTTCCATATATATACCTCTCAGGGATCTATTTCCCCCTCGATATTAACGTTTTCCCTTTAACGGCTTACAACTTTAACATTTAACATGGGACCGTATGAATGTACATCCATGCATGGTAGTTTTAAACCTGCATATGCATTACCGTTTCTACCGGTTTTATAAAGGGTCGCTGTGGTATCTAAGCCAACCCTGGGTGAACTGCAATCCTTCTAGGTAATCCCAGCTATTACACTTTAAAAAATCATACTTAATATGCACGACTGCCAGATTGACGAATTACCTAGCATTTGCGCACCGGCAGATGTTCCTCACCAACGCTACATTCACTGGGGCGCCTTCACTGAATCTGATCTTCCTCGATGAAATATAGCAACTGCTTTGACATGAAGGGCGAGCGTCCCACGCAGAGCGGTAAGAGGAACTGGTGGCGGGATGCAACACCTTCCGAAAAAATGGCGTACAGGAAGACATAAGTCATAAGTAGTTCTTTTAGTTACAACTAGCAGTAAATGTCGAAGGCAAGAGAATGGGCACTCACGTCCTTGAGTGATCCAGGCTGTATCCAAGAACCGATGTGGATGGCACAAGCTATTCGAGATCCGCAAACTTGGTACTTGACCTGAAACAGTAGATCGGTGTGTTGCGTTAACTTCAGCGCGTTTGGACTGTGTTTGCAGTGGAAGCGTTGACTGGGGTCTTCATCAATAACGTGATTCGCGGCAAACAATGACGTCTTTAGTAGCGTCCCCGATAGCATCTGTGGCCAGGGTTTGAACAAAAGGCTGTCTGTGTTTTTGGCATCCAGAACACTATCCTCTCCAGACAATTATCCTTTCATTTCTCCCATTTCGAGGTTGAATAATGCCGATTGTTAATTAATTGATCTGCGATGTAGTGCGCGAGATCCACTGGAAAGTGTAAACTGAGGTTCTGGTGTCACAGGTTTGACGAGAAGCATCCTCTCTGTATTCGATTATGCCAAACATCTTCCTCTTCACATTCAGAATTATGAAGCACAAATCCAACCCGTATGTGGCGACATTCCGGCAAACACCACTGAGCGACATCACTACAGGCCCATCTGGCATCCCCGAGCCACGACCGTGCATAGCAGCAAGGTCAGAGGCTGATCAGCAACAAAAGGCTCACGAGCCACGACCGTGCAGAGCGGCAAGGTCAGAGGCTGATCAGCAACAAAGGGCTCCCGAGCCACGACCGTGCAGAGCAGCAAGGTCAGAGGCTGATCAGCAACAAAAGGCTCACGAGCCACGACCGTGCGAGCAGCAAGGTCAGAGGCTGATCAGCAACAAAAGGCTCCCGAGCCACGACCGTGCGAGCAGCAAGGTCAGAGGCTGATCAGCAGTAAGAGGCTGATCAGCAGCAAAATGCTCACGAGCCACGACCGTGCAGAGCAGCAAGGTCAGAGACTGATCAGCAACAAAAGGCTCCCGAGCCACGACCGTGCATAGCAGAAAGGTCAGAGGCTGATCAACAACAGAATGCCAAAACATGTGTGGGAAGAAAACAATTGTGGTCCCTTACTGAACACCAAAACATATAATAGGCATTTGGAAACACTAGACTGATGTAAATGCACTTGTGCTCCATGTATCTTTCATCATTAAACCGTTGCTCTAAGATTGGAATAGAGTTGGACAGTGGCAATTATGTGGCCAGACAAACGATTGTGAGGTGCAATTTCTTCCATGGAATTGTGCAATTCCCCTCTTCTTTAATCAGCAGTGAACAGCGCTGAGCCGACTGTATGCCGGCCAGCGGAGCAGAACTATGTGCCGGCCGGCCGGGCTCGACTGTTCCGTGTTCACTGGCCAGCGGGGCTCGACTGTTCCCTCTTCACTGGCCGGCGGGGCTCGACTGTTCCGTGTTCACTGGCCGGCGGGGCTCGACTGTTCAGTGTTCACCGGCCGGCGGGGCTCGACTGTTCCGTATTCACTGGCCGGCGGGGCTCGACTGTTCCGTGTTCACTGGCCGGCGGGGCTCGACTGTTCCCTATTCACTGGCCGGCGGGGCTCGACTGTTCCGTGTTCACCGGCCGGCGGGGCTCGACTGTTCCCTATTCACTGGCCGGCGGGGCTCGACTGTTCCGTGTTCACTGGCCGGCGGGGCTCGACTGTTCCCTATTCACTGGCCGGCGGGGCTCGACTGTTCCGTGTTCACTGGCCGGCGGGGCTCGACTGTTCCCTATTCACTGGCCGGCGGGGCTCGACTGTGTTCCCTATTCACTGACCAGCGGGGCTCGACTGTTCCGTGTTCACTGGCCGGCGGGGCTCGACTGTTCCCTATTCACTGGCCGGCGGGGCTCGACTGTTCCGTGTTCACCGGCCGGCGGGGCTCGACTGTTCCGTGTTCACCGGCCGGCGGGGCTCGACTGTTCCCTATTCACTGGCCGGCGGGGCTCGACTGTTCCGTGTTCACTGGCCGGCGGGGCTCGACTGTTCCCTATTCACTGGCCGGCGGGGCTCGACTGCTCCGTGTTCACTGGCCGGCGGGGCTCGACTGTTCCCTATTCACTGGCCGGCGGGGCTCGACTGTTCCCTATTCACTGGCCGGCGGGGCTCGACTGTTCCGTGTTCACTGGCCGGCGGGGCTCGACTGTTCCCTATTCACTGGCCGGCGGGGCTCGACTGTTCCGTGTTCACCGGCCGGCCGGCGCGAGCGGTGACGAGCCATACCTCAGCCAGCAGTGTCCGCCTGTATAGCCGGGTCGGGGTGCGGTACTGACCCCGGTGCGCCGCCGGCTGACTTGACCGAGAGATCACAGCAGACGACCGTCGGCGCGCACAACAGGCCATTACGTCGGCAGGATGAGCGGGTGCCGTACGCTGACGTGACTGATATGGTGTACACACGCGAACAGCCGCCACGCCGTCAGCAATGGTACTGGCCGGCCGTCAAAATCGCATCCACTACGTAGTTAGCATTCTCGGTGTGCGCGGAAGTGCGCGGGAGCGTGACCTCAGGTGAGTCGTATATGACGATGGCGGTGGGGGTTCGTGCAGGTTCGCACAACCAGAGGCGTGCCTTCCCGGCAGCGTATCGCGCCGACAATGAACTAGAAGAGATGGCCGTACAGTCACAGGTCCGGTCCAGACACAAGCGTGCCTTCTCAGCAGCCTAACGCGGCCGTGTTGCTACTGATACTGAGCTAGAGAAGATGACCGCAACAAAAAATGCCGGAGAGCAAAAGCCGAACGATATTTTGAAGTTTCGTATACATTTCGCAGAAAATACAGGCCGATACGTTGCTTGAACGCCCAGCTCATTTATCCATTCGAACCCACACGGAACTAACAACAATTGAATCCTTGATCCTTAAGCGATGCATTCGCTTCATTGGTTAGTAATTATGCAGCGCAAGAAAACAACGCTACCTTGTTGCCAGGTCAAATAATGCCAATTATTTTCCCATCTCGACAGGCCATTTAATGTAGGATGACCTTTGGTAAGACGGCCTGATGCCCAGTTCTCGGAATGTCTAAGTCATCGATGAGATGGGCGTGTCCATGGCCAGGTTGTTCAAAAGCCAACGATATGACTGTTTAGCGTCCATTGATGAGACCGTCCGGTACCCGCCGTGCGGTCTGCACTAAATAGTGAAATTGGCCAGTGACGTGGGTACAGACAGTCACCCCGGCTCTGCTGCGGTTCAGACGTGCCCGCACCACGTCATGCTTGCAGTTGGTGTTCGACTACACCGGATCGCATCACTGCCTGAGCGCGGCTGCTGACAGCGAGCCTGGCAACGTTTTATGACCAGACCGGCACTAGCCTGCACACCTGGTCGGTCGGCAGGGTCAGGCCGGGGTCAGGCCGGGGTCGCAGCGGCGCGGTGCGGTGTGGCGGCCGTCACTGCACCTAGCACACATTCCGCGTGAAGCCGAGGTCACACATGCCGCCAAAATCGCCGACCCGGCCACTTAAGCACGTGCACAAATCACTGGGAAATGTCCAGATACCATCTGAGAACGGTGATTACTACGATCAGGCATGCCTGCCAATAGCAGATAACCGATGGGTCTCAGAATCACATATTCACAAGGTGGTCTCTTTATCTTCAGTCGGAGAGCAACGTGGCACCACCCACCACCTCCACAGGATGGTGCAACCACCTCACTATCGGAAGAGAGGGTGGTGCGACCACCTTACTGTCGGGAGAGAGCGAGAGCTAGCGAAGGCTAGAGAGCTAGCGAGGCTAGAGGCTAGCGAGCTAGAGGCTAGCGAGCTAGAGAGCTAGCGAGGCTAGAGGCTAGCGAGGCTAGAGGCTAGAGAGCTAGAGAGCTAGCGAGGCTAGAGCTAGCGAGG